>RAHM01000010.1:8160618-8321108 GCA_003713295.1 Parotia lawesii
AGGGAAGGGAAGGGAAGGGAAGGGAAGGGAAGGGAAGGGAAGGGAAGGGAAGGGAAGGGAAGGGAAGGGAAGGGAAGGGAAGGGAAGGGAAGGGAGAAGAGCTTTTCCATCATATGTTGACATTCTTGCCTTGGCTGACACTGCCTTTTCCTTTCTCATGACATGTAGGAGTTAGTACAGACCTTACACAGAAGTTGCTGCCCTGCCTACCCTGAAAGTCTAGAGAGCAGCTTGCCTCTGAAGTAACTGGACTAGAAGAGTCAATATTGCACATGAATTTGTTGTTTGGAAATAGTACTCCTGCTATCATTTTTTTCCCCTCAAGTAACAGTGAGATTTGGGGATATGTATTATCAGTGCTCAAATAGCACATTTTGTTTATATGCTATTTAAAGAGGTATCTGTGCCTGTATGTGCAATTAAGTGAGAAGTGGGGATAATTGCTATTGTTAATTTTTCCACTTGCAGAATGAAATAGGGAAGTTAATATATATCTAGATCTATCCCTACACACAAAGGGAAGAACAAGTAACTAAAATGTAGGAAGTTCTTTGTAAAAATAGCAGCAAAGAATCTTCAGCTTCATGGTGTTGTCTGGGAGGTAAGGCAGATCATAGCTTTCCCTGATAAAAGTTTCCCAGTCAAAGAACACATTTAACAGCAGCAATACCTGAAGCCCACACTGTGCGACTTTAGGCATCACCTCAGATGCAGAACAGTTGGACATATTCATAGGGGCTTTTTGATAACCCCAGGACATAATGTGTGCTCTGATCATCTACAATAAATAGGAATGCTTTTCATATGCATGACCTATCACGCATTTTAACTGGGAGAGGAAAGGTACTTATCAAGATAACACTGACAGGTGGCAGAGCAACTTGAACAGTACAAGATAGAAATTCTCAGCCAGAGGGTGGCRAGAGAAAATGAAATAATGCTGTCTGGTGTCAGCTGATATGTTTCCAGTTACAGCATCCTGATTGTGTGAAATAGGACATTGGGAGACACTTGGATTGATAAAGTTGATAATTCTTATTTTCTCGCTATTGGAGTTTATTTTCCTTACAGTATTCTTTCACACTGAATACAATCACGCTTTGTGCAGCAACATTTGGGATAACTTTAAGATTAAGCAACTAAGAACAGCAAGTTTTTTCCTTATCTGCTTGCAAAAGAACAATCATTAGATTCTGAATCATGTGGCTCCAACTAATCTGCTAAAGGAAGAAGGTATTTTTTCAGGCATCCTGAGTCATGGCTCCCTTTTGTATAATTTTCTCTTTGTCACATTTTCTTTTACCTTCTCCATGACCTGAATAAGCTAAAAATAACTCAAGGATGGTGCATTATCCTTTGTTAGCTGTTAATTTTAAAATAAGTTCTCTACCTTATACCTTTTCACCACGAAACAAAATCAGAACCCCAGTTAGATCTGAATTTTTGTTATGATCTCATGGGGGGTTTTGGTTGTTTTTTTTTTTCTTGTTTCTTGAGAGAAGTCAAGTATTTGATAGATGTAAAGAGATGGTTTTTCCTAAAGTTTCTCTTCTTCAGTCTTACTGTTGTGTAATGAAAGTGTTTCACTAACATTACTTGCAAATATCATCAGCAAGTTTTAGATGCTTTAGACTATTTTTCTAAATCAAAATAATCAGAAAYACAACATCACCACCACCACCACCAACTCCTTTGCCAGTTATTTCAAATTTACAGTTCTTTTATTTTGGCTTAAGCTACAGCAGCCCATAGACACCTGAGAAAATAGGCKAATTTGACCCTGTATATTGTTGCCTAAATTAATCAACTTCAGTACTATTTCAGTATTAGTGGCAAAAAAATAGTAGAGGTCAGATTTAAAGTTGCTTTTAACTTCCTTTTAGCTTCATGCACACATACGTGCATGCACATGTGAACTATTAATACACAGCTGTCTCTTGATAGATGTATGCTTGCTAGCTTTAATTGCCTCTCAACAAACTAAAATTGTTTAAAAATGCCTCTGTATTATCTGATAATGTATGGTGTTTGCTGCAGCTTGTATTAAGTGTGAGTTAATCTCTCACAAAACAATGTTTTACCAAGTCTCAAGGTTGGCTGTAGGACACACCGTTTTAGCTAATATCACACAGGAGATCAGTTATTTCCCATTGTGATTCCCAATTGGCATCTTGCAGTGAGCTTGTTTACTGCTCCGTAGCAGAATGGATTGTCTGTTGTTAAGTACAAAAAAGCTGCATAAAAATAGTATTAAGTCTCCGGTTTAAGCTGACAAATTCTAGGGAAATCTAAATTAAAGATGAATTATCACAACAACGCTTGTTTTTTGCAACAATATTACCTTGGATTGGGAAAGGAAGGCAGCATAGGCAATAGTTTTTGCCTATCCATTACCATGTCAGTCTTTCACTTAGATTCAGAAAAGTAAGAGCTTTTAGAAGGTCCTTGTTCTTCCTTTTCAGACATGAACAAAGCAGTGTAAGTGGGCCAGTACTTATAGGACAGCTTTTGGTACAATTGTAATTTGAAATTATTGGGGTATAAGAATAGTATTTCTAATGGAGATGTTGACTGAGCAGACAGGCAGTACATTTATAACTGACAAGATGATAAAATCAGTTCTTCAGGAGAACAGTAAACCTACTTGACTTGAGGGGTATTGGATTAACTGATTTAAAAGGTCTGACATAAGTAATCCAAAAGTAGTACTAGAAGTCTGGTATAATGAAACTTGTGCTTTCTCTGTGTCAACCGAATCCTTAAAGGCAGGCAGTGAGAAAAATAACATTTAGATATAAAACTAAAAAGGAAGTATGCCAAAGCAAACACAAAGAAAGGGACATATTCTGGTTGCTGAGATAAGAATAAATAGTTGGCAGGGGAAAAAGTGCTCTTCAAGAACAGTGACCACAGAGCAGAAGACATCAAAGGAAGGTGGGCATGTTTGTGAAACAAAATAGGAAATAAGAAGCTAAGAGGGCTAATTAAAAGGGAGAACAAAGAAAAGTAGTGTTTGTTACATAAATCACATGTCTGGGAGAAGAATTGATAAAATTTTCTTTCAAGGCAGTATTATGCATTTTTTTAATGCTATGCAGAGAAAACATAAAATGAAGAGTAAATATAAGACAATTCAGATCCCTCCAAGCTCTTGGGTTCCCAGCAGGGCTAGACTAACAAAGCAATCCATACCCCACCAGCTATATCTCTTCACAGTACTGTTTCCAGGCATACAGAAACCTATGTTTGTCAGAAGACAAACTCCTGAGCAGCCTGCATGAGGGAAAGAATAATCTTTACATATTCATCCAAAGGAGAAAAATAAATTTWAAAAGGAGTACCTTATGCTAAACTCAGCACACATGCATGGAAAAAAAGAAAGATTTGCAGAAATTATATTTCTACCAGTTACTATTCTAGGCTCTGATTAAGTCACCTAGCATAGACCACTTAGTCGTTTAGACTTTTTGTATGGACAGCGGACAAAAAACCGGCACCTCGAGGTCACTAGTGTTCTAATTTATCTGCGGAAATGTCCTTCTCTGTTGGCCTAAAATAAACATAATGGTCCTAAAATAGACATAATAGGCAATGTAAGGGGAAGGGATTTGAATCTGTGCTCTAAATTTAGCTAATTGTCCTTGCTCTTTGTCACCATGTTTATTCAGTACCTCAGTAATAGTAAGATTTTTTTCTATGCAGTGACTTTTCTCAATAAAAGTCTATCCTTGTGAAGCTGCACAACTTCTGCACAGGTTCTGCATGCAGTAGTCGCTATTTTTCAGCCAGGAAGTGGGTTGCAGCTACAGAGAACAAAGTTTGGCTTCTATTTTCRAAGCCCGATGCTCTGGTCTGCAGTYGAAGCCAAACTTTCACTGCTTGAGTTGTGCAGTGTTTAAATAAAAGTAATCTCAGTGTTAAATTCAAGCTCTCCATGCCACAGCAATGAAAATAACATACTGCTCCTGGGAAGTGCCTGTAGGGATGGAGCCATGCTGCTGGAAGCAGGTGTGTGCATACAAATGGCAAGCAGGGAGAGAGGAGCCCTCAGAAAGCACTGGACTTTTTGTAGTTCCTGGAGACTGTGTGGCTCAGCAGTTCAGTTGTTGTTGTGGGTGGCTGGAGAAACCCACTACCTTCTGTACATAGATCCTAGGAAGCCACTTAAGAGAATTTTCCTTCTTTTTTTTCTGGCTAATCTTGCATAGGAAGGTTTGAGGCACAAATAAACTGCTGCCACTGAACTAATATGACCCAGTTTCATATTTATTTATGAATAGTTATTGCATATTGCTCTTTTTGAAATGAAAAACACCATGTTAATAAGAATTTTAAGTACTTGAAGAGCACAGCTGTACATGTCTGTCAAAATATAAGAAAAGTAATTATAASTACATGCCAGAAGCAGTGTACTTAGCATTAAAAAAAAAAAGAAAAGACAAAAGAAAAGAGGATCTCTGTGTCAACGCCCCAAGGGCACCAGTGGTGCATAGTGTTTCTGACTAGCCTCACCTGAGAACCTCTGGGACCCTCTTCCACACTGTACACATGGGCCTGGGCACCTCATTTCAGCTCAGCCTGCAGTTGTTGCTGAGCTAAGACTTAGATGTGYCTGTGCCTTGTCCCCAGCTGATGTTGGCTGAATTTCCTGTACTGACTTTACCTTGGACCTGACTTCACCTTGGACCTGACTTCTCACCTTACTTTTGTCTCATTGGCACTGGACTGTTGATAGGATGCACTGCTGTGACGGCCCCGCCATGCTGGCCCACTTGGCTAGTTCCAGGGTGATGCCTGTCGATGAAGTCACAGTCTGTCCCGGAGTCCCCCTCAGATCCTTCTCATCCTCCTTCACGGAGCAGCTCCTGCTGCTCCCTGACACCAACACTCCTTAAAGACTCCTTTTTGACATGAGTGGTATTCAAGGCAGTTCATTCATAGGGATGAATGTATGGATGCTGTCTCACTAGATGAGGAATGTAGAAACAAAAATCTGTTCTGAAGCACTATAATTGCTAAAGAAAGTAGCAGTTGTTGATAGCGCTCATGATTTATCTGCACTTCTTTTATTTTGAGACATGCTTCTATAGAGCACCATGGGTTTTACCATAAAATTTAGCTAAGTAGCTCCATTAAGAATATTTTAAAAGCTTTATTTGCCATTTTAAAATTTTGTAGATTCATGATTCTCTTTATTGTTAGTAACAAAAAAACCTTATTAAGCAAGATGCTATTTCCTGCTCATAGATATCTACTCCATGAGGAATGATTAGGAATATCAAACAAAAATGGTTTCAGATCCCTTTCTAATTCCTTTCCATCAAACCAGAGAAAGGGAATTATTTTGGCTTTCTAGTCCTTGCATTTAATTTGTCTTCTAGAGCCATCTCAATTGAAAATCCAAGCAATCTTTTTGCAAGCAGTCGACACTGTCAATAGTGTTGCACTAGATCTTTTCTTGTCATAAAAGTGAGGGTTTGTCAGAGCGTGGTTGTAGCTGCCTGATTCTGAAGGCCACACTTGGTGCCAGGCAGCCCCAATGCTCACATGTCCTTTACAGGCTGGTGTTGTGTAGCAATGTGTCTCCTGTGAGAGGGCGCTCTTGGAAGAAACGATACCTGGAGGTCAGTGGAAGCTCAGACGTGTCGGCCCTAATGATCTGCTGATGTAATGGTCCCTCAGGTTTGCCATCTATTTGAAGCAGAAGCCTGGCCTAGCTGTCTAGTCTTCTGCCCCTAAATAATTCCCTTGCCACCAGTTATTGTAATTCTGCTTAGAGTTCCACCCACCTGAAAAGTCATGTGTTTTGGTGTAGGTTTTTGAACACCAGAGGGGAGAACAAGGGCATCAGTATACCTGGTTTCATGGTACAGATGATGCAGAGGAAATCCATCTAGCACCTATTACTGATATTTATTCAACCTTTAAAGGGGTTTTCAGTAGGTTCTTTTTTGCTTAATAATTTTTCTGATAAAGTAGCATTTTTTTTTTTTTTTAAGCCAGCAGCAGTGATGAAGTCATAGTAACAGGAACAAAAAGCAAACAAAATGGACATGTGGTTGAACCCAACTCTTGGCCTTTAATACGTGCACTTTGAAGTCAGATTTATATAATATTATGTCATTAATGTCCCAAAACTACAATTGCATCATTAGTAACARTCCTAATTGAAGGGCCTAGAACAGTGCTATCTTAATTTGGAATCTTTGGGGATTAATGTTGTGATGGGAGAAATAACGATAACATGCTTACTCCTCAGTATTGTCTGGTAAAATTTGACTTTTAGCATTGTAATGCCACTATTTCTGTTCATATTTAAATATTTATTGTCTCCTTCTCCCAACATCTCTTTTAAGAAGTTTCTAGCTGGTTTACAATCTTACTAAACATTCACAGAGAACATCCTTCCAATCACTGGTTCTGCATCCCAAAATAAGTGCAGGAATCCTTACACTTAGAGTTGGGTTTATAGAGACTTAATTTTAGAAGTTTGAAGTTTTGGTGCACTGAAATATACATCATTAAAGCTCTTACATGCAACATCTGCTTACATCCTATAATGTCATCCTATTGTAAGTGAACATTTAATCCTGACTCATTAYGCCTCTCCAAGCAAGCTGCAACCCTGAAACTTAGGAAGGAGATTTGCTTCTGTTCACAGAGATTGATGCAATCTGTAATTAGAACCCCATACTCTTCCCAGCTGCTGTTGCTGGCACAGTTGCATTTGAGAATGATGTAATATATCTTCTATTGCAGCACTTCCTACTCTTTTCAGTCAAATGTATGAGCTTCCTAGCTTGGAACTCACCCGTGCCAGTCACTAGCCCTTATTTTCTATTTAACTTTGTGCAGAGTGAAAAGGAGATAGTGTTAGGTACTAGTGCCTTGTTAGCACCCAGTGCAGGAATTCATTATTAAATGGAGGAGAGAGACAGCTGAAGATCTGTAGAAAAAGCTTGAAATGCATAAGTAGCATACGTTAGAATCATATTTGCATAGGTCTAAATTATATATCTAAAACTGACGTATGTCACTGTTGGTACAGAATGAGGGGCTGCAGCTCTGGAAAGTAACAACTCCAAGAGGAGGTTACAGTGGACAAGAAACTGTACTGTGTGGTGGTATAGTAAAAGGGCAAAATTAATTTCTGTTTTAGAGATTATGAAAGTTTGACTCATATTGATAATGCATTTAGGTAATTCCACATCCCAATGTGACTGTCAGCTGCAATCCACTCTTTTACTGTGGTTTCTAAAGCTATGTTAAAAACTGTGGAAGAAAAAGAATTAGATATTTTGTGTCTTGTACAGACATATGATTCTAAACTACAGCAACTAGTTTGAGGTATCTTCTAATTAACTAGAATTAGCTGAAGATTTATGAAGACAGAGAAAGATGTTTGGTTTGTTAAAAGGAGAACTGAGAAATTATGTGTTCCCATGAATAAGTTTCTGAGGAAGATAATGGATGGTAAAAGGCTAAAACTTATCAATGATAGGAAGAAAACCAGCCAGTTTCTAGAAACATAAATCAGGGGAATTCAAGTGCTTGAAAAGAATAAGTTTGCAAATGTCATTTTCTCACAGATTTTAATCTCTGAAACAACATAAGTATCGATGCGACTAGTCCTTCAACTTCTAAGGTTATAAAATCAAGGTTGGACACCTTTTTGAAAGATAAGCTTTAGCCAAAACAGGTTAGTGAACGCACTGGAAAGCTAATTGGATGAAATGTAATATGAAGGCATTCAGAGTAGAAGCTCTTAATGATTCATTTTAGCCATAAAAGTCTGTGAAGCCAACTAAAATACTCCAGTTGACCTAAGTCAATTTTTTTTCTGTAAGAATAATGAAGAGCATTAACCTTCTTAGGCCACACACCAATTATTTAATTACTTTCCATTCTCAGTAAACTTTCCAGAAGGAGCACATTCTACAGAGATTAAACACATCTATTTTTTAGTGAACAGATAAGAGACTTCACACAGAGGAATACAAGAGATATTGAACTGTATATACACAAGTCAATTACAGCATCTGGTAACCAATCAATGGACAATCTCTAGCATACGTAGGTGGATGGCCTTCAAGTTATTTATACAGTAAGTTAGAAACAAGTCTGAATTCTGCCGGAAAAGACATTGTGGTTCTGGATCTGTTAGCTAAACAGAGTGATTGAATTTAATTGCTAGTCCAGCATTTCTTCTTTAAACTTGTTTTGAATGCAGCTCTGCATGATGGCACATCTGTGAGGGAGGTATAATATTTTGCCCATCGAAAGAGCTGAGAAGGCAAAACCTTGAATATTTTCCTTGTCAGATGATATGAGGAACATGAGTTAATGGAATAGGTTTTGAGATTGTTTCAGTAAATGGCTTGCTAAAATAGGTTTCCTCCCATATACAATGTGGAAAATCGGAACAGAAGTAAGATTCTGTAAAGCTTCTGCGAGGTTTGGTTTGGGTTGTTTGTTKGGTTTTTTGTTTGTTTTTTGTTTGGTTTTTTTTTAACTAGAGCCCATATCTGCATATAGAAGTTTCCATTTTTGTTATTGTTACTGCAGAATATAGACCTGGAAATTATCCATAAACCATTAGTCATAATGACATTTAAAAAACAAGGGGACAAAATGAGCTTCCAATTCCTCTTCCTTTTCTTTTTTCTCTCTCAAAAAACACTCTTGTATGGTATTGCATTAAGGAGGAAAAATTGGATGGACTCTGTTCCCTGTTACATCCATATAGGCCTCTTGCCATCTGTGAGATGGTCCACATGGGTATCACAGAATTTATTTCCACATATCTTGCAATTAATATCAAGTGCTTCTTTAAACATGTGGTTCAAACTCTGTGGGGAATTCTGTAACAAGATTTTAGTTTCCTGACAGCACTTCAAACTAAAATAGTTTCAAATATGCAGTAAAAGGGAAAATAGTTGCTGTGGGATAAACTTAAGGGTCATTTTCTAAAAGAACACATTCAGATACAAGAGTAATGCTCTCTTCTGAGCTGAGAGACCTATTCTCCAGTCTATGAGCCTGTATTTCCTGATAACATTAATCAGAATAATGTATGCACGCTGAGTGGAGGCTAAATCCTTAATTGTCCTAATGATACTGTTTGGAGTGAGGTGTTTTGGTGGGATTTTTTTTTTCATTTTTATTTTTGTGGGTTTTTTTCTTTTAAAAGCCTAAGTGTTTCTTCCATTCTTACTGGATTTAGACAAATGCGTAAAAAGGAAGGGCAAAGATGCCTTATGGGACTTTCATTTACTGAAAAGGATGTTGATGGCAAGAATCAAAAGAACAAGAATATAACCCTGATTCTTACTATGAATCAACAAAATTTAATGGAAATATAAAAGCAGCTGTGCTTCCCTTAACGTAGTAAACTCTTGTGGAAATTTGAAGCAAGTGAAGACCAATGTTTTATTGTATGAATAATGCTGTCATTTAATTTCTTAAATAAATTCTTAGCACAGCATCATTCCAAAATTCCTCACACAATCTGCAGAAAAGGATCTAAGTGTAAATAAAGATATAATATAGCTAAAAACACATTCCTTATACTGGCCCACGAGCAACCTGAATGAGGTCATATCATAGTCTTTTTCCTGTTACTTGTCCTGACACAAGGAAGGTTTTCTTTCCCTAAAGAAAAAGCCTGTAAGCATCTATCATACTATCACCCTACTCATCCTATCTTCAGTACTAATGGCAAGAAAGAGTGAAGTCAGAGCCGTATGCATACATGGACACATGTCACACCCTGGGACTCTAGGAACCGTACATGGACACGTCTAGATCTACGTGCAAGCAAGGACTGAAAGCACTGTGGAACTGGGGCTGGTTTCTGATCAAGGGACATTCCCAGCAGCTGCTTCCTACCAAATAAATGGAACTTGGAGTACGGAATATCYGCTGTGATTTGCATAGATAGCAGGACTGATTTACCAGGATGTTATTTCAGTTTTACGGTGATACGAAGCAAGTGAATCACTGCGTCTATCTCGGCAGTTTATTTTCCTTTGGTTGACAGAAGACAGATTGCATGATTCTGTCTATATATAAGATAGAGAATATCTTCTGTATAGGATACAGATCATCTTCTTCCTCCTTCATAGATTATTTAAAAGCAATTAAAAAATTATTTAAATACTGGTTGACCCAGGTGTTCAAGACATCCAAGTTTGCCAATACAATAGAGAAACTGCTGTATTTGACCCAAAAGCTCTRTCACTCTTGTATGTGCATTACTTGTATATATGTTACTCAAAACCACCACCAGGAAGGATGCAGTGCATGTATACAGAGGGGTTTGGCTGCTGTTGTCACCTCCTTTTTCTCCAACAAGTTCTTGAGACAGAGGGACAGATCATAACCAGGAGTTATTGGAACAGCTATTGTTTATTAATTTTTTGCTACTAAAACAATTTTGCTGTTATTGACACCAGATGGCTGTTTGCATGGTATATTTACTTGTTTCATTGCACAGTTCACAGTCCCTCATAGCTACCTAGTGGAAGGCAGAATAAGGAGGCCAATTGAGAAATGAGGCCAACAGAAGTGGAAGGTCACGCTGATGCACTGGTGGTCTCTTGGTACAAGCTTAGAAAGTCCCCTAAGAGGTGGTGAACATGCAGTCCTGTTGTATTTGCCCATAGCAGCCACCACCCTTTTTCATGTGGTCTGCCATCACACAACCTGTTGTTCATGCGCATGTTGGCCTTCTATAAATTTGGTTCACCCTTGGTCTCCTGAGTTTGTCAGGTCTCAGATTCATCAGGAACACTAGACTCCAGAGCTCATATACGTCCTCTTAAGCACCTCCTGCCAACTCCCTCCCTTCCTGCCCTGATGTACTTTTATTTTGAGAGTAATACAAAATAAAAGCAAAGTCGTATTATCGTAGGATTCTTTTCTTTCTTGGAGAAAATCTCTTTTCCCTTCTGCTAGGAGTTATTTATATTATGTCACCTCAGAATTTGTTACTCTTCAGAAATTCCGGTACAGTAGGTGTATATGGAGTTCATATAACATGATCTGGTAATTTGCAAGTATCATTTTATCACTGATAAAAATTGTTAAACAGTCTCTCAGCCTTTTTGCACTCAGGAATCATGGCAAAGTTTCTCCAGCTAGGGAACTATGAATGTCTCCTGCTTCCCTATTCTGAAAATTTCTGAACACTGTTTTTCTGTTTATAAGGGAAAACAGAAACAGCCAAAAAAATTACACAACTAAAAAAAGGCCCATTGTTTTGAATCGTAAAACTGCCAAAAAGGTAAATTGCAGGTCTGAAAATGAATTTATTAAAAGAAGATGGAAGACCTGTTTTTTTCAAACCTTCCAACAGAGGCACTAAATCAAATCCCAAATCTTCAGTAGCAGATATTAGACGTCAAGCTTACAGCTCCCACATTTGTCTCCCCATCCTCTGAGTGTAGCTTGGTTCAATGCTGGAAAGAATAGGGCTGCTATAATTAAGATGCAAAGACACTCTCTCTGTGTTCTTCCTCATACTATCTATATCGTTAGTCCTTGAAGCCCAGGCACCTGAGACTTAACATAAACTTCATGTGAGGAAAAATAATATTTATTAAAGTGAAAGCTGTTGACAATTTACAACTTATTCACGAAATTAGAGCATTATGCTTTCACTGTTTCTCAAAAAAATATTTATTAAGCTATTCTTCTTAAAAATTTAATTTGAAGTGATTCATTGTTTCTTCTACTAGTTCTTATAGTATCCTTCTGAAAATGTTTCCTTTTAAGATTCAAACACAAAGCTCTCTACTTTTCTGTTAGATACTGCTGTGGCTATTTCTGAAGAATGATTTATAAGCTGTAGATTCCCTTGCAAGTAAAAGGATTCAAAACGAAAAAATCAAAACAAACAGCAAAGCTGACATAAAAAGGTACTGTTCAGGCCTAAAACTTTGATTTGGTAGGTTATCCCTCATGCAGCTTACAAACTGGTAAAACAAAATTTGATTGCTCTTCAAAGGAAAAGAAGTACTCTCAATGGAAAAGTCTTGAGAAAGGATGGGGGTAGTAGTTTACTGGGATGGGGCAACAAAATTAAAGTTCCACCTATGCTGTTCTGGCAAAACCAAGCAAATTAACTGAGAAGTGTCACAGTGGAGGCAGCTTTGTAAATTCCTGGACAAATTACATTGACTCTAACATCAAATGATTACATCTATACAAAAAGAGACAAAGCTTTACAGAATGACCATTAGTAGCAATGCAAAGGAGACATTTGGAGAGAGAAGCAGAAAATTTTTAGCAATCTATATACTTCTGCAGAATAAAGAAATATTTCATAAATAGGTTGTACCTGAAAATGCAACAGGTTTGTTGAAATCTCAATATTTTTTCTGGGTATATGCTATGAGAATAAAAGATGGATGGTTCTTCGTTACCTTTGTCTTACTATTCTGTCCTGTTTCTACCTCACAAATGGTTCATTCACAGTTACCTGACTTTTAGGTAGCTGACCTGACAAGCTCCTCACCAAAAGATGTTGCGGATGCATGGTTTAAAGGGACACGGGATAAATTTGAAGAAATATTCATGGGAGGCTACTAAACACACAAAGTGTCTCCATGGTTCAGGAAAYGGCCTGAGTTAAAAGTGTTGAAGTCTAGGGGATTAGTTGGGGGGAAAAACGGTTACTAGGTCTTACTTCCCCTTTGTCCCTCTGGTTTGGGCTGGTGCTGGAGACAGCATACTCGACTGGTGCTGCCAATGCAGGACATTCCCCAGAAAATCCTTTTGCTGCAGCAAAAAACAATGTTTGATTTATAAACCACTTGCAGCTATTGTTGTATAGTTCTCTTGTACATTTCTCTCTGAATTGCCATTGTTATCTACGAGAGTACCTTCCAGTGTAATTTTGATAGAAATTACTGGATGGAAATTATAAATCAATATCCTTTTCCTAGCAAAATTTAGTGCCCTTAGACATGTGGTCTTTTTTTTTTTTATTTTTTTTTCCTTTATAAATATATACAGAGGAACACATATTGAAACAGATTGAAGGAATGACTCCTTTAGGAGACTAAGTTGCTGTACACATTGTGTTTTAATGAACAGCTGTGCTCTTCCATCTCAATTAGTGTCCATGGTGCAAGTGGAACTGAAAACAGGAGAGAATACAAAGGGCTGCATCAGCARTATCAGGAAATTCCTATATCTGAGTCAAAGAAAGAGGTCAATTTATCATTTTTATCAATTTCTGTGAGGAATGAGAGAGGAAGAAGATTGAGTGAAGTATGTGAAAAATAATTAAAAAACCAGGCCAAGTAGTATCCTCTTGAACAAGGATTTCAAAGGAGAATATGAGAAGCGTAGTTAATACCTATAGAGAAATGATCACTAGTGAAAGCTCAGGGCACCCACAGAAGGATTGTGCAGGTCAGCCTTGTGAGTAGTAGAGTACAAAAGTAGAGTACAAAAGAGAAGGTCCGTGGTTKATACAAATCATCAAAAATTATTTATAGTTTTTCACCTTACACTGTAATTTTCTGTTATTTGCGATGGACCTAGGTGAAGCATTTTCTGACTGTTTTAGATGTAGTTTTATTTTTTTACTGACTTTTCCTTTCTGTTTTTCCTTAAGATCTTAACTTTTAATTTTTCATATTCTTCTATACTGTAAATAATGTACGATTATCCAGTCAATAAGTACTCTACCCATACGGGCTTGTTGAGTTTTACAGAATTTACTTGACAACACAGCCTGGGACAGCTACAGTACCCATGGGCTCAGGCTGGTCATCAGAGAGTTTTTTGTGCACAGCTGCCCAAGACCATAGAGCTGGATTCCTATCGGGGTAAGGGGGCATTGTAAGCAGCTGCAGATGTGCTCAGCCACTAAAGCCGAGGTGATAGCTAGGATGGGATTCTTATCACTTAAACCTCAGAAAGTACATCAAGGACATCTGCATAAATTCTGGTACAGAGCAGCACAGTGGAGAAAGATAGGTATTGTTACTGCATGATTCATCTGACCAAATGTAGATGTTTAGTTCAAAAAGATAGGATTTTCAGCACAGAAATGCCTATTTTTCTGTGGGACTAAAAGCCTTTTTGTTCAGATGAATCCCATGCAGAGTGTCTGCTATGCCAGAGCATTGAAGGGTATCTTCACCCTGATTTGCTGCAGAACTTCCTCTGAGCAGTACCTGGTGCTTGGATTTTCTGCTGAAAAAAGAAACAATCTTCAAGGGTTTCACTTGCTGATTTTTTTCCTGCTAATATTCATTAGATTTTCTCTTTTATTCCTGCTGTTAACGTGTACCACGTCAGCCATCTTAAACTAAATCAGAGCTTAACCGTGAATATATTTTAGCATTCATTCATTAATTTTTACCCCTCRAAAACTTCTGTAAAGCAAGTTACTGTATTTCATTAGTGCAAACAAATTTTTGGGGTTTTTTTGTCGTTTGTCTGGAGGTTTTTTTCTGTATTCTGAAGCCAATGAAGTGCTGTAAAGCAATTTATATCTGCTCAAACATGTTTGCTGATGGAAAGTTCCTTATATACATTACTACATTGAAAATGGAGCAGCCTCTGGAGAGTGTGTTTTTTTTCCAAAATACAGGCGAAGTGTTAAACATATAATCCTACTCCAGTGTGATTAATTACTTATCAAGTTGCACGAGACAGGCACTCTGAACTTGCAAAAGCATGCAAGTTCAGAGCACCTAGAGTGAATATACTCAGAAATATGTGAGAAAAATGAATAAGCATCTCTTGAAATTTCWTATGTTGGAGAGATAAATGAAACTGTATAAATGTACTTCCAAGAACTAACATTGTATTCGAAAAAACAGGATAGAGGGAAACAATGCCTCCTTGTTCGTCCTTGCATTTTATATAGGATGATGCCTCACTGTGTGACCTGAAGGAGCTGTTGCAGTGCAGAAAGAACACCAATACCACAAAGAGTGTCTCGTTTCTTCTGTAGGCTCTTTAAGTGTTAATATACATGCTAATTAACATTGCCATGCTCTACAATACCCCCCTACTCAGTCTCTAATCCCTTCATGTCAATAAGCATGACAGGCCTGGTTCTAGTAGAAAAATTGAAGACTATTTGACCTGTTAACTTAGCAGAAAATATTACTCCAAAGGGAGAACTGAAATACACTTTTTTCTTCAAATAACCCTACACTTGTTGTCATTAAATAGTAAAGATTTTTTTTAAAAGAGGCGTTCATTTTTTCATGACTTTAAATACATGGGAAATCTGATATTTTGAATGCTTATACTAGTGTCAGCAGAGAATTAATTCTTTGAAAGTACTTGAAGAAAAGTCTAGGGGGAGGGTGCCTCTCAGCYATTTCCCTATGATTTTACAATTCCTGTTCAGTGAAGAAAATCTGCTTCCTACTTTAAGATTATTTTTAGGATACTCTAACTTAAAATGTTACACACACTTCRCATGGACAAGGATCGAATGGGTCATTACACACAGCATTCTACTTTTTCCCGTCCCCATTTTGCTCCTATGTTTCTTCCCTCAAGAATATTTTTTAGAAAGGCTGAGGACTGGGAACTGAAGCAAGTGGGTCAGCTTTGTGCCACATCAGCAACATAAAAACTCTGGAACAAAAGCCAAAAGTTCTGCCCTGACTATCTAACTGGCGTTCTCTGTCAGGAAGATACTCATAATTCCAGGTAATTAAATGACTAGGAAGCTCATTTTGTGCTTGGCAGCCAAAATTAAACATGTCAAATGAACAAAGCCCTCTTAAATAAGTGAAATACTAAGGGCTGCTATTAATTTCAATTGGTTAATTAGTTTTAGGGAATATTTTGATCAATGTTTTTGACTGCTGAAAATGATGTAAATGAAAAGCCAACATTTTCTCATTTTTTCTCTTAGCATTCTTGGGACTGGAAGAGAGGTTAATTTGTGTTTTTCTACTGCAAGAATAAAGCTACAGCATGTTGGATTTGGTTATTTCTGCTTGTGATAAAATATCTATGACAAATTTTGAAAAAAATGAGAAAAAAGTAAGAATAATTGTTCGGTAAACGCTTCTCAGAAAATGTGTACATTCTTCAGCTAACCCACTACTTTGAAATGTGGATGTATAATTCTTTTAGCAATCCTTAGAACACATTTTAGATAGTTACACCTGACTTAGCATGCGCTTTGGACTACTGCATTATTCAGTGAAAGAAAAGATTCTTCTGTTCTTTAAGTTCATGAAATAAAGCTCTTCAGAAATTCAGTATGTGCAGTTACCAGATCTGTTTTTAGAATGGCAAACACTACATTCAAAAGAACTGTTATAGACTCCATTATAAATTGAATGTTCTGATAGATATTCCTTTTATTGTGTAATGAAAAACATCTTCTGAGGGGCTTTGAAGGTTAATATAAGTATAATGACATACATACATATTAATATGTCTATATGTAATAATATGTATTGGTCACAAATAAATTAATTTGTATTTAGAACAATATTCATAATTTTGGCTCTTTTATTTCTCAGAAATAGGTGTTTTACTTCTCAGTAATCCAAAGGGTTTGGATTCTAAGCACCCACTAGATTTCCATATTAAAACTTTGCTGGAAGTAAACATGCACAGAATAGATTGCCAGAAGAACTAATTTTCATTCTTTGCATTTTTTTATTTGAAGTCTTCTTATAAGTAGAACTTAACAGCAAGGGAAAYTGAGAGTAGGAATTTCTACAGCTACCACTATTATAACTTCAAGTAAAGCAGTGCACTGCATGAAAACCCAGACTCTGGTTTTAAAGTATTTCTGAGACTGGATGGCCCAAACATGCCTAGTATGATAGAAATTTTTAGAGACTTGGTTCCTAAAAATGCAGTGAAATGATGAGCAAAGAAAGTGAGCACAATCTCTGTTTGCTTTTGAATGCTACACCTGTTCTCCCAAATCTTTCATGTCAGTTGTCCTTTGATACCATCCAGCAAGTCTGATGGCAGTGGCCTGCTTTTCAAACTTTATTTCTTTGAAGTGCTAGAGATGACTTTTACACAGAACATGTAAGTAGAAAGCTTCTTGTCTACAGCTATTCCACACAATTGCAAAAGGRTCTAGGGAAATCTCGGCCCTTAATGTTTACATCCTCTGGTCTGGTAGGCCCTTGAATGTATGTAACAAATTTTTTTGCACTGAACTCAGTGGGTTACACACATATGTAAGAGCTTAAGGGGCTTGGAACAGTGGGCTTTTAAATACACTCATCATCTGATTTCACACCTTCAAAAGTGTGCTTTGCTGAAAGCATGATGAAGTTCACATGAATCCCTTTGACACAATGATGGAGAGAAGTTGAGCTTCGCCCTGATATGGATGTGCACAGACAAGAGATTTTTTAAATCAACTCAGCTCAATGAATATACAGTGTGTCCCCTGCAGAGCTGCCAAGGTCAGTAACAGTGCTGGTAATCTGCTGTATACATGCCAGATGCACAAGGTATAGTGCCTCCAGGCATTTTTAGTTCACACTGTTTATAATAGAAGTCAAACGCCAAGGTTCATTACAGTAAAAAGTTTAGTGTTTCTTCCTGTCTTGCTTTGACATAAATCCAAGTACAAATAAATAAATAATAGTCTAAAGATTCAGGCAGCTCCTTTTTCAGGCTGGCACAACTCTAGTAAACTTTAAAGGGGCCATGTAGGAASTTTACATCACTGGATATTTTTTAGAAAGGTTACACTACAGGATTTGCCCTTCTGCACAATCTCTTTAATTAAGAGGGAACTTAATAAAGCATTTTGCAGCTGGGCATCTTTACCTTTTTGCAAAASATTTGTTTTCTATTTAGCTCCTCACAGTTTGATCCACTAACCAGCAAAGACAGAGATTCAATGTATTTTGGTTTGTGCCATGACATTTCATGCCCAGCAGGTTTTGTTTATTAAGTAAGAAAGGAATGAGCATTTAACACAGTATGGAAACTCCTGGATCTTTGGGTCTAAATCTCCACTGCTGCAGAGATTTGTTCTTTGCAATCCCTTCTATAAACTTATGGAGTGGGGTAGGCAAAYGTCTACTGGAAATATATTGCATGGAATATCTTTCTCCTAATGACTAGAAACCTTCTTCTGATTTCCACACTAGAAATTTATGGCCAGTTTCTATCCATTTGATCTTATGCCAATGCTGTCTTTTAGTCTAAACAGATCCTATCTTGCCCCGGTGTTTCCCTGTCTATGTATTTATAGATAGTAATTCAATAACATTTAGCCTCTGTTTTATTAGATTACCCAAACCAAGCCCAGTTTTACTCTTCTTCTAAGAYTCATGATTCTCTGACACTACAAGAGCCATTTTCTTCCCCTGTTCTTTGCTGAGTGGTCCTAAATATTGCATAGTTCTCCAAAAGCAGCCAGCAGTACCCTGTGTAAACCCACTCAGTTGCCATGGCTCCTTCTGGAAATACTTCACCTGATACAAGTATGAATTACCTTCGCCTTTTTAAGGCTATCACTGTGGTTCATAGGCATTACGGGTAAATGCAAATCCTCTCCTTTTCTAATATTCTGAGCTTATAAAATAAGTTCTTAATATTAGCCCTTAGTGTATGACATTGCCCTTTGCTTGATTGAATTTTCATCTCATTACTATTATGCAAGTCTCTCAGGTCACCAAGTCTTCCAAACCTCTTTTTTATTGAGGATGTTTTCCCAATGCCATGACATCTGTAAATTCTATTAAAACAAGCTATCTTTTTGAACAAGGTCACTGAAAAAAAAAATATAGTTTCCAGAACTGATTTGTTACTGATAAGCTTCCTTCAGTATCTTCAACTTTTTTGTTCCTTTCCTTAATCTTTGTCTAACCTCTATACTAGTCCTAAAATTCTCCATATTAACCAATTTGTTGTTCCMAAACACCATGTGAAACGCTTAACATCTCAGAGAAATTCCTTGCATTTTCAAGGCAAACTACCCAATCAGTTTATCATAATCTGTTTGGTAAGGTTCTGCCATGTTTTGTGATACTTTATGCCTTTAATTCTTTTGCACCCCCACTTAAAGGTTAAAACCTTTAATTCCCTTCTGAATACTTGCATATTATTAAGAGCTGATGAGTCGGTCATTATTTGCCTGAAAAAAAAAATTCTCTCCACTATACTTCATAATTTTTACTCCATGCCCCAAAATGATGAATAAGTGAAACAGAATGCCAGGGAGTATGTAACTAGATTAAGTTCCCAGTTTGTGGTTTAGTACTTCTCTCACAGCATTCAGCTGCAGTAAATCACAATAACCACTGGCGAAGGAAGTCACTGGAGAACAACCAAGATTCTTTAAATTGAACTTTGAATGAAAACATGCAACATTCACTTTCTTAAGTGTTATTTGTAGATTCAAATTGCTAAAATTTGATGATATTTTCTTTAGTGGGTTTTCCTAATTATTAGCATATTTGGATTTTAACATCACATCACCATTCTTTTCTTCAAATTCACAAAGAAAAAGCTAAAGGGCAGTACAGAATTAGGATCCAGATTAGCTTTCATTGCAATTCAGATAAAACATACAAAAAATAATGGGGAAATAAGCTGAATTTGTGAAATGCATTTCTCAGAGTTTAATTTTTCCATAAAATACTGACTTTCTAAAGAAAAGAATGACTTGGGCTTTTCCTTTTTAGAGCAAAGGTTGGATTTTATTGCAGTTTGGGAAATCTGGAGCATACTATATTTATGCTGTGTACTCTTGAATCTTGATTTTGGTTTAGATGGCACATTAAAAAAAAACAAACAATACAAAATAATTTCCTTATGCCATTGGAGGAAGAGGATATGCATAGCCTCTTTCTACCTTGACAAGGAGAGAGATGTAATGCCATAGTTTACAGGGAGAAACATATAATTTAAATAAGGGAGTGAATTACCAAAAATATTTTGACTTATTAAAGGGAAATATCAGAGACTAGTAGGCCAGAGAAAAAATATACAGCAAAGACACTAATATTTTTAGACTTAATATTTCCATTTTGCAATAATTCAGGCATAGACTTTGATTGCCATTTTAAACACTGTGAGCCCTACTGCTGGAGTTTATGAATTCTCCAATTATTTAACCATCCAACATACATAATTTTATATGATCTATAAATGAGCAATACTTGATAGTCCCAGAGCACTGAAGAATTTCAGAAACATTTAAGATTTGCATCCCTTCCTTATAAAATACTGTCATTTCTTTGGCTCAAGAGCTTCCTTGATCATACTGCGAGATGAAAAAGCACAAACCACTTTACTGCAGTATTTTCTCCATGGCTGAGTTACAAGTCTTATGTTTACCAAGTGTAGAATGGTCTTGTGGCAAAACAGAGCGTAGGAGTGAGGAAGTTCATATTCTAATCCTGGCTGTGCCCCAGGCTTTTGTGTGAATCCATGGGCAAGTAGTTTAACCTCTTTGATCCTCAATTTATTTTGCAGGAAACTGGGGGGAAAATGACACAGTCTGTCTCACGAAGGTGTCAGGAGGGTACCTTCTGGCACTTTTAGATGGAATTGAGTGCTCCAGAAAAGCAAATCTTATTACCTTTTAGCCCTCTTCTGTCTATTAACCATCAGTGGTGATGGGATCAGAGGCCTTACCACTTGCCAGGGGAGGTGTATGAAAAACTCAGTTTGAAGATTTACCTAAATGTTCAACATTAACTGTTAAAGTCTTCATCCATTAATTCCAAATACAAAAAGATTCCTTTAGTGCCATAATTCTTTTGTACTTTTAATTGTGATACCTGTGATCACTCAAAATAAATTTCAAATGGGAGGTTAATTATTGCTGCTAAGCATCTCCTCTCTAAAAATCGTCACTTGGAACATATTTTCTAGGCACAATCCACACTTCAAACCTCTTTAGATTTATAAATGAATGCCAATAGTCGAAAGACAAGCTTGGCATCTGGACATTTGAAGCTGCCAGGTGTATTGTATATATGACCACTGCTTAACTGTGGTAGCTGCAGGGGAAAAAAATGAGAAAAATAGAGATAGCCATTAAGAACTGCCAAGAGTCAGCACTATGTTATTATTTTAATTACACGGGGATGCTGATTTGCTTTGTAATTCCAAACTGAAGTTGCTGTTGAATGTCCAATATATGTCTGAAATTACGCTTTCATGCCAGTTCTCAATAAAAATAGAAGTTGCTATTAGGACAGCTGTTAAGGCATACTAAACAGAAAAGGAGAAAAGTGGAATGATGCCTTTTTGCCATAAKTTTAGAAGACACAGATCCATCTCTATGTCAAAGAAGATGTAAAAATAATACAACACAGGAAATGGAGAAGAAAACTGTAAAATCACTGTTATAGTCTATGACATAAGAGAAAAATATCACAGATTTCTGTCATGGAAGTAATGCATTAATGCAGGGGCTCTTAAGTGTAATTATTTGGATTTTGAGGTATTTTTTTCCAGCATGCTGTAGAGCAATAACTCGTGCTGTATGTGTATGCATTAGCTCAGTTTAAGACCGCTGCCCCTCAAAAAAACCTAAAAAAAAGATGAATTTCCCATTCCCAAGCAGTCCGTCATGTAAGTCCCTCAGCAAGAGAACATCCCACAAGGGTGCTACAGTAGTCCTTTGGTGACTAYACTGAGTGGGTTCTTATCTAACACTTCTTTTTTCAGATTTAGGTAGGGATGTGACTTCAGCAAACAATGGAAGTGTTGAATTAAAAGAATATGGGTATATTTTGAATGCACACTTTGTTTGCAGGAGAGGATCTGTACTACTGAGGTTAGGAAGGATGGTCTTATGACTGGAATTTAAAAGATATATATTCAAGTCCTAGGTCTGCGACTTCACATCTTGTCCTTGAGCACATCATCTGATTTCTATGACTCAGATAGTCATTTGTTTTCTTTGTTCTGACAAARGATACTCATCCTTGTGTGTTTGTACAGTGCTTATCATACAGGATTCCCAGTCCTTCAACAGGTTAATGAGGTGTAAGTTACAGTTTGAATTTATGATATCAGGTACTCTGCAGTAACTGCCTGTACTTATGCCATGGTAAATGTAGGTAGTTTTCTTCTTCAGTGAGGAATAAGCTGTCTCACTTTTACTGCAGAATGAGAGCAAGCACTCAGACTGCTGTTAGAGAATAACAAAAATGCTATAAATCTACATCCCACGTTACCATGTGAAAGCCTATGCATGTAGCTGTCTTTCTGTGCAGGGATTGTTTGAGCTCAGCTATAACCAGCACATGTAGATAACACAACACTGAAATTATCAAATCTTTAACAATAGACATTTAAACACAAAATATAGAAGGTTAAGGACTTTTTTTGAGAAACATGACATCTTAAGGTTCCCATCTCATTTGCCTAGGAAATCTGTAACTGGCTTTTCCTCTTACTTTGATTGTCCTTAGAAGACTTGCAGTGATTTTTCTTCATTATCATCCTCCTCACCATCCTCCAAACTTCTGAATTACAAATACACTGTAAGATGGAGATTGTAGGTAACCTCTGTTTGCTCACAAGTGAAAGTTTGTTTATTGATGGTAGATACAAGCAGTTAAATCCTTCAATCATTAACAACAATTAATGATAATTGAGGGTGAACTTTTAAGAAGTTTTATTGTAAGCGTATTCAGAATTGCATGTTTATGTTTTTGATATTTCTACTATAGCTTTTGTCACTCAAGAATCAATGTTCCTTCCTTGTAAATAGTTTTTTTTCATATAATTACTAGAAGTGGTGGAACACTTATTGACATAATTGTGCTTTCTGCCAGGAAAACATGGTGTGAAAAATTAAAATGATTCATAGAGCAGATGGATTTTTGACTGGTTTAATATCAATATTTATCATTTCAGCAAAGTCAATTTTGTTGTGATGCGTAAAACACATTATATTGAGTTAATCATTGCAATCACTGTTTATTGAAATAATTTAATATTTTCAGTATGTACTATTTCATGCAAAATGTAAGGACTTTCTAGACTGATYGGCAAACCCAGAGACCAAAATTACAGAATTTTCTTGAAGAGAGAAGTTCCTGCTATTTGACTAACAATCTAAATTATCCACTGAATTACGAACCACATGACAATATCCTTGTAGGTTTGTATTGCATCTTGTTTTCCAGGCCCCAGATCTGATATGCATAAAGTTTTAACCAGGGATCTGTAGGAATATTGCCTTGTTTTACATAATCTTTAATCCTTTAATTCTTTACAGCCTTTCAATTTTCCTCTCCTGCTCTCCTCAGTTCAAGAATTAGTGTTGGTCCTTAGGCTGAGTTAAAAGTTAATCTTCCTACCTATCATAACAATATAGAATGCTGGAAAAAGATTAGCTGTCCTTGTATCATGTCCATGTAGCAGGCAATATGCTTATTCAGTTTGCATCACACTTCCTTTCCATTTAACCTAATTCATCCCTGGGTTTTGGTTGTTTTTTGTGNTTGTTGTTGTTTGTTTGTTTGTTTTTTAATTTTCAGACATTTGAAATCCAAAATAAATTAACACTGGCTACTGTTACCAGTTAGACGCTCTTCCACTGTGTCTGTCTTGTCACTTTCCTGATTGGGCTATTTTTTTTAATCTCCATATTGACTGCTATTATGCTTTGTCACTCTTTCCATTCCCTTGGTCTCTGAATCTTCAATAGTTTCACCTATATAATTTCATCATTTCTTTGCAACTTTAGCTAAGGGACTTCACCTYGATTGCTGTGTTGGACAAAGTTCCCAAGATGGTCTTCCTTCTCACACAATGCCTGTTTCCCTTTTAAAATGAAAGCAAAACTGAAGAATGCACCCATGAAAATTGCTGCTTTAAAGTTCATACCATTTGTTTTTCTAATAGGATCATTATTAAGATTTTTCCTTCTCAATGTTCATTGCCCCTTAATGTTTCCCGTTATCCCAAATTAAAAGAGACAAGGGAAATTTGTTCCAAATGTGTTAGAAATCAGAAAACCATGAAAAGCTCTGAGTAGTTCAAAGTCAAGAAAGGAAATTATATTTCCATGTAATTTTTAAATATTACAAACACATTACATACAGCAACATCTTCCAAAGGTCGTTCAGTTGAGTCTTTGGAAACAAGATATGGTGACTGGCTAAGGTCTGATTCACCATTACCCCACAGCARTGGAAGCTGCTGAAGATAACCAGGGGTGTTATCAGCTCTGACTTTTATTGGTTCTGCATAGCAAACTAGGCAATAAAGAAAACTGTAAATGCAGGATTTATTTTTTGCAGGGGTATACCTCATGCTTGGAAGATTAATGAAGAATTCCTGGTTCACTGTTTACTAAAGATACCTCTATTCCATAGTATTTTAATTGTAAATCCCTTATTTGACATACTACCTAATGGTTCCTCCTGAATTAATAAAAGCGACATATTAACTTTAAATCCCAGATAAAGTAAAGATTGCTGTTTTAATATCCCATCCATATCCTTTATCTTTCTACAGGGGCTTTCAGGCCAGTAGTTTTAATAACATGCATGAATGAAGATGCTCTTTTTTAACACAAATGGTGGCAAAGAGTTTTTCCTTTATATTAGCAGGCAATCAATTCCAATAGCTTTTTAATGCTTTTTTAAAGAATCAATTTTAAAGCAGAAGCTCTTCAGGGGACCCTCTTAAACTTCTTCACAGCCAGTCTCCTAATTTTCTATTACAATACAATCTAAAGCAGCTACAAAAATAATGCTGATAATGTTTGCTGGGTAATGATTTCCAATTTCCCCATTCCATGTACCCTGTTATTAGGAGGATCATCTTCACTGTGTAAATTAATTTTCAATTCACTTCAGGGGAACATTACAATGATTTATTCAGCACTGATGCTGAAGAAAGTGTTGGGAGGTTTTTAGCAATCTGAAAAACAAAATCAATTTGTTTTGATTATTACCATTCTAAAAAATGTTAAGACAAAGGCTTCACAGGAGTATTTTAGAGGTTAACATACACCTTACAGAAGCAGTCAGTGTGATCCTAGGTGTAGTTACCTGACCAGAAAGGTCAAGGCAAATGTTTGAGACTTCCTGGTTTCTCCCCACGCTTCAACATTATGGAAGGACTGAGCATTTTCTAGCAGTTTTCATGWACATAGAAAACAAAACAGATCAGCCTTTCAGTCACTAAAACTGTCTCTGGTCAGTGAAGAAAATGATTGCTGTAAGTTAGACAAGGAACAGATTGTTTCAAAGTCAACAGTGTTATTGGTAATGATACCCAGGATTTGGGAGAGTTCCAGGCTAGGAAGAAGGACTAGAAGAATTTTCACTTTCACAAATAAAGGATTTGTCGTGCAGCAAGCATCTGTTACTAGTGCTCAGGAGACTCATACCAAAATTCTCACTCACTGTAGTGCTCATACCTGATAAAGTAGTACGTGTATCTGAATATTAGTTTTTTTTGATTTAGCTGTTGCATTTTTAAAAGTGAGATTTGTGTCACYGGACATTCAATGATGACAAAAGAAAAATCTGATCCACGTGAGGGTCTCTTTGGAGAAAAGAGAGAGAAGTASAGAATCTTTGGAGTTAATAACTCTGATTTGGCCAGTTAGCCAATCTCAGGCACAAATRCTTCCCTCAAGTCACAGTAAAGAGGATCTGGAGTAATTATTTCAGACCAAGCTGTAGATTTTGATATAGAAGATATTTGCATTTTATTTACTGATGTGTTTTGCTGTGTTACCTATGATATTCCAACATTTTTCAATAGTTTAAAGATCAATGGTAATATTTTTTTCATGTGAAAATCTTTGAGGGGGCAGTTGAAATGCCCCAAGTCCRTCAACATCAAAATGGAAGAAATTTTAAAATGAAAGCAAGTTTGTTAAAAAATTCAAGCCCCATCCACATAAATTTGAAGCTCGTGAAATTGGTTGAAGGCTTTAGGGATGAACACAGGAGAAAAACAACCAATCATTTCTGAATTGCTGAACTGAAAATTGCCACTTTCTGTGGCTACAGTGGTAATATGTATACCTCAAACATAATAAATAGCAYAAAATCCATTGGTTGTAGTCCCAAAGGAATTTTTTGCATGATAATTGTGATCTGTCACTATTGCTAGTGTTTCCACATACCATGCAACATAAAAAACATATTATTATTGAAACACAGATGCTGAAGGAAGCTTGATTTCAATGGGACATGTGAAACATTAAGGCAAAAGTTGTGMAATTCCATTGCAGCAATGTCTTCCTGGGTTTTTTCTTCCATATTAATACTAGATTGGAAAATCGGAAAAGAATTGTCTTTTTTCTGTCATGGGGCTATAATCAGGCATTAAATATATCCCAGTTATCATGCTTCCAGCATGCTAGTAGCATAGTTGTCACTTTGAGTTTTTAACAGCATGTTGGCAGGGAGCCGAACTGACAATATTTATTAAAAATAAAACAGTAAGGAAGAGCAAACACTTGTGACAAAGCAGCAAGTGAAGGTACTCAAAGGACATATATCTAGGTTGCCGGATTTGAAAGAAATGGAAGAATTTTCTGAGTATATGATTTTGAAAATAAACAAAATTAAAGCGAAAACAATGATGTTTTTCACAGTGAGCCTCATACCAGAGTAGTGAGACTTGTCCTTAAAGTATTTCATCAGGCGTAAATTAACCTGGTAGTCTAARTTTGTAATTATAATATACTCAAAATGTTATGGACCTGTACAGTTGACAATCTAGAATTCTTTATGGATGTTTTAGAGGGTCTGTAGAGGATCTTACGAAAGCACACATGAATAGAAAATAGAACCATACTATGATATGTTGCCTGAAATATCATGAAAATTTTTGACAATGAGCCATTTGCGGGCTTCTTGTTGAAAAGACTATATCTGATATATTTTGATAAGACTAAATGTTTTCTGAGTCTGCATAAACTACTGTCACCAGCAACATCTCACTGCGAAGAAGTCTACTGTTTCAAACAAGACGGTATTAAATGCTAATCCCTTTTTCTGTTTCAAACTTCTTCCCTAATGTTCTTGTTTTATTCCTCCAAGTCATCTCAACACATATTTCAATGTGCAGTTTCTCAGATCCTACTTTTCAATACTTGTCATTATTTTATTCTCCGTGATATTTTCCCTCAGGTTGGAGTGTACTGGTCATCCTAATCTCCTATAGTATGTAAGATATTCCAGATATTCGATCATCCCTATTGTTCTTTTTGATATAATTTCTGCTAAAAACTTAATGCTAAGTAAAGGGGACCTCAGACAAAGAGAAATAAAACAACTTACTTTAGCTCTCATGAATCCCACATTAGTGCAAACCTCTGTTATACTTTAAATTGTGTTATTCTTACTTTACAATTATTATCATTATTTGTGTTTTTGATGGACAGTTTTATAGTACATGTTCTCACCTGTAATAGTAGCATTGGAAAGAATGTTTCTTCTGTATCTGTAAATTAAAGTAATACATCGGTTTCATTTCATTACCCTGACTTTACTTGTAAGTGTCTGTAATACAAGAAAATTAGAAGGAAATCCATTTTACCTAAATCTATACAGGCATCCAGTGACTCTCATCAGTGCTAGGTGTCTACTGCTTCCTTTGCAATCAGTGGAGAGAAATAAGGGCATCTCTGGAGACCTATTCATCCCATTTTAAGAGAGATGTTTGTGTTATGTGGTCTGAATTGGTCTCCAGAGGATGGGAATAATTACACTATGGAGGTCCCTCTCTTCTATTCCTCTAGGCTCTTTCAATCATGGATAGCAAGTAATAACTTTGATTAAAATGTGAAATTTCAAACAACTAATTAGATGAAATTACTCCWATTCTCAGTGTCTAGGTTTGTAGGGGAGAGACAATAAAACGAATACTGTGAT
Source organism: Parotia lawesii (assembly GCA_003713295.1). Classification (NCBI taxonomy): domain Eukaryota; kingdom Metazoa; phylum Chordata; class Aves; order Passeriformes; family Paradisaeidae; genus Parotia; species Parotia lawesii. The sequence continues at coordinate 8,188,461 of RAHM01000010.1, forward strand.
TTGGTGTTTTCATGGACAGCAAGGTACAGTTAACGCAAAGGGATACCAGGAAGGGTCCCCTTCTCCTCAGTTCGCGCACCCTCCTCAGAGGATAAGGGGAGCCTTTCCTCTCTGTGCAGTCTGCTCCTCTTCTAGTGTGCAGTCAATCTTTCCAGGCTGCTTTAGACACATATTTTAGCAATACATCCGTATCAGACTGCTCCCCGCCTTCTTGCAGGGCACACATTGCAGTGGCAAAGGAGCTCCTCTTAAACYGGCAAAAAGGTTATTGAAACATGTCCTCCCTCTCCAGACTCCACCACTCCTTCCCCAAACTCTTGCAATTTCCTCTCTTTTCCTTTCATGTCAGCAAAACAAAGAARTAATTTTTAGCTAGGCTCAACCACAAGTTGGCAAGGATAACATTCTTAAATATCACTGTGCTATTATGATAAGCACAGCATATTCCAGGAAAAAGAACTGCAGATTATGGCAACCTTCAGTAAGTATGGATAATATTAAAAGTTAGAATTTTTTTTTTTAGCACCCAAAAAGCCATTAGCAAACTTGTCAAAAAAAAAAAAAAGGGAGCCTATCAGGATTTCAAGTGAAAGAAATGAAAAATCCATTTATGAATACTTATCTCCCAGATCCTCTGTGCATCTTAAGCAGAAACTGATATATACTTACTTCAGAAATATAGTTACCATATTTGAACATCTGAGCTACATGAAAATACCAGAAATTAAATTTTCTTCCAGTTTTATTTGAGACTGTGAAGGTGTAAAAAGAAAAATATGTATTAAAAATCTATGTCATGATGTGTCCTCCTTTCAGAAGAGGAAATATGACCYCTTCACTACTACAGCAAAGTCTTGTCTTGTCATAAGCAAAAAACATTCTTTCCATGCTCAGTGCAAATAAGGAGATTTGTATAAAAGAGTCTAGTACAGTATTTATCAAAGAATATTGAGAAAGGAGAACTGCCACTGTGAGATTCTTTCTGAAGCTAACTGAAATCCTGTTATGGATGAAATTCTTGAGTCTCTTAAATTTTTTTAGTTCATCAATTATTGCCCCCAAATAGAGCAGGTTAAACAAAGAATTATTAACAGACAATTGCTCAGTAATGAAAACTGAGCTAATACTAGTAATGAATACTTTTATGTCTTTATAGCAGCTTGCGCATCAGTAGATACCGAAGCCTTTATCAGGTGTAGACTACTTCATCTTGGTATACAAGGCAATGCCAGATGAATCAGGACTGACTCTTTCTGCATAATTCCGCCCCCCCCCCCCCATACTCCTCTAAGATTTCTCTGGAGCTCAAGCATCTGCAGGACCCTAGTCACAGATTTACATAGGTTTGGATGAACTCTRGGAAACCATCAAGTTTGATCTCCTGCTCAGTACAGAGCGAGCTTTGAAATAGCATGAGGCTGCTCAGGACCTTGGCCAAGAATTTTAGGTATTTCCAAGGATGGAAATTCCCTGCCTCCTTGTGCAGTCTCTCCAGATTTTGATCACAATCACTGTGAAGAACTTTTTAGTGGAATGTAGTAAATCTGATCTCAGCTAAGTTCTGATGACCCCAAAACCCAGCTGTGCTGTGTGATACKATGGGATCTCCAGGCCAAGACCTTCAGGAAGCACCAGAACAATTGCGTCTTCCCTTTTCTGCTTACACGGCACTTGGCCACCAGCCCTGGATCAAAATTCTGAAAGCCATTAAAAAGCAATTGTTAAGTGAAGCACAAATTCCTGACTAGCTCTGTGTTGCCTTTACCCTCTTGGCAGAACTTGGGTTACCTCCCAGAAGACAGCGGGGCAGATGGAAATTTCAAGTAGGATTGATAGCAGGTTCGTGTTTCCGCTTTTCTTAAGGCATCTAAAGATGTCCTTGAAAACTTCCACCTCTGCAAATTACTTGAGGGTTCTTGTAGCAGAGAAACCCATCGAGCTRGGTAATATCAGGAATATTAATGGTATAAGATAAGGAGTCCATGAGCATGAGGAAGCATTAAGATGTTAGAAAAATATGTTTCCAGGCCAGTTCTAGTGCAACATTGAGAAACAGGATAAACTTAAAATTTTATGATGATTTAAGGATTCATCCTAGTTTTTTCTAAATATAATTCCATTTACGAAATTATATTCAATTAATAAAAAATAAATCTAGATATAAAAGCAGATCCTAAAATAAATGAATTACAATGAGACAAATAATATTTGTGCTCCCTTTTGGTCACTAACCAGTCTAATGGGGTCTGCCTTCAGAAGCCATGATCTGTGAGGCAATAATGACATCTGTTAATCAAGAAAAGGATGTCAAGTTGTCCCCAAAGCAAGGTACATTTCAGTCAGAGGAAGAAGAGAAGAACATAGGAAAAATGAAACACAAAATTAAACACACTATCTAAAAATATATTTTCTTTTGTGTCTGACTGGTAGGGCAATCTGCTGTTGAGTTGGATTTAGGCTTTCTTTTGTGTTTATTTTCTCGCCCAGAACTGTTACCTATTTTGATAACACTTCTCTTTTTTTCACAGTGAAGTTGTATAGACAACACGAATTATATTTTATTTATAGCAAAACAAACCACAACAAAATAAAATCTATTTTAACAAGGTTGTAGCATTTTTAATTCTTTCACTGAAATTTTGACATAACTCAGTACAATAAACCCCTATAAAGATTGTCTTGGTATAAAAGTTGTAACCGAACCTGCATGATGTAAAAAAAAAATTAAAAACCCCCCAAAATATATATACATTCTTTAATTACAAGTCTCAGCAAAATCCAACTACTTACTCTATCCTCATTATCATTTTGCTAAATTAATAGGATAATATAGTCTGCAATTATGTTTCCTTTTTAAAATAAAAATAAGTAGGTTTTAGTTCTGGATTGAAAAAAACCCAACAAAACTATTTGTAAGCACAACTCAGAATGGCACCATTTTCATTAATACTCTGATCAAATCTAGTTATTTTGTCTTTAAGGAAATCAGCTTGGCACAGGTATTTTTGAAAAGACCTGCCAATCTAATTGAAAAGGATAGATAGGCTGACTTTATTTTCCTATTCTTTCTGCCATCTGAGAGCACAGCATGCCACACTGAAGATGGTGGCCATGAATTCCTGCTCAAGAAAATGTCAGAGGAGCAAGAACAGTGACATGTGTCCTCTCTACATTGGGCTTTTTATTTGTAATGAAATGTGTTTTACTCAAGGACTTTCACCAGTCCAATGTGTGGATTAATTTTTTCTTCTTGTATCAGAATCTGTTCCAAATAAATGTGGGCCTATATTTTTGCAGTGCTCAGTGAACTAAGAGATGTGTAACTGCTGTGCATATAGATTAGATTTAATAATAGAAGCATATGTCCAGGGTCAACTGGCAGTTTTCTCCAGTTTGATGAGATCAAAATACTAAATATAATCATGTTTTTGTGCAAACTTTACACAACAGAAGCATTTTGTCATTAAAATTACAGTTTGTTTTTGGCTCAAATTACTGCAATATCACAGCTGTGTTTTATGAGCACATGCATAAATTCTTTGCAACAGTTTTGGGCTGGATTGACAAATGTCATATTTCCATTTCTCTTTAGAAAGATGCCATTACAGTTGATTGTTGATTTTAAATTTTGATGTGCGCAAGATTAAAAAAAAMCAAAAAAACCCAGGAAAAAAGAAAACAAGAAAAACCACTCAATATTAAAATGAAACACTATGAAGAAGGGTTTTGGTTTATTATTCTTGTGTCTTACAGATTTTGTTTCTATGGACTTTATTCAGTTATGTTCTCTTTCCAAAAGTCATTTCAGATGCAGAGAAGATGGAAGCTATTCTGTAGCACAAAGACCATTCATTTAGTATACATGCATTGTAAATAAATTGTCTTGCTTTTCCTCTGTTTGTTACTATTGTCACTATCATTTYTAGAAAAAAAACAACCAACAAGCCAAAACCAAATCCAAAATCCTACACAGAATTCTTTGTGCTCTTGCATTGTTTTTATTGTGGACTTTGTGATAGTGTTTAGTGGCTAGAATACGACACACTGAGAATGATAGTGGAGAATTACCTTGACCTTTACAATGTTCTTAATTTTGGTTGGCTACTCATTCCACTCATCAACATTTATAGCCACACTCATTTCTGGGGAAGGCAGAGCTAGGTACTAAAACAGAAAATGTCAAACGCTCCTGTACTCCAAGGACATGCTAGACATTCAAATTCTCATACTTTATTATCATAGCAAAAGACTGCAACAAGAGTAGGAAATAACCTTATATTAAGCTAGACACATGACAGACGGTAACAAAAAAGGAGAAATGGAACAAGCTAGCCTATTATGACTTTAAGATGTTCACTTTGTGGTTGCCTTCAGATGCTGCTCATCCTTTCGCAGACGAGTCGTAAACAACAGAGTTACTGAACATGACTGCTGGTCTGTACATGCTCTGCTGGTTCTCCTGCAGCCAAACCTGTGAAACACAGCACAGTCCCCTACAGAGGCTGCACCTGCTGGTTACTCTGGCACTTCTGGGTCTGCTTTTGATTATACTGCATTTCAAATGCACTTTCCTTTTCACTTGTCTATCCAATTCTCAGTTCTTGTTTTCTTAACTTCAGTGCTATCTTTTAAAGCTCACTTCTTTTATTTTCCTCCTCTACTCACTTATATGCACTAAAATGCACTATTTGCACTTAAATGTACTAAAATTCTAGCAAAAAAGTAAAACAGCTTCAATGATGTTACGAGTGTATCACAAATTAGAGGGCAAAAAAGTGATGTAGGAATAATGAATAGCAGAAAACTTTATGCTAAAATATTTGAATTATGCATTTGATTTTAATACACTAATCAGCCAAACATTTAGGAAGATAGTAACATTGAGATAGTAACACAAATATTAACGTAGGCAGCAAAGGCTCTTCCTGCTTTCAAGAAATCTTGTATATATTACAAGCAAATGAAACATCTCTGTGCACCTCCTTCCTCCTCCCCAAATGTAAAATACATGAACTGAACTGTAATGTAGCCAGTCGAGAAAGACAAAGGTACAAAAATGTATCTAATCCAGCCAAAAGGGAGTGCAGTTTGTGAATATCAGTTTGATCTAGTTAATTATTTTTTTTCTATGGTCACCTTGTTTGTGCTATCATGAAAAAGTATTAAAGTGGAAATAAACCTCAGTAATTTATCTTGCTGCATCAGAGGATGCAAACTCTATATCAAGGTACTCAGTCTCTGTCAGACCAGTAYATTATTTCCCAGTCATCTTGATACTATTCCTAGGAGATAAAACTGGATGAATATACTGGTCCTGTTATGAATTCATAAGATTTTCACGAGACAAAACCCCTCAAACAGCAGTGAAAAATTGTCATTAAACTCCCACCTCAAATAATGCAATCTGTATTGTCATAGTAAGTTTTACTACACCCAGTTATAAGTTAAAATGTCTTTGCAGTGCATTATATTGAATTTGTGAAAAATGCTGTGGGTTCATCAATACATGCTGTACAGAAATACAAATACCCTCTGTACAGATAAAGAGAGTACACATGTAACTTCATGTAACCTTATGTGTGCAGTGACAAAATCCCAGAACAGTTGAGGTTGGAAGGGACCTCTGGAAGTCATCTAGTTCAGCTTCCCTCTTCAAGCAGGACTGTTTCCAGTCGTGTTTGAATATTGCCAAGGATGGTGACTTCACAGTTTCTCTGGGCAACCTGTGTCAGGGCTTGGTACTTCCTCTCTACAAAAAAGTGTAATCTGACATTTAGAGGGAACTGTCTTTGTTACAGTTTGTGCTCATTGGTTCTAGTCTTGTCCCTGGCACAACTGCAGTGACCCTGGCTCCATCCTCGTTGTGCCACTGCACTCTTCCTTTAAGTGTTTATATAAGTTGATAAGATCTTTTTGAGCCTTCTCTTCAGGCTGAACAGTCCCAGCTTCCTCAGCCTTTTGTAACAGGCAAGACACTCCAGTGCCTTCAGCATCTTCATGGTCCTTTGCTGGGGTGTCTCCAGTATGTCCATGTCTCTCTTATAATGGGGAGCCCAAAACTAGACCCAGCATCCCAGATATAACATTGCCATACAACATTGCAAGTGCTGAGTAGAGGGGAAAGATCATGTCCTTCGACCTTCTGGCAATATTTTGCCTAATGCAACCCAGGGTAACATTGGTCTTCTTTCCTGCAAGGGCACTTGCTGTTTCATGTTCAACTTGATGGCCACCAGGATCCCAGGTCCTTTTCTGCTAAGATGCTTTCCAGCTGGGTGTCCTTAGCATATATTTGTGCATAGGGCTTTTCATCCCTCAGTGCAGAACTTCGCCCTTCTTCTTGTTCAGCTTCCTGAGGTTCTTTACYTTCACTTCTTTATTGTAGAAATTACACATATAAGTAACCAAAGAATTTGACATGTAAATCTTCTAAAAACTAATGATCAAGTTACTAACTACCAGAATAATATCTATGAAAGTGATGTCAAATGTAATGAACATATAACTGTCTAAATGGTATTTAATAGGTGCCTGCAGGCTGATCACCTTAGTTTATATTCTCAGCAACTTAAAAGAACGAAGCAAAGTTAAATCAACTTCTTGTTTTCCTATAGAAAACCTAGAGAGCTATTTTGTTTTAGCAGAGGTTCTCATCTAAATAGAGCTTGGCAAGAAATATCTTAGGCAATATGTTTCCCTTGAGTAAATGTTCAGATTTTCTTTTTGAATAATTCTTTCCTTGTGCATCAGTTTCACCCATCTAGATAACCACAGATTCAATAGAATGTTTGTGTAAAAGCAAGAGTAATCACTGGGAAATGAAGGTTTATGTGCCATTCTGTTAGAGGAGTTTTTTCTTACGTGTTACAGGGAAGTCACTTGCATAAAAAAATAGTTTTGCTGCCATTAAACACTCAATAAAGCCTTTTACAAGAGTACAGCATTATTCAAATAGTCTTAACCCTGCCAAGTGTTTACATTAGATTTATGAAAGCTTTTCTTTCATTCTGAATATTGTGTTAATCTTAATTTCTTCTCTGAAACCATTGTGTGCACAGTCAAATAACTGCTGTATTGCATCCCAGGAGGGGAAGGGAGTCTTGAAAAATACCAAGGGGAAGTGCATTAGGATGTTCAAAATGTCTATGTCTTGTCCTTGTCTATGATTAGCTCAGTGGATATTCTAGTTTTGCAAGACTGTGGTACAGAATATGGTAAGTTGCTCAGTTCAGGTTTTCTCATTTAAACACAGGTCGTATCTGCATCATATTACACCTCTATCTAGTTCTGTAATGTAATGAGAAAATCACTGGTAGAGAAAATCTTGAAGGGCCCAAATATGATTACACTTTTATAGCCATGTTTCTTCTGAGAATCAGCCATAAGCATTTCTTATTGAACAAAAGTGTTCTCTTCAGGTAGCAGAGATGCAGATATCCAAGTAGTGAAATATRTTTCACACTTACCCATAACTTTTCTAAACAGTAAAATAAGCAACTTTTAAAATTCCATCCTTGGATTAGTAATGAAAGTAGAGAAGCAAGAATGAACATAGGTTTGAAACGAGCTTTTACGTAGAAAGCAGAACAGACACCTGGCATTCAGCATACAACAGAAAAACTATCAGATGACCCCTTCAGGAAGAGTGAACAGTCTTGTGAAACTGTCAGAGAGTAAGGCTGAGTCCTATGTGAAATCATGTTTCTAGCTACAGAGGACTGGTTGAAGTACCTACCCTGTCACACTTCCAGTATTCCGTCTTCCTTTCAGACTTCCCTGGTTGAAGTACCTACCCTGTCACACTTCCAGTATTCCGTCTTCCTTTCAGACTTCCCCATAGAGGAAATAAAGTTTAATTTATTTCCTCTGTAATTATCTGTAAGGAAAATTATTTGAAAGAGTAGGTGACTAGCTACAGCATTAATTTGGCAAACTTTGTCAGAAGTAGTCTTCTAATGATGAAAGAAACTCTGTCCCTCTAACAACTTTCAGTTCTGTTAAAGAATTTTTTTTTGCTTGCATTCTGGGGAAAGACATTAATTCAGAGTCTTTTTGTAAGCTCAGTTTCTCCACTGCAAATCTCCTCTGGGGCATACAGGAATAGAAAAAAAGCTTCAACAAGAGATCTATTCTTTCAGGATGTTTTCCGTGAAAAACCTTGGATAAGAGTGAAGAATTTCCACGTCCATAGAAAGAGARGATAGGTATTGAGAGAAAAATGATACATCAAGATCTCCAAAAGTAAAATAAGGTGTTCAGTAGATAGTCTGGGGAAAAACAAGGCTTGTGTTTGCTGTTTTGAATTRCTTTTTAAAAAGGAAAATGTACTAGTGAGTCACAGATTGTCTGTGACAAGGGCAATCTTAGGATGATTTTCGGTTATAAACCTTAATCTCCCAAACCCTTATCCCTCATTCTTTGTATTTCTGTCTTTTTGAACCACAATCAAACATCCATTCTGTCTGCTTCTTTCCATCTCTTTCCACTTCCAGAAACCATTGAGCTTCACATTCACYTGTCACAGCTTTCCTTGAGGCCCCTACTGCCAAGTCCCCAACCCAGACCTCACCTGTRTGTTGAGAGGAGAGAGACCACATTCAGTCATGGATGCTGACATTACCACATGGCTTTGGTCCCCTGCACAGGTCAGTTTGTTAAAAGTCAGAGAAATTACTCCTATCCCAGCCTATTTCCTGTGTGCTGCCAATCCTATCTTCTGAGGTCCTGAACTTCTTTAGGAGGACAGTTTCCACAGTCTGAYGGGCAGTTTTCCTCCAAGGCAGGCATTAGTACCTAATAATACAGGATGATCAGACATGAACAGTGAAGGGGAGGGAAAGAATCAAGGAACTAAAACTGGGGGACTRGAGAGAAGTGGGAGTGAGCTCCTTGCTTAAAACTGAGTAATTCAGTCTCTTCTAGATCTTCCGGTAGTAGTTACTCTAAGAAAATTCAGATTTTGAAACAGCAACAGATTTAGATGTAGACATTCATAATGGGATGGAAGAGAAGTGACTAAAAATTAGAAGTCAAAGCAACATATTATTTCTAATTTACTGTAAAGTTGACTTTTGGCCATTTTCACACTTCCTGTGTCCTGAGTCAAGCTCTTTTTTTTTTTTATTACTGAAATTTGTCAGTAAAGCTAAAGATCATGACTTAGCCATAAGTTACTCATCTGATCAGTCCTCTAAGAATAACAGGACCCAAGGTAGAATTGCCTTTATGAGGAGGCATGTTTCTTTTCATCAATTCAGTCTGTATCAGAGCAGTTGACAGATGTTTTAGTCTCTTTTCTCTTTATTCTTTACTTAATGATGAATTAAAGAAAATTTCAGTAGATGTATTTAACACTCTTCTTTATACCACCAAAATATATTACATTTCAAAAATGTATTCTGTTCGTTTATGTCACCCTGATGTTTATTTCTTGCTTTATTTGACTTAGCCATGTCATTCAATTGTTATAAATTTTGAATTCTAAGTGACTGAATCAGCCTGATTTACTATTTCACCATCTGGATTTAATTTAATTGTTGATATTTTTCCCCTCTTTGTTTTAAAATCAATAAGTACAGGGACTTGCACTAGATCAGACTCAAGAATACTTTATATTTTCCTGAAGGAAGCCAACAACAAAATAAATTTTGAATCTCAGGTTCTATTTATTGATATCTTTATTTTATATAAGAGCACCATAGCAATATCAAGCATACTATGCTCTTTCTTGTTTAAAAGGCTTCTTAAACTCCCTCTTGGACTGTAATACAGCTGTTATACAGCTGAACTACAGACTTAACTGTAGGGAGTGTTGTAGTCAATTTGGTGTGCAGTATTACACAATTGAATTCAATATTGTTTTTCCTCAAGCAAGACAATTTTCATCCTTTCATTCAGAGATGATCACACTTGTTTAACTAACAGCATTAGGTGTGGACAGGGACTAGCCCTCATTTTCTCCCTGAGTGAGCTCACTGAAACTTGTCTTGATGTACAGGAGGTCTGATCAAAACAGCCCTCCTTTGGTGCATCCCCTGGTGTTAACACTGATGTGTCTCGCAGTTTTTGTTGAGGAATAAGAATTAAGACAGGTTGACTGCTGAAATTGTGGCTGGTGAGCCTTGGAACAAGACTTCCCACCGGCATGTGACCCATCACTTGTCAGGGCTAATGGTCACTTGTTTTCCTTGGCTTGTGTAAGCAGCCATCTCAAACAAGAATATCCCAGGAAATGTCAATGAGCACACACACTTTCCTCAGAGAAACTTGGCAAAGAATTAAAAATTGATACAGGAAAGTTTTAACACAATCCTCAGAGGCTCCATAGCAAAACTAGAAGCAGCAGAAATAAGTTTCTTGGTTTCTGCTGTTACCTAGAGAACGCAAAAGTAAAGTACTTCCTGAAGAAGGAAGAGTATTTTCCCCTCCTTCAATCTAATCTTCTCTAAAATGTTTGGGACTCAAGTGATGTCATGGGAATTGCAATGTTATATTATGGTGGCCTTTTACAATAACAAAAAATTACTTTAAAAATCAGCTGTCATTTCATTTATCTGGAACTAAACTAGGTTGCTCCATTCAGTGAAAGGATCTAAGCCCCAGAGAGATCACCTTGGTCCACCGGTCATCTTCCTCTTTACTCCCTGCAATGGAGGAAAGAATAACTTAGTCCTATGTTTGGCAAAGAGTATCCCTATCCACAGTTTAGTTCTTTGGAAACCTGAGACTCCCAACCAAAAAGTCTCTGGAGATCCCTGAGACCAAGTATAAGAATATTGTTCTTATAACGAATCTTCTTGTCTTAAAAAGAAACTAAAACCAACCAACCAAAAAAAAACAAACCAAAAAAACATATCCCGTTTAGGCATTGAAGGGAGTAACTGGAACAGTCTCTAGGGTTATCTTAATACCAAAAACTAACATCATCAACAACAAAAATCTTGACACTGAACAGGCAAGTTTCTGTCACAAAGATGGATATTAGAGATTCTGCACCTAAAATAAACTCAGTGGCACCCAAAGTGCAAATCTTCTTCTAGGAACTGACAGAAAACTAGAAAGGTAGAGGCACTTGATAGACTAACTGAAGCTGGAAACAGCTTAAAGAAACTCCCAGATACACTAAGACAGTGACACTCCTCTCTCCTGTATAGGCCACATGGGTCCAGGGTCTGCTTCTCAGAGCTCTGCAGAGAATGACAAAGGAAAAAAAAATGTATGTAAACCACAGAAGAATAYGAAAAACCTATAAAAGAGCCACAGCTCCATGAGAATTAAAGGAAAAAAGATACCTAATCCAAAGGTAGAAATCACCTGCATTAAGCATTTAGACCAGATGAAAATAGAAATATTATTTCTTATTAAAAAGCCATATGTGGATAGCAGCAGGCAAACCCCAATTTAATTCTTAAGRGTATCTCAACTAAAATAAGTAAGGAATTCTCAGAAAGTGAATATTTGAGATTAAAAAAACCCAAAACACACTGCAACAAAGGGGAAAGAATTAATTTTTGAAATAAAATCATCTAGCATTTTCTTAAAGGAGTATTACCTGCCTCCATAGCTTTGAAAAAAAGTGTGATCATTTAATTACAGTCATTAGGATATGAAATGTTGTATTGTAAATGCAAGGACCAGTTATTTTTCAAGATTTTTCCTCCATCACATTAAAAAGCAGTCAACGAAGTACACAGCTAATTTAATAAAATCCACTGCTGGTGTTCTCATACAGGTGATGTGATAAAACCTATAGCCTTGTGATAAAAAGATAACTCTAACACACAACTTTGTTCATAGGCAAAAATTCTTGAAAGCCTGAAATTATGCTTTGAGCTAAAAGGTCCTAAAGAGATAAATGAACCCAGGAGAGGATCTCTCCTGACTTGGTAATAGGTCATATTTCAGCAGCCTCACAACCAGAAAACTAAATGGCGTCTTCTGCAAGGAGCAAAAGGCACAGGCAGCAACGAGGACTAGCAACCAAGCGGACAGGAGAGAAGATGATTAAAGGGAAACATTAAAGGTCTTCTGGGATATTTAAAATTCTAAAACTTTTCCTTTTTAAAAGAATTATTTATATCAAGCAGCGTCAGTGCATGAGTCTATAGTAGCAGTTTTATGTAAAGTAAAAGAGTGGTATAAGGATTTATCACATCTGACAACACAGCAGATTCAGACTCAAGAGGTAACTGTGGGTAATGTTACTTAGTAGTATAATAGGAAAGGATGTACCAGGATAGCTTTTCTTTTCCTTATTCATTAACCCACAATGTATTTCTCCTGCTAATCTGACTGAATACATAAGGGAGAAATTGACTCCTATTGTTAAGTGGTGTTTAAACAAATCATAAACAAAAATATTTATTTACTATCTTTAGTACAGTACAAAAAACTCATACCAGCTTATTTCATTCTAAAGATGATGATTCTATTTTTAAAAAGATGTTTACAAAAGTACGTGTTAAATTTATTAATTTAAAAAAATCTCCAAATCTTCAGAAAATTAAAGTTCCATGAAGGGTGATTAGTAGGAAAGGATGGTAAGTTTACTGACACCCATTTTTCTCTGAAGAAGGAGCAGGCTAAGAAAATGAAATGAAAAGGGAATGCTCAGCTAGCACACAATCACTAAAAATATGATTGGTCTCAATGTGASAATGCTATAATCGGATTAGCACTAAGGGGGAAAAAAAAAGCAGTGAACACAAAACCTTTGTGTTTGATAAGGAGGYATTACAGCATCTGAACAAAAAAATACTGAGATTAATGACAGCCTATASTCCTGTATTCCAGCGTATCAGTTCAAGCAGTAAAGGCTCATTTTAAGAAAAACTATCAAAAATTCATTTAAAAAAACCCCCAACATTTTCATAAGAAGATAAAAGATATATGAAATGATGGTTGGTATAAGAAGAAACTTTGTGTGCTGCAAACTTAAAAAAAAAGTATATAAAAAAGAGGTCAATTATATTGTTTTCTACATGGTTTATATTTGAGGAAAAAAACAACCACACACTCTTGAAAGAAAATGATGTTAAAATTTATATAGATGAGTGCAGAGGTAATAAAAAAGAACCATTATCTTGGGAGAAATGCATAGATTTTCATTTGAAGACATAATTTTTGCTGATGAGATATATTAGACTATTAAAATAGGCTTATAMACGCTGCTGACAATAGAAGATAGCATAAAGATTGGGATCAAAAATTCTACATCGTGGAAGYGAAAAATTAATCCTGTTTTAAAATACTTCTCCTTATTTTCCTACCCTGTTGCAAAAAAAAGAAGTTTTTTATAAACAACACATACAGTCTTTCTTGGCCATGCAAATATTTATAGTCATAGAAGAGAAAATTAATGCTCTTCTAAATGATGCACGACAACAAATACTGAATAGACTATAATAAAATCTAACTCTTTGATGAATAATTATGTGACAGAGTCACATTTTCAAAGTGCTTGAAAGACAGTTTCTAGAAGAYATTTATATGCTTAAATGTTTCAAGCATTATTTCAATGCATTTTGGGAGTTTTCTTTTGAGGAGTTTTTTCTCTAGGATTTTTCTGGTCTGGAAATCCAAGCTGATGTAAAAATGTGTATCTCCACCTTGTTAGCAAAACTGTACAATGCATCCCACACAAAACTCAGAGAACGTGCCTTGGGTAAACTAACTGTTCAAATCTATGGAATTTGTCAAGTAATTCCATATACTTTAAAGGGGAAAATAACTGCATGCCCAAAACATAGGAAGAAAAATTTATTTCAAAACTGCTTTGATTTCTGGAATTCTAATGCACCAGGTAAGTCACCGCACAATATTAGAATAGTAAAATTTAAAAATAATGGTATATTAATGGGAAGAAAAATTTTGATCAAACAAAATCTGTACATGAGATGTTTCCATGTCGGTTTTTAATTCTCATTCATACCAAAAGGAGAAATTGCCTAAAGAACACAATTTACCATGGGCTAATACATCACGAGGTGGAAGATCATATGCACCAAGTGAGGCTGAAAAGGACCTYTGTGTAAATCTAATGTCTAGGCTGTGACTATATGTGTTATAAAATGGTTCCCAAAATTGCCCATTTGTTTAATARTTTCCTAGAATCCTCTCAAATTCCAAAATCAATGAACAATTCACTGAAGTTGAAATCCAACAAAGACAAAATTGATTGCACCTCTCATGCATCTGTGTCTGTAATAAATACTAATGCCCAGCTATTTGCCAAAGGCTTGCTAATAGCTTCAACTCTCAGTTGCAGCAATTAATTGAGACTCAAATAATTTATTCCAGGAAATCCTGAGTGAGGCGTAATAAGAAAATGATAGAAAGATAGAGATATTTTCAAGGAAAATTTGAGAACTTCAGTGGCCCATCTATACACCTTTTTAATAAGCCTTCTCGAGGACGATAATTCTAGTTGGACCTGCAGCAGGAAGATATTGGCTGTCGAGAGCAGATCATATCAGGCTGCCTCAAAATGTATGTGGAAATGACTTCAATCCCTCCAGCATAAGCAGTAGCTTGGTACAATCTATTCTTCTGTTGGATAACAATATAGGCACATAATGAACTCTGAAGATAATTAGGCAGCAGAGAATATGTAACCCAGAATATCACAAAAAACTTTAAATGTAATTATTGTACCAATATAATATACGCTTATTTAAAGGTGATTAAAATAATGCATACCGAGGAATGTTCTCATGCAATGAAGACATTCATAGATTTGAGAAAAAGAGTAATGAATTCTCATCATATTTTCTGGTTCTRTTTAATGTAAAATTAATGCTTATTTTTTATGTTCTGCTTCAAAATAAGTTTGGATAGATGCAAATTAAGACAAGAGAGCAACCTCACTCAGGACATAATGGGTGAAATATAAAGATTTATAGAACCATAATTATGACATTGTGCCAGCCAAGACAATGACTGCCAAAACCACTTAGGTAGAAAGTTTCTTAATCAGTCTTTTGAGATAATAAAAAAAGAGGGCAATTGACTGCCCTCCTGAAGAGGGGGAGGAAAAGAACATCTGCTCTCCTTTACTAAATACATTAGACTCCTGCTATTCCTCTCCTTGAAGCAAATATTTTGTATATAGAACGATATATTTGTCTGTATTGCATTTGCTTGTGGAAAATTAATAGTAGTAGTAGTAGTAGTAGTTGTAGTTGTAGCASTAATAGTATTACTACCACTAATACTAACAATAGCAATTAATAATAATAGAATCAGAGAATGGGTTGGGTTGGACAACACCTTAAAAATCATTTAGTTCCAGTCCCCTTGTCCATGGCAGGGACACCTCTCATGAGATCACATTGTCCAGCACTCCATCCAAACCGGCCTTGAACCCTGCCAGGGATGGGGCATACAGAATTCCTCTTGTTCCTTTGCTTCAGAATTGATTTCTTGAAATAAAAACAGTCAGTTCAAAACAGAATACTGATTGCACATGGAAGATCAAAACCTGATTCTGCTGTACGGTAAAACTGTTGTAGCAGGTTTTATTGTGAGTATCATGCTTTAGTAAATACATCTTGGAGAAATGGTCATTAGGTTCCTGATGTAGTTAATGCCAATTGCCATTTGCAATGCCAAGAAGTTTGTGTAAAAGAGAAAAGAAAAATATAAAGGAAAGAACCATCCTCCACCCCCACCCCCAGCCTGATTTCAGTGCCAGTCCTTTTCTCTTTATTTGGTTGGAATAACAGCCATTCCTATCTATCATTTATCTCCCCACAGTCGAGAGATGCTGTAGACGCTTGTGAGGTCCAGGAAGAAGATGAATTTTGCAACTGTGTCAAAGAGAACTTAATGCAAACCTCAAGCAGTGAAGCACTTAGTAGATGCAAAAACAAAGGTTGCAAACGATTGATATTCATGGAGATATTTACTGTTKGAAGGCTAGGTGGCACAGCGAGCCAGACACACTGCTCACATGTGAAGACCCAGGGTCAGGTTGCACCGTTCTTGCCTGACGTGAAAATCAGAATGCTGACAAGAGAGCACCTAGCACCCCAAAATTTACATACAAAAGATGTAACTGGGCTCAGCTAATCAACTGTGCCTGTCATAACAACAGAAAAGGAACATATACATGCTGTTAGAATGTCTCAGCTGAGCAACATAAATCTCCAGCTGTAGGYGGTATTTTCATTAAACAAACTAACTCACTCATCTGACATCACATAAACATACCCTCAGAAACAAGTATAAAGAATTTGACTCAGACTCTGAGGAAGTTGCCTAAGCTCTGATACTCAGTGTGACAATTAAGATTATGAACAGACTAAAAAGGACGGAGAGTTTGGAATTAGAGAATCCAGGCACCTATGGAAGGACAATTAAAGAGGGAGGGAGGGGAAGGGACAAGAAAYGCACAGCAGGGGTTAAGCATGGAAAACAATGCTCTCCCTTCCACAGGCCTAAAAATTTCATATTAAAATTTCTAAGAAAAATACAACCGCTTCCACAAGTACTGATATCTTAAACCAGGAAATTCCTAGGTTTACYTAGATGATCTAAAGGCTGTCTATTCTAAAGCAAGCTGTATCTAAGCAAGCAGAGGATTCATCAAGGACATGAAAAATACAAATAAAATTATATTAAAATGTTCTTTTGGGAAAATTTACATTACACAATGTGGAAGAATAACAGACCTGAAAACATCTTATGGTTAGATGAACAGCAGTGAATTCTAAAAAATTCAACTGCTATTTGTAGGTGGGTTCTTAGCGAGGTCAAATGGGGTTTAGAGGTCAAGATTTTGAGAACATATCCATAAAACAGTGTGTTGTTTGCTGTCGCAGTTTTATAATTCAGATATCACGTATGCTTGCAGCTAAACTACACCTAATCCAGAAAGACCTAATTTTCCAACAAAATCTATTTATAGGGAAGAAGACTGGGCACCTGAGAATGCCTACTCCTGATATCCAGGSTGTTAGATAAAAGATATTTTCCCACATATCAGTCTAGCTTCCTATTTTGAGACATAGTACCAGCTTAAAACTACTTTTTAGAAATTTTGGAGTTCTCCAGAATCACTTCCAAAATTTAGGCAGCCTGGCAAGGAAGGAATAAAATAGAAAAAGAGGAAAAAAAGGAAAGATGGATCCATGGATTCTGTCTAGAGAAGCTATAGAGTGAGCATTTATTACTTCTTCCACTTTCTAAAACTAATCCCAATTCAGCAGGCATTCTAGAGGGTACTAATACAAACAAAGGTATGTGCCAACTACTGAAAATCACAGAATCACAGAATGGTTGGGGTTGGAAGGGACCTATGTAGATCATCTAGTTCAACCCTCTGCTAAAGCAAATTTGCCTAGATGGGGTTGCATAGGGTCACATTCAGGTGATTTTCAATACCTCCAGAGAAGGAGACCCCATAACCTCTCTGGGAAGCCTGTTCCAGTGCTCTGCCACCCTCAAAGCAAAGTTTTTCCTCATATTCAGATGGAACCTCCTGTGTTTCAGTTTGTGTCCATTGACCCTAGTCCTGTTGCTGGGCACAGCAGAAAATAGTCAGGCCCCACCCTCTTGACAAATACCTAAGGAATTTGTAAGCATTTATAATATCCAGTCGTCTCTTCTCCAACCTATATGGGCCCATCTCCCTCAGCCTTTCCTCGTAAGAGAGATGCTCCTTAATCATCTCTGTCACTCTCTGCTGGACCCACTCCCAGTGCTCCATGTCTTTCTCACACTGAAGAGCGCAGAATTGGACACAACACTCCAGATACAGCCTCACCACGTCTGAGTAGAGGGGCTGGGTAACTTTTTTCAACTTGCTGGCAGTGCCTTCTGTAAAGCACCCCAGGATACCATTGGCCTTCTTTGCCACAAGGACACATTGCTGGATCATGGTTCCASTTGCTTGCCCATGATGATTATACGTAATTTAAACCAGGCCTCGACCCAATAAGAGTTTGTGTTTTCAATATAATGACTGGAAAAATATGTGTGACCTTCCCTAATACTCACTGTTCCTTGTGAATGATGCTAAACTGTTTAAAATGTTTTTTCTAAGTTGCATATTTACACAGGTGAGATTGTGTGAGTCAGTCATTTCTATTATTGCTCCATAATCATTAAATTCAACTCCCTCTCAACAACGTTGAGACAGATGCATTTCTTCATCTCCACTTGTTAGCCAGATATGGAGAACTAAACCAACCTGGAAGGAATTTTTACACTGGTTCACTATTACCCTTGAGCTCTGAAGTTCTCATGAACAGTGGTTTGCAGAATTGGGTCTTAGATTTTGATGTAGTTCATTTTGTCACATTTGTTCCAAAAGTTGATGAAACCACAAACAAATAAATTTTTTTTGTTCCATATCAACATGTGGTGCTTTTAATGAAGGGAGCACACCCAGCCTTGGTTTTGTGTATTCACTGGACTGATAATTTCGACAAGTAACTTCATGAAAATCCTCATTCAGAAAGTTGAACTTTTAACTCACAGAGCACATTAATCTCCTTAATGCTGTTGCAGTCTATTGACTTCTACTTTAGGTACAAATCTGGCTGCCTTGTAATTAAACTTAATCTGGAAAGCTGGTAAGAAAAAAAAAAGAAGAAAAAGAGTATCCAGTTTAAAATAGATGCAAATAATCACAGTCAAAAATATGTTTTGTACAACAGCTTAGGCAGTAACAAATTCCTTGGAGCCTGTCTGTGATTGCTTGCTGCTAATCATCATCAGTTTATGCTTGTTCTCTTCCTCTTTGAAAATAATGAAGTGCAGCAAATTATTTTCATATTGTAAGGCTGTGTCAGGATCATACCTTTTTCCCCTGAGCTAAGACAATGTTTGTTTTTCTCTGACTCTTGAATAAAGTGCTGCAAGATCATTATTTGTACAGAAAGCTTTATATGAATCCAAGTTTTTTATTATGTGATTTTCTTTTTGGTCCATTTTTGTTATCATTATCAAAGCAGAAGCACTGTGGATTAGCACACCATCACAAAGCAAATGAATCTGTGCTCTAGTCTTTGAAAATCCAGGGCTTTTGAATTCCTTTTTGCCACTAAATTGATAAAATATAACCACTTGTAAAGAAAATAATCAGTTTGTGGGGCTTTGCTGATGGTCTTGCAATGGAATAGAAATCAGAGGCCACACTCATATATTTGTGCAGCATGGTCTTTGTATTGGCAAGGAAGAAACAGCCCTGTGATTCCCAGCACACAGCCAGACTCAATCACTCCAGGAATCCACCTTCTTCATGGAAACTTGCTTTCCAACCTTTTTGTCTACGTCAAACCACTTCAGGCATATCCGACTCTTCTTGGTTTTAGAAATCTCTGCCTGTAGGATTTTCTTTCCCTCTTTTTTTCATCTCAACACACAAGTCCTATTTCCTGAAGTCAAGCACAAGAGAAAGCCCAGTCAATGGCATGGACCAGATTCTGCTCCAGCTTGCAATGATTCTAATGATTTTAACAGCCAGCTGTATGAAGAGATATAACCGCTCTTTTTATGGTGATCTTGCAAAAAGATGTGTCCCGTGGGGAGTGTTAAAGTGGGAACAACARGAGACAGAGAGATTATGCTCCTTGTTTTCAGCTAGTAGTGCAGCAGAAAATAAAATGCTGAGGGAACTCGCTTACTTCCAGAGCAAATATTGAAGATGGTAAATGCTCTTTAATCTGTGTTCAAGTTGGTTTTGCTGTGACTTCAACAATTTTCATTCAGCATTGCATATAGCAAGAAACAAAGCATTCCTGCCTTTTAATATCCTACTATGTATCATAAACCTGTGCTTGTAAATAGTTACAAAATTCACATGAAAGCCTGCATACATGTAAAAGAGCCCTGAAATGCATTAGTAAAAAAAAAAAAACAAAGTTTAAAAAAGAAAGAAGTTGCAAAGTTGTCTRTAAGGTTTCAGCTGTGTGGAAACCACACACATAGATTTAATGTGCGTGAGYGTAAAAATGTGCTTACAGAGAAACTACTACATTATAAATACAGCTCTGCTCATCCAAGGTGCRTTAAAAAAGATAACCCAACTAAATCACAGCTGCACTGAAGAATTTTTGTTACTGGTTTAAACGGCACTGAGATTACAGCCATTTTCAGTGATTTTGCACTGCAATTGACCATAGAAAAGAAATTATCTCTGTTCTCACCATGTCTTTCAGAAACAAAAATGTTACATTCTGTAAAGACTGCGTAAGTTTTACTATCAGAATACCGTATCTCAGAACATAAAAATCTAATTCAGAAAGTTATTTTATTAATTCATTTTTTCATTTAATTGTTRTCATACATTTATTTCTAGTTTGGTTTTATCCTTTTTTTTATATTTAATTACATAATCCTTTAATTAGGTGTCAAAAAAACAAAAAGAAATCAAGCTCCCAAGTTCAACTTCAGCACATGCGTTTCCCCAAAACGTGTTATTGTAATTTTAAAAGAAAAATCATACTATTATTTAGTTAACCATTAAGATTAAATAAAACTACAAACCTGATATAACTTTAAAATGCACAAGACTGGTGATATCTTTTTGGCAAAAGGCATGATGATAGAATATAAAATATTCTCAGCGTATCATCTGGACGSGAGTTTTAACTGGAAGGCACTGGTGTTGCAAAAACTTAATATGGGTTCCAAGGTGAACTCAACACCTCACTAAACACTTGGGTAACAACTTGTTTAGAAACCAGCCTCAAAATCCAAAACCTTTTACAAATGGGGCCAGTTAGAACAAGTTAGGTGTGGCTGCCTTTGTCAGATCTTTTTCTCTCTTTTGGCAACAATAGTGCTTCCTACAAAAAAATGGGCCTAGAAACACAAGGATGTTTCTGTACCCAGGAAAATGTGGATGCTGGAGAAGAGTCAGGCTTCTGTTTCTATCAGAATTTGATTTTAAAGCTAACTTTTCTTACATCTGGGATCTGCAGGCACAGTGCCTGTCAGAAAAAAAAGCAAAAGAAAAAGGAAGAACATGAGGTATTTTATAGTGTTCACATTGAAAGAATATGGAATGGGGACTTTCTATGGATTCATCCAGAAGTCAGGTACCCTATGATACAAAAGGAAAGAGAATATTATCTACTTCCAGTGCAAAGAAGTGGGGGATAGGGCTTCTTTTGCTTTTGCTTTTTTGGTTGGTTGGTTGGTTGGTTGGTTTGGGTGAGAATTTTGTTTGCTTGGTTTGGTTTGTTTGTTGAGGTTTTTTGAGGGATGGTAGGATTGCATTGAGTTACAGAACCCAAGTAGATTCCGTGATATCCATATTCTTGCAACACCAAGCATTTTTGTACAAATGCAGATCTTAAGAAAACCCTTCCAGAGGCATTTCAACACTACACGTCATTAAATTTCTGTAAGACCCACAGTTTCTTGTGAACTTTTCATGTGCTTAAGGAATCCTATTTTTTTTTCACTCTGTCTGCAATAGATGCCTTATACTTCTGCTGCTAGCTTTCTAGCTCTAGCTCACATATTTACAGAACAGCATATTCCCCTTGGAGGTGGCCCAGGAGATATAGTCCCACTCCCTGATTCTTCCCTGGCAAGTAAACCAACCACCCAGGGAAAGATCACCAGATGCCAAACACACATGCATTACTGTACTGTACACCCACTCAAGTAATGATGACTGGTGTAGGGAATCTTAAATGCCAGAACTGAGGAAAACTGAATCTAATGTAGTAATACAACCAGCAAAAAAACCCTGGCATGTCCAGAACCTCTTCCTTTTTTCACGGTATTGATATTTGACAATACCTGGAAAATCAATTTCTACTTGTAAAGAAATTAAAACCATAGGAAAAAAATAATTTAAAAAAAGTCAAAGCAGTCTGTCTGCAACAGATTTCACATTGTGTTACATTCAGGAATATGTACATAAAGGAAAGAAGGAGTTCAGAGAAATAATGAGTGGTGTCTCAGAAAAAGCTTCCTAAGGTTTAATCAAAGTGCTGTAGTAAGATTCCCTCAGAGACAACACACTTTTAAAACATCTGTGGAAACAATGTCTTGCTTGACTCATTTTGTGAAAAGAAATAATGAGTTTCAGCATTTTTTTAGGCAGRTATAATGATTGTGAAAATGTTTCCAGCAATTCTATGCAGCATCAGTAATGACTAGGTGACCTTTAAAGCTCCTTTCCAACCCAAAGCATTCTATGAAAAACCATAGTGACAGACACTGCTATTTCATAATTTCTGCTGGGTTTTGCCTTTCTTTACATCATGGACCCAAAAACAGTAGGGAAAATGTGCACACAGCATACATTTGCAATAGTAACCACTTCCTGACTCAGCACTGTTGCAGAACATAAAACTTTAAAGAGACTTGGTTGTAACACTGTCATTTGTGCAGACACAGCACAAGGTCATGAGTCAAGCAAAATGGCTGTCAGGGTTATTCCCACCAAGATAATTAATTATTCAAGCTGTGATGGCTGCGGAAGAGCTGTGCTTTGCTTTGTGCATGGCCAGGCTTTTTGTGGCAAGGAGTAAGGAAACTTCCTTCATCTTTATAGCATGCACAAAAGGGTCAGGCACAGTTCTAGGTCCCAATTATAAGAAGGAGGGAAAAGATGTCATAGAAGAAATTTTATGACTCCATGGTGGCACTGCCTAGTAAGGCATTCAGTTATGTATCTAACTTAAATTGTAGATTAAAATTAGACCAAGCTAACAGGTAAATGAGCAATAATAGAGGAAGTAATAGTTTAGTCAGTTCCCGTTAGTGAGAAATATATTAATTTTATTTAGTGGTCATTTAGAACTGACAAATACAATAATAAAAGCTTTTGTAAAAACTTAATCTTGTACTCTTATTGGCATTTCATCAGTACTTTTTATGAAAGAGAAAATTTGACCTTTTTCCAGTGTCATTTTTTATTAACAGTTTCAAAATTAATTTTTTTAATGAGAAATCATTTTTTCATAAAAATGTTATTGGAAATAATGATCATTATGTCAAGTAGAAGTATAGCGCAGGATTTCTATTTTCAGAATTGGAACTTAAAACTGATTGTTAAAATGCAAAAGTGAGACATGATGTGTGCCAGTAGGTGCAGATCATCAGTTGCTTTTTTGCACTCTTACATCAGCTGCCAGTAGCACGGCCCAGCTACTGGAGTGTGGGCTGAATCCAGCCTCTAGGTCAGAGGTGGCTCTACCTCTGCCTCTGTGTCCTAAACTAGTGTGCTGCCATCCATGGAAGTGGCTCAGAATGTACAGCCAACAGGAGCTGCTCTGCCCGTGTGTCAGGTGACAGGATTTCCACAGCTGGGATCTGATCCTGTCGATTCGACCATGCTGACTGAAACACAGCATCTGCTCACTCCTTATGAATTTTTAACACACTAACTCTACATTAACATTTAATTAGAGCTTGATTATATTTACTAGACTTTAGGGTAAAGCTTTCAAGCAATGAAAAGTTAATGTTTAATAACAGGCACATGAAAAATAAACCTTCTTTTTCAATACAATTGTGTCTTTTTGCTTCATTGCCTTTTTCCAGAGGTGTAATTTTTCACCAAAGAGAGAGGAGGAGTCTTTGGCTTGCACCCTATAAGGTTACATACATCAATCCCAAATTATCACAGATAAATGCAGTGTGGGGGAATGCACTTAAAGAAGATAGATGATTGAGTCCGTCTAGAAATGACTTGTAAGAGTCATGTGTCTCAGCAGCAAAACAAGTATTCACATCTCATCTGATCTCAGATCTTCATGTAGGAGCTTTGGGGTCTCCCCACTAGCCTTCTTGTTCTGTTGGGATTTTTTATCTCTTGGGATCTCTTTCTAATTTATTCAAAACACTGAGTGAAAGGTTATGATTTCTTCCCTCCGTCTACTGGCTACGATTCTTGTATTAAAACCCAGGGCGCTGTTAGCCTCCTCTGCTGCCAGGGGCAAGAAGCTTCACACAGCTGAGGCAGCTGCCTCATGGCTTATTGGGATCAAGGGCCATTGACACAGTTCCTTGCTAGATAGACTGCAGAAAGGACATAAAAAAGTGAGCAACCTCCTCATTTTCTTGAAAATTCTATTATTTTCAATGTACTGAAAAYTGCTGATAACATCACCTGCATTCTTTCATTTCTCAAAACTTACACAGTTATTTTGTTTCTGGTCAGAAATTTATTCTGACAGAACATGAGCTTGCTGTGGTTGGATGCTGGCACGCAGCCACAAGACTTAGCAGGTACTTCACTGTCTATCACACCAGGAGGAGCATCGGGGGATGTGCTGATACTGCTGCTCCCAGGTCGGGAGCTCTGAGTTCTGTGCTCATTAAAAGGAGATGCGACAGGCAGCTTCCCAAAGTGGTAGTACTGCTTGGCAGGTACGGAGGCTAAACATGATTTACCCTCTCCTTTTAGCTACYGGAGGGAGGCGGAGATGAACAATAACTCAAACAGCGCAATGTTTTCTGTTGGAAGCTACTCTGGAGTACCAGGGCAAATGTGCTGTTCGATGCTTTGAATGTGGCCAAGGGACGGTTCTGTACAATTCATCTGCAGGTCAGTACAGCTCTGCTACCCTGTAGCTACATTAAGGATTCAAACTGCACTACATGTTACAGTTTTTATCTATGTGACCGATTTCTGTTCCTGATTATCCTCCACAAGCAGTCCCAATGAAGACTGTGAGATTGTTTGTGTGGGGGTCCAAGAACTGCTTCTCCCTTCCCCAGCTGCAGAACAAGCCTGCCTCTTTGACTCCTGATGTGGTTTTATTCCCCCCTCCCACTGTGTCTGACATTGAGGTGCTTCTCAGCCCCATCTGCTCAGCCTCGACATTCAATTGAAAACAGGCAACAAAGTTGATCAGCCAAGAACGGATGCAGAAGTTTGTATTCCCAGCAGAAAGAGAAGTCAGTGCATTATCATAAGAGCAAGGAGCAGTGAAAAAGTGCTAACAGTATGAAAATGGCAATAACGTGGACAATGTAACCAGGTAGATGGGGCAAGAGAGGTCACTTCCTATTGACTGTGATGTTTGGTTTGCACTCAAACTGATCTGTAAACCTGAATGTCATACAAGTAGAGTGATGACACCCATTAACCTTCACATTACTGTGAGGTAATGAACCACTCTTGGATTTTGTCATCTCCTATGGAAACACTCAAGTTACTGCAGATTAAGGCTGAGTGCAGGGGTGTGCAAGATTTCATTCTGTGTTGCACAGTCTGGAGAGACTGAGTGTGACAACACAAGAAGAGTGTCACTAACTTATATAAATATGAGGCATCCCACTCTATTTTCTGATAAATATCTGTTTTATTATCATTATCTGAATAGGGGGAAATGGTGTTTCTGCTACAGCAACAAGTTACTCTTTCATATTGCAGTAATGCTAAATTTTCAAGAAGGCGTTTTTCATGCTTCTATCAGGTTTTGTGAAACTTGTATACACATTGTATATACAGAACTACTGCAAACCTAGAATATTTAATCTTTTTTCCCCAAGTACAAAGAAACCCACTTTTATAAAAGATCAAAATTATAATTTTTTATTATGAGAATGTATAGAAATGGCAGCCAGTAATCAGGACTCCACAAGAAATATCTGTAGATAGACACTGTAAGTTAGATGTACTCTCTAGGTTTACACACACAGATGAATGGTATTAACAGCTRGGTTAAGAAGTAGTGCAACCTGCTTTATACAGTAAGCAAGCTGTGAAGACCTGTCTGTTATTCAGTCTCTTTTCTGAATTACACTCCCTCCCTCATGATCTCCCCTATCTCTCACTTCTTAAACCTTAGAAAAAAAAATACCCCAAGTCACTCAACTGACACATTTTGCAGTTAATCCCTGTAAATATTAAGATATTAAATACATACTACTGTAAAAATTAGATGCAGTGGGGTGATATGATTAATATTTTTAGTGATCCTGTTAAGTCATGGAACATACGGAAACCCAGTGAATCTCTGTTCATAAGGTTAATAAAAAATGCCCTGTCTTCACTTTTACCAGCCTGATGTCTGA
The DNA here is from genome assembly GCA_003713295.1 of Parotia lawesii. NCBI lineage: Eukaryota > Metazoa > Chordata > Aves > Passeriformes > Paradisaeidae > Parotia > Parotia lawesii. The sequence continues at coordinate 8,214,450 of RAHM01000010.1, forward strand.
AAACTTACTAAACTTTGTATCTTCTGCATCTCTGTATGATAAAGAGGTGAGTTGCTGAACAGATGGTGAATAAATGACTCTCACTTTTGCTGCTTTCACACTTCCCAGAAGCAAAGCTGACAAATTGTATTTGGAGCCTGGAATGTGATTTCTTTATTTAAACTATATGCTTAGCACTAACAAGGGAGCACTCAGGAACATTAATTCAAACATGCAGAGTGTCTCACTCTGGGAGCTGTGTTCAGCCTTTTTGTGAATCTATTATTTCCAGAAAATAATCTTCATTGTATCTGTGTGCTAAAAACATAGTCACATTCTCTTCATTCTGTGTCAAAAATTACTAAAGTCATTGTATCTTTACATGTGTGCATAAATAAATAAATGTATCAATGTATTCCGTATGTAGCAGACAACTCTTGAAATAAATGGTATTTCTATGCTTGAAAATGTAGTCCCAAAAACTGCAATAYATTCATCCAAACAAATAACCTAATCCTTCAGGAAAATGCATTCTAACTTCTTCTTTTTTCTTTATCCTAATGTTCTGTTTCATACTGTGCATATTTTTACTGCCTCCATCCAAAGTGAATTCAGTATTCTAATGCTTCAAACCATTAGCTTAATAATGTTATGTTCTGCCTCACTTCTCTTTACAGTGCTGTTGTTTTTACATTGTTTCGTTCCTCTTTGCTCCCCGGTCACATTCCTCAAAGCACACTGCCCTGTCACCAAATCCTACTGCATCCATCACTCCTGTGTTTTCCATTTCCTATCTGCTACAGATAACATCTTCCTCACCTTTGTTACATTTGTTACCAGCTGAGCTAATTGTTCAGATTTCAAAAGTGCTTGGCATCATGTAAGGCAGACGACTGAATCAGGAACAGAATTTCTGCTGCACTTCTCTTTGTGATACACCTCTCAGCATTGAATTATTCCTGCTGGAAAGGTGTTGGGCCACATGGAAAAGAAGCAAAACAAAACTTGTGCTGTGGATATTTACTGGGCTTGCCAGTTCTCTCAGAAGGTAGGTATTGTATGGTGCTGTAATTCTGGTAGTAATCTATTCTCCTCCATTCTTCTCAAACAACAGTTGCTCCTGGATACAACTTCGGAAGCCCATGTAGAGTTATTCTCTGCTAGAACATCTTGCTGCCATCAGGCTTGGGTTATTAACAGAGTTGCAAAAGTAGAATGACACAATGAATTAATAATTAATCAAAACAATCTCTGTGACCATGATTTATTTTTTTTTCAGAGAGGGAAAAATATATTACTTTACAAATGACAGTTCCTAGTTTACTTTTTTACAAAACCATCACATAAAGTGATTGAAGTCCAGACTTCTCAAAACAGATTATATTCAGGTTTCTTTGTGATAGCCATAATTCAAAGTAAACTGGTTTTGATATATTCTCTTTTGCTTTATTTATTCTGTTCTGGTTTATTTAATCATTTAAAATTCCCCTAAGCGCAGTATTTTGAAAGCTATTCACTAAAAGCATATGTTGAAAATGATACTTGCTTTACTTGGCCATGTGGTAATTTAGCCTGATTTTTTCTGTCTGGTAATGGTCAAAACCATCAAGGGATTATTTAAAGGTCAAAACAAGGCATAAGTAAAGCAAATTCCTGCARCTGGCCATTACAGGAAGTAAATAAAGCATTTGCGCTTGCTGCATGTGTATACCTGGGTAATATAATAATACCAGGGCTATGGGACAAGTTGCATGTACCCTTTCCTGAGCAAGAAAAAGTCAAAAATCATCATCACTGCCTTGGCTACAGGGATGATCAACTACAGTCTATTAAATCTTCTGCTAGGCTGGACAAAGATGGACCTTCAAAGAAAAAGAAGCAGGAAAAGAGTGTCCTCCACAATCCAGCTATTCCCAGAGAAATACTACTCTTTCTGCCRTTCCACTCACCTTCCTTAAGGTCACTGTGATAGTTTTTTCCTCTCTCTTTTAAAGCCTGGCAGAGTGATGCTGYCGAGTACTGCCAAATACCCAACTATAGCTTTATAACCTATTTATTTTTTATTGTTATCAGTGCCACACAATTAAACAACCATTTCTTGTTTTCTTCTTCTCCTCCTGCATCCCCCTCTCTTCTGCCCCCTGCCCCCCTCCCCCCCCCCCCCCCCCATTTCAATTATTGACGCATTGGATTAGAATTTTGGATGATGTAAATCAATGTAAATATTCTGCTTTTAACTATTACTTAATAAAATCTCTTATGTGACTTCTTATGAATTAGATCTAGCTGGCATGTACAGTTATAGGACAGATACTGTATAAGACTGTTCATTGCAGCGACTGGCAATTGTATGTAGTCTGCAGGTCAAAAAATGGTACTTGTTAAGAGCATGTTAAGGGCTGATGTCAAAAATCTTTTGAATGGCAAACCTGGAAAATAGCTGAAATCTCTGAATCAACATGGTAAATTTACTTTATTAAACAGGTTTCCTACTGCTGTGTGCAAGTGCTACCCAAAACTCTGCATTTTTAATGTACAAAAGGAGGACGGCCGAATATTCTATTTATAAAATGTCCATAAGTGAAGAGAAGCGGGCTGTTAAAGAAAGATTTCTGTGCTTTTTTGTGCTTTGATGTTCCACATATGCTGCACTCCATGATCGATGGTGATATTCTCAATTTTGAAAAAAGAGTTCATGCTCTAAGAAACCCTGCAAAGAGTTATCCTAGAAGAGAAAAATACATAGCTATTAGTTTTCACTAGCATGTAGCTGTTAAGCATTATTGATTCTGGCAGTTGGGAATGCTGTAGTTTATTAATGGAATCAATTTTTTTGGTTGCTTGCTTTTTGTGTTTGTTTCGGGGGGTTTTTTTGGGGTTGGCTTTATTTTCAGGTTTTTGGCTTCCTTTCTTGTACTGGCATTTTACACGGGACCTTTTCCAACTAATAATGAGATGTCATCTCTTTTGGGCACAGTGGCATCTGGAAGAAGTCCAGCATGCTGCTTCTCACCCCTCTTGYCTTCCCTCCTTCTCCTCAGCTGGCTTTTCATATACGTTTCCAAGATAAGGGGTTAAAGCCCTTCAAGTCATATCACCCCAGGGCACTGCCCAGAATGCTTCAGGAAAGATAAAAACTCTTCTTCTCTTACCCTGCTTCCAATAACCATCCTGGACAATGACATTTCCCTGGATGTTTCATTTCAATTGCATTTGTGTGGGCAGCCCTAATGATGCCACAGATAGGATATGTAATGGGCTCTTCTAAACTAGAGTATAAAGGTGTTCTTTCTTCACTGCTTTTTCTGAATCAGTTAGGTTATTTTAGGTTAGAAATTTTAAAGAAAAAAGGAAATATCTCCTAAAACATAAAACTGAAGAGAGGGACAATAAAACCTGCAGATTTTTAAAGGCAGGGACATTATAGCAATGATTATAGCAAAGTTTATCAATATGTCACCTACGGAGATAAGGAGATTCTGTTGCTTAATATACATAGTTCAAAAAAGTAAGCAGAACTTCACTCAGTGTATGTAGGGCAGTTTTCTCCCTMGACACAGGTTTCCCACATTAAATGCACAGGTTTACAAATATGTTGTGGATAACTTATATGAAAATAATGCTGCATAGAAGATCTCTCTACCATTAGAAACATGTAAGAACATAATAAAATTTTATGGATTTAGTAGAAGGTAAATTAAATTTGACCTTCAAGTTCAACACAGTGTATAAGCCTGTGATTTTGTATGCAAGGCAGAGTAATTTCACAGCCTGAATAGCCAAGGAAAATGATCACACTGGTGTAGCTTGGCTAACTCAGCAAGCATCTGAGAAGTAAAAAGGGAAAGAAGACTGTGTAAGTTGTTGCAAAGTATGCTATTATAGGAATAAAATTAAATAAAGAACAATAAAATCCAAGCTACAGTATAAAATAATCTGGTATGTCTAAGGATATAATGGAAACAGTAACAGATCATATGAATAATTTAAGGTTGGACTGGACATCACACTTAAAAACACGGTATATCATAGACAAGCAATCTTGCTTTGGCAGAGGGCTGGACAAATGACTTTGTAGGTCTCTTCCATTACTAATTCTTTTCATTCAATGTTCTTTGTRGACCAATGTTAAGTACCTCTAAAAGGCACTAGAAAGATTAGACCTCCATTTATTTCTTGTCCTAAAAGCTAGTCTTCGATCACACAGCAGTGAGATACCATGTCTATTAGCTGCCGTTGTTTACTCTGGAATGAAAGAATATTTAAGGACAACACATAAAATAAGAGTTTTTAAGCAATTAAGGTGAATTACTCCAGGAGTTTATGCCAACACAATAACACTCCATCTTTTAAGATGAGTAATATTTTAGAAATGGTTATGGTTGCTAAGTTAAATTTCATTACAGAGCATCAACTRAAAAATAAATCATCTATCCTGGCTTCAGGCAGAGTTAAAAAAGGAAAACTAGGGGTTAATCCATTAATCCTTTAGCAAAATTATGGCCATCTCAAGATAACTATAAGTATACATGCATACTTTGCATACTTTGTGTACAAAGTATACTTTGTATATGACTCAGGCAGTACACAAAATGACCTAAGAGGAACTCCAAAAAAGTGTATATTTAGAACATTTCACAAGGCTTTTTCCAGGAGACAAACTAATTAGGTACCTCTGATATGCTAAAATTCAGGTTAGGAGAATATRTTTGCCTGTGTCCTGCAATCTCTCAAAATTTTCTCTCTAGATATTTTATCACCCAACCTTATGATTTATGTAAAATCTGCAAACTTTGTAAAGTTTTGCATTTATTTTGCTGAAGGGTTATAGTGTATAAACAAGTTCTACAGATTTATAGTTAATTTAATGTTTGGAAAACACTCAGGGATATTGTAAGTGTTTTATTTTTAATGTAGCACATTTTGTTCTGGTTAAATTATTAACTAATGTGTTAAATGCTTTGTTATTTGATGTATTTTTTTCCTTCTTTTAACACAGGAATTTGAAAACACTGTGGGTTTTTTATGCGGTTTTACATATCTGTTCCTGTTTGTCTTCATAATGAAGCCTCATTTTTGTGTGAAGTTTTTTTTCTTAATGGGAATTAATTATATCCCTACTCCTAGAGGCAGGAGTCAAGTTTAGTACAAGCTTCATAAATGCAATGAAGCAGAGGGTACCTTCTCTGTCCACGTGCCTCCTCAAAATTTGAAAGAGATCATCATTTTAGTTTGGAAAAGAAAAGGGTAAATTCCGCAATTCACATAATGTGTTCACTCATCTGAGGACCAGGTGTTTAAACAAAACAAACAAATTATGTTCTCCTGCCCTGAAGCCTGCAGCTGAAATACACATATTTTTACTCACATTAGAGGAAGAACCTCCTATTTCAGGATTCCTTCCAGTGCTAAGGTTTCTCTTATTTATTGCCTCACAATGCCTCACTCCTTGAGGTGGGTGAAAAGGCTCTTAGAGACCTCTCCGTCAAGAATTTTTTTTATAGCATCCAAGCGGAATTTCCTGCTTAAAGTACTTATTGAGACAAAATTCAAGATGCCATCTCTGTCTGTTTGGTTTGATACAAAGAGTAGAGCAGAGAAAATTTAGCACCTAGTAGTTATGGTAAAAAAATGCAAGTTGTGAACAGAATTTTGCCTTTTGAGCTAAGAAAACCAAGAGCCTGAGACTGGAATTATTTTTTTTACATGTAGGTCATATAATGTAGAGGGTCAAGTCAGGTTATATGATCACTGACTGGATTTTCATCTCTGATCTGTAGGCCACAGTATTAAACTGTTTAAAAAAAAAAWCCAAACCTAAAACGAGAAAAAAATTCCTTTGGAGAGGATTTTAAATCTGCAGTATGTTTTTAAGTCAGGGTAGTTATGCTTCCATAAAATTTTATTGGTCTAATTTTCTATATCTAATTTTCTAACATCTTACTTCATCAAACCAAATGGTTTTTTTTTTTTTAATCCCTAATAAAGTCTCTTTGAAAGTTATCTAAAATCTGAATGTCACAGACTTTATGTCAACAGTTCTTAAAAATCCCTTTGTGAGTCTCCAAAAATCCCCAAGTTAAAATGTGTGCTTCCTACTAGATACACACGCATACCCACACAGATACACAGACATTTGTAAAACCAGAAGTTTCTTAATAGAAGGAAATTAAAACAATACAGACTTGAAAGCATAACGAACTTTTATAATCAATAAGTAAAACATGCAAAGTGCAGCACTGCTTGTAAATTCCAGGTTGAWTTTTTTTTCTATTAGTTCTTAGGGAATCACAATTTCAAAGACTGAATTAATTACATGAATAATACAAATTAGTGAACACTACTACAGGACTTCTCCTGGCATGGGATGACCTAGTACAATGTCAATCCCATAAAGAAATCTGAAGAATATATAGACATTAATTTGACTTGAAGAATATTAAAAAAAAAAATAAAAAGAAAAGATTTTACCTCCTTCCTTTGGAAGGTGGGAATAAAAAACAGCTTCCTTTCAGGTATGAACAATTATTGCATGAAGAAGGATGTTACTTACAGTTACTGAGGAAAAAATGCAAGAACTTGACAACAGACTATGGCTTATAAACAGAGTAAATTTAGATGTAAGGAAGCACAGACATTACCCACAAAACAGAATGTTGGCCATTTCCTGGAAAGAAAAGGTTTGATCTTCTAAGAAGTCATAAAAAGAGCACAGATCCTTCGAAAAGAGAAGCCACTCCAGGGAAGAATATAAATTTTTTAAGATTTTTAAGCTAATCTGTGACAGTCCCTGAGGGAGTGAGAACAAAAATAGTAGTCATTGCCAAAGGATTTGAATTATTGCCTTTTAATCTTGCTAAAGAATGTAAAGGGAAGAAACCCTTGAAATCAGAAGAATTCTTTCTGGCAAAATTCAGGATTGAACTGGGCTGCACAAGYGGAGTAAAACATTGTACCGTTAGGCTTTGGAGAAAGTCTGGAGAAAGTCAAGAGAAAGACCATCACATTTACTGTGATACTCTATGCTCTGCCCATTTGGGAAACTTTCTCCATGCTTCCTCAGCTGTGATACAATAGTATTTCAGGTATTTTGGGACTTGTTTTTTCTCCTTTCTGCATCCTGTATACATGCAGATGCTAGCAGGACCCTTACCCTTCATGGATGAAATATTGCTGGTATTTAAGCTAAGACTTGGCTCAGCTGCAAGCTGAAATTTGATCATATGGTATTTACTAATGTATTATTAATGGGCAGCYGAATGGCTTCAATAATATTTCTTAGTATTTATCATTCCCTACAAGGGTAAAAAAGACAGGTTCCCATTAATCTGGGTTATTTTAAATGAGCTACACAAAAGAGCTAAGTGGGCCCCTTACTTCCCTCACATCATCCCACAGCAAGAAAATATGATGTGACAGGGATTTGTCTTGACTTATATCATATGAAGAATGGGCCCAAAGTAGACATAAAGCTGCCTTTCTTTAATGTCTTCTGATTGTTTCACTGAATTTATATGGCTTTGGTGCATTAATAATCAGTCTTTGAGAATTCCCTGATACATCAGCTAGTTATCTCCAAGGGACTTCTGTATATCAACCTTGTAAGTATGTTTGCCTGCAGTAACATTTGTGTGCTTGGCTTAGAACACTATTTTTTGATGTATTTACTAACTGTACATCTAGACTATATTATAATCCTCCATATAAAATAAATTTAAAGTACTGTTATTTTTATTATTTCAGTACGTGAGCAGGGTAGAATAATCAGATTTGCCAGACTGACTAAAAGTTTGGATGTCTGAGAGACGAAGTCTGTCAATTACTCAGCCACAAAACTTTTTCTCCTCTTTAATAGACTTCAGTGTAAAGTCTTTCCTTATGCCGTAGATACACTCATCACTTCTGAAAATAACACAAACGATGGAATGAACTACAGGAATGTCTTAGGCAGGATTCTGGCTTTTTGTGCTGAATAGAAGCTCCACTAAAGCTGCCCTAGACACCAGAATCCCACAGTCTGAGCTCCTCTGCCCACTGAACTTTGTTGATGCTACAATTGCACATTCACATGGATTCCTAAAAGGGTTAGAATGATCTAGGATTCATGTTCACACCCAGTGTCTTGATGGGKCACTATGCATCTGCTTAGGTTTTCAAATCCCACTTCAATCCATCTTTGCCTTTATCTAAACTTCAGCTTTTGATCATACAGCTATCAATTAAGAAAAAGTAAAAAGAAATCTAGGCTAGTCTCTGGAAAAAGACTTTGATCTTAAAATTTCACAGCCTTATGGGAAGATTTTCAAAGATGCTTAACCCCTTTGAAGATGTGTCCTTAAAGTAAAGAAGCAAACTGGAAACCTGAGCACAAAGAGAAAAGACACACTTAGAGAATCACACAGAAAAGTCAGAACTCACTTCTGAGTCATTAAATGTTAAGAACAAGGCAGGTTGCTCTGTCCCCCACACACACTTTCCAGCGCAATAAGATTAATAAAAGTCTAGCATGTACTCAGAAGGTGTAAGAAGAGTGGAACTTGTCATATATCATTGTGGTATTCTGTAAGCTACAGCTAACTGCAGACTACAAAGGACGGCTAAGATGAAACAGGATGAAGTATTGAATTTCACCATTTAATACCCAGAAAGAGATTTTCCATGGATTTCTAAAGTCAGCCCAGATTTATCAACACTTGTCTGCATAACTGTTTCCTTGCTCTGAATGATGTTGTGAAGGACACTTCATTCCTGGTGAGTCTGACCCGATTATACAAAATTACAAGATCCATGGCAACAGGGCGGATGAGAATGAAGTACCTGATTGCAGGGACCCTGAGAGTGTCTTAAGGYTGTTCTGTGATGTGCCATCACTGGTATTGACTGAAAAACCCACCACATGCCAGTATGTTTGAGGACACTTTGGACTGATAACTTCTGTTTGCTGAGAACTTAAATACTTTTTTTAAATTATAAAAAAAAGGAAGTCTCTTACAAGGCAGTAAGCTTGCTGTTTGCCTCACTGTAGTTATGAAATGTACAAGGTTCCAAAATTCAATAAAATCTCAGTTTGAAGAATAGACAATGAGGTGGATGCAATGATCTACAAAGAACAGTAAGTAATGTCTAAGTACAGATTCTGTACCTAAATAAATAAATAAACAAACACATAAATGAAATAAGGAGACTGTTACCAGTTTTGCTAGCAAAAGGTCAAAGTCTTCCAAACGAAAAGCACTGATGCATCAAGGACAAAGAAACAGACTGCCTTGCAAACTATGTGGATTTCTATGGGAGTTTATTTGTGTATATCCTGGGGGATCTACAACACATTAAAAGTACGCACTTGATCTTTGTATCCTAAATAGATGTTTCTGTTGCTAGGTGATGTAATATGCTTGTAACCCTAAGAACTCCAAAGACAATTGCATTCAGTGACATTCCCAGAAGTAAGCTGCTGGAAAAGTGAAATGGAAGAATTTTTTTAGTTGATGTTTGTTCTAGAAAACTTTTCAGTTCAATACACTTGAACTAATGCAGTAGATTTTCAATACTATGTTTCTCATAAAAGCATAGCTATACTGTTTTCACTCTTGAATTACTAGTTTTATCAGATGGCCTTTGGAAAGATTCAGCATATATTTTTAAACCAAACTCTCTGTTTAATACCATATTGGAGGGAAAACAGTCTCTTGAGTTACAGAAATTACACTGGGAGGAGTTATTAAATTCTTGACTGTGCAGTGAGCCATCCACTGCAGTGCATCAAAGGCCTTGATTATTCTCCAATATGTGTGCTGGGGAGGGGAAGAAAGAAGAAGGAAGAAGAAGATGTTACAGATGGAATGATAAAACCAGAAAATAAATGTTGGCAAGAGCGTCAAACTTAGTTTAAACTTCTCTAACCATGGAATTAAAAAAAAAGTATATTGATTGGCTTTGAACCTAATGCTTCACAAGAAGAAAGACCAAATATCTGCAAAACTACAGTATGCTGTTGAAGAGATCAAGACCAACGTCCACATTGTAGTATCACATGTGGGCAGAGTGCTGAGTGAAAAACACTAAAATGAGTCTAGTAAGTGGGTCATGCCTCACAGAGAACCTCACAAGAAAAAAAAACAAACCTACAAAATAATTTTTAAAATTGCAATCGAGCAGCAGCTCCACAATGTTCCTGCAATCTACCAGAGTTCCACAGATGTTATAGTCCTGATATTAAAAGGTCTTGTTAGGAATATGAGAGGGAAATGTAATAGTGTCAATGTTTGGATAGAGCTTATTTTACCTTTTCAATGCTATTACAATATTTAAAAACAAAGGGAATATCAATTACTGACAAGAGAAACTTGTGACATTCAAATAGAAGGAACACCATTTTCAGGATGCTTACTTAAATTTTTTCTGACTTGTGATGGTTAAAAAAGCTTCAAAAGCCTTTGCTAGAAGTCTCTGACATTTCTGCATGTTTTTTTGAGCCTGAACTGGATCCAAGCGAAAAGCGGAAAAGCGAAAAGTAAGGAAGTTTTTGCTTCCAAATATTTAGAAAATTTCAGTTGATTTTGACCAATCTTCCAAGACCTTTTTATTTTACTAAGCCAGTTGATTGACTTACCAAAGAAAAAAATCCTGTCTGAGACATTGTCTTTCATGTCACAGAGCCCTCAAGTGAAATATTTTAGATTTTTAAGCAAATGGCTTGTTCATGATCAAATTAGCAAATGGTTTGTTCATGATAAAATTATCAGATCTAAAGTAGATTATAGAGATCAATGAGAAAATAACAAATGGCACTCAAAGCTCTATTGTCAGGGCTGCTGACTCATTTTTATAATGCTACTGTAACATATAGTTTATTTTAACAGTTTATGACTACTACCAATAGCTGCTTACTTTGTGGTATTCATGAACTGTTTTCTTCTTTCTTGCAAAGCACATTTCATAGTGTATTGAAATTGTTTCTCTCTTTGAATCAATAATAATTTGTTCACAAGAAATTAAAAAATGGAAAAGTCTGAAGTTTTCTTATACAAGTACAGGTTCAGCTACCTGTCCTGTTTTCTTTATGTAATAATTGCAGCAGATTTCCTTCGTTTGCTTTCTATATTGCTTCTGAAATAATTGTTATCATATGCTTCAGTAGATGTCTGGCTGTGTAGGGCAGTATTCAAGACGGTTCACAAGGGAAAAAGTATGGTTCAAAAAAAGTCCAGATTTCTAACAGATACTAGAACATGACCTGAAACATCAGTATGATGCCCATCTGTTCAGTCTTGATATTTGGCATGGCAAACCCTGAAGTTTCACACCCATGACTCTCTGCTTAAATGGTCATGAAAAAACCAAATAGCAATGTTAATACTAAGTAGAATACGAAATAAGTGGTTAAAATTCAATGACTCTGTAAGGTTTGTCAGTACACTGGAAGCCAATCTGTGATAGAGAGCATGATTATTTAATGGATTTGTTTACAGTTTATTWTGGCTTCCTGCACTCCATTGCCAACTGCATTCTGGTGCAATTATATCCACTTGGGATAATTGCTCTTTCTCTGAGAACTGCTCCTCCATTTTGGAAATATGTCCAGGTTTTAAGAGGACAGGCAGAGCAAGATTAGCATGGAAAGCAGAAAAACTGCAGTACTGGAAACAGAGAGGCGGTGGGAGGGAAAATAGATGTACTAGCTCCAGAGACTGTCTCTGTAGCAATCCTAAGAGGTGGTGGAAAGAATGAGACTTTCCTGGAAAATCAGCACAGCCTTTCTGCAAGACACAATGTAAAGCTTATTTCTGGTGACAACTGAATACTGCTTGACTGAAAAGTAAGTCCAGAGAACAGAAACGCCTCTGCAGAGGAATCTAAGTGTAGTTAGGAAGGGAAGATTTGATTTATGGTTTTTGTATTTTTTTTTAAATTGATGTACATCATATCTTGTGGCTTGCTTCAATTAATAATAAACACTAGTTTTAGAGACTTCTAGGAAGAGTATATCAGAAGACTCCAGAAAATGCCTGAGCAAATTGTACCTTATATCTGTCACACAGTCCAGTGGCTTACCACACCATGAAATCAGTCTGATAGAGTCCAGACTTTGAAGTCTGATAATAACCTTCAGCTACGTTCAACTACAGGCTTTTTGAACAAGCATTCTTTCTGTAACTTTTTGCCGCGTGAAGATCTGTGTTTATCTATCCCTCTTTCCAGGTGAATATGATGGTAGAGGAAATCTGCTGGAAAATATAAAATGGCTTTTCATATTTACACAGTACACAGGTAGCTCCCACCTGCTCTAACTGCAATTGTGCCACATCTACATTTCAGATAATCCCTGCCCTTGTGCACTGCTGACTTCAGCAGCACTTTTCTCTGTGCCAAGCTATTTCTTAGTGTTGTTTTTGACAAAGCAATGCTGGAAGTGCATGGATCCATTTATCCTGCTCCAGCTAATGTTGTACTATCTTTGCACATGGGCACAGGAGCTTTGCTGTCTGAGTTCAGAAGTTTTCAAATGAGAATTGCTCTCACTGACAGGGACACTGCAGAGGCAGATGTGCCAGAACCTGTGTTGCACAGCTCATGGAGAGGGTTGTGCACACCCATGGGACAGCTTCAAGGAGGCTGGATGCCGGCATGCAGACAGACATGAAAATGTGCCCTTGGTAGGACATAAACAGATGGATTCAGCAGTAGCAGTTCATCAATTGCACTGCATAGGTGTGTTTGCATATCTATCACATAATGAGAAAACCCCTCCATTTTCTTATGGCTGCTAAGTTTGTATTTCTATTAAATCAAATACTCTCAGAAATAGGTGTTCCATGTACATCACAGTATGTCATGAAGGAAACAGCAACAAGCATAACTACACTAACATTAGATGAAGAAGCATTTTCTTTGTCCTCCAGTTTGTTAATGTTCTATGCAAATATGCAGGGCAAATTCATCATTTAATCACCACTATACATCCACTTCTCATTTATTCCTCCACTTTTTCCTGTAAAATTTTAGATTGGAGTTTTCAGCAAAGTGGTGACACAGACATTGTTTTCTTTAATTTACAATTTTTCAATTACCTTAATTTAGCTAAAAGAAATGATTGCCTGAAATGGAATTTCGAACATTATAGCAACACAAAATTTAGGACTTCAAGACCTGCAAAAAAGCAAGTTTATAAAAGCTTTGAGAAAGGTGCTTTCTAAATGCCATTTAATAACCAAAAAACAATTTGCAGTTTACTTAGTTCTCTGTAATTCCTACTTCTCTTTGACATATTCATAATGAAATCATTTTATTAAGAGAAATCTGAACTGTCATGCTCTAAGAATTTTCTGAACTGTCTTCTTTCTTAATACAAAAGTGTTGCCATCTTGTTGGAGAGGAAAATCAGCGCCTTCAGCCTGTGTCAAGACTGTACTTCTCATGTGTGGCCACAGACAGATTTGAGATTTTGAATTCCACTTATTTCTTGGTGAACACTGCTCATCTTTGCTGCCAAGGCAAGGTAGGATACTCTCTGACATCTATTTTCACTGATTCTTCCTTACTTTGGAATGAGAAGTCTTTTAGAATTCTTGAAAACTTCGCAATTGATTTTTTTGTGGTTTATCATGTCTGAGGCAGAAGCACAGAAAACCTTACAAGCTCAAACTTCCTTTTTCTGACGGGTATTTGAATTTTCTTATTTCAGATGGTGCAATGTTTCACTTGAAGCTTAGGATAATAATCAAGTTTATCAGGCATTGATCTTGGCTTCCACATATGAGTTATTGTGCATTAGTATGATAATTCTGTGCTTTTGATACAATCTGTCTCACAGCTGTATTTCATTTTCCCTCTCAGAGAATCATAGGATGACAGCATTCCAAGTAAGTACCTGAAATATTTCCAGAATGAGTCGAAATACCTTGTTATGTTTTCTGGAAAATAGCACAGACACGATTATACTCTTAGATGCTGCCTTCTCAAACTCTACAATCTATGTTTACATTAAAAAAAAAAGCGTGTTGCATTATACACAAAGTGAGAATGATTGACACAGTTCAACCTTTTTTGCACATCTTGCTAGCCAATAAGTTAAAAGTGGCACTTCAGGTTTCTACCCGTGATTTTCTGAATAAAACAAATATTGAAACATCACCACTGTTTTGGACTCATAGCTTTGTGTTTTGAACATTCAGCAAGTTCAAAAATTTTTATCATAAATGAAGTTCAGTACAATTCAACTTGAGTAACAGACTGCCATGCACATCTTCAACTCCCTGTTTTGAAAGAAAAGTCCAGGAAGTCCTGGCCATAAACATAAACATTTCACTGTTTAATATCTTTATCAATGATCCAGACGAGGAGATCAAGAGTACTGGAAGGATTGTCAAGCATTGAAATGGGCTACCCAGGGAAATGCTGGAGTCACCATCCCTGGAAGTGCTCAAGAAATGACTGGACCCGGCACTTAGTGCTATGCTGTACTTGATACAGCAAGTTCAGTCAAAGGTTGGACTTGGTGATCTGGGAGGTCTTTTCCAGCCTTTATGATTTTGTGATTCTAAGTCCAGAAAGCCTAGATGAAATTTACAGTGCAGCCAAATACAAAAGTCTAAGAGATACAGGAAAAAAAATCTAGCTGTGCTGACTGTAAGAATCCAGATCAGTACCTCAGGAATTACCTTTTGAATTTTTTCAAATGCTTAATGCATACTTTCCTACGAGCAGTCCAGGGGAATATTAGCACGCTTCATTCTCAGTGGGGTTCTTTCTAGAGTGTTCACACTCTTTAGCTTGAAATAGTGTTTAATGGATAGCTGATTAAACATATTCCAAGAGTTGTACAAATCTTTTTATAGACAGGAAGAAACGCAGTGCAATATTATTACCATGTGTAAATCACACCTGACCATATCACAAATACCTTGTAAACTTCCAATGCATTGATCGTGTATTGCTGATAAATAAACGATCTAAACAAATACCTAACCTTTCTCCAGTCATCCCCTAATGAAGTACTAGCAAGTCAATATTGGTTACTTTCTAATTTCTTAGATTTCTGCTGGCTGGGTTCCACACTTTACTAGGATAGTAATGGACTTATACCGTTATCTGTTATCAGCCCTTAATGCCAGAAATTTCTGTTTATGGCATGGAATGCTACAAGGGGAAGATATTCCAATTACTTTTCCATTTTTTAGCAGCTAATGTTCTGAGTAAATGAATTGAGGTCAGTTCTCATGAAGTGATTTTGTTCAACAGAAACTACAGTCTTTGGCAGCAGGAAATACTTGGATGGACTAGAAATAAAAATGAATGTCCCCCTCTACAAAAAAACTGGGACAAAGGCCAAACTCTCCTTGACTGGAAAGTCACCAGATGCTTGGGATTTTATCCTAGTACAGAACTCTGTCTTTTTGGCTTCTGAAGCCCAAGTAGGTTCCATCACCTCTAATTTAGGATGTATCATCAAGGTTGCAAAGACTATTTGACTTCACAGCACAGCTATCACTGGCTGAAATAAATTCAATAAACCCGGGGTTCTCAAGTGTTTTGTTTTGTTTTTTTTTAAAAGCCATCAAAAATACAAAACCTTTTCACACCTTCAGTACCATGGATATTTTGGTGGTCAGTCCTTCAGATATATATGATAAATTTTCCATAGCATTTTAAACACAGTTGTTGCTTATTTAGCATAGCAGCACAAATGACACAATAAAAACTGCTTCTGTAGAAAGCCCTACCTTGGAGATCAACACCAAACAGGTTGGTTGGTTTGTTTTTGTAAGGGGAACTTGTGTCTCTTTTGTTTCAGCTTTTGAGTACTACTTTGGATTTTCACTTCAGTAGTTCAGGCTCATCTTCTGAACCATCAACCTGTTCTTGAGCCAACACCCCGTGTCCTATGGCCCTTGTTATTTGACTTTTCTCTCAGTCCCAAAAGTTTACTTTCACCAACAGTTTGTCTTTTTGGTTCTCTTGTTCTCCTCTTGAAGTACATCAATATTTCTCCAGCCTTAAGCACGGGAACCAGCAGTGCTCCTGAGGAAACTCTTCAGCTCCAGCTCCGTGAAGGAAAAAGAAACATCTCTTCAGTATTTCAGCCAGTCTGTTCTCCTGAGGCACTTTCAGATGGGAGACAGGCATTTAGTCTGATGACTTCAAAGACTCCTTCATCCCCAAGGAACATAATCCTAGCCATGCTGGCTGGTTGCTGACTTTGTGTACTCTGAGACATTAGGTGGCCTCACAAAACCCAGCTGCAATTCAAAAGCTGTTTGCATGCAGCTACATGTCCTCAGGTTTCCATGCCACACACAGCCATCACAATTCACATCAAGCTGTTACATAATCCTGGACACTTCCCAGCTCTTCTTCAGCGAAAACAAATGGAGAGAAATGTTTTCCTTTTTTTTTTTTTGTCCAAAACAATGTGCCCTTTTATTTCAAGTTTAGCTTGCAGAATGATTGTCAATGCTTTTGGTATGTCCAAGTTGGGGCTTTGACTTTCTGAGACTTCCATCAGTAGTTCAACCTAAAATATAGTGAAAGCTTATTTTCCAGAGACTTGGAAAATAACACAATATAATAATTGATCTCCGGGGAGGAGGGAAGGTTTTAATTTATGATAACCAGTTCTTGTTATCTTACAAGTATATGTCCTTCAGTGTCTTTTTACAGCATCTGGAAACATTGGACTATGTTTTGAAGCTCCTAGGGGTTGAAATTTCATTCCCATTTGCATGTTCTGGCCTTCATGCCTATCACTGTATTGTTTTATAAATTTCTGTGAAGCTCTATGTTTACAAGACATTCAGCTTTTACCTTTCCAACAGAAAGGGTTACCTTTTTCCTTTCTTTTAAACAGCCATTGTAATGGGCTTTGAATGTATTATGATCTTTTAAAATATTTTTTCCTTACTCTTCATAAAGATAAGTGCTCTGCTTCCTTTTTTCCTGACAATGAAATTGATTATTTTTGGTTTTCCCTGGGTCATTAATAATGCAATTATGAAATATGCTATGTGGGAAACAATAAATATAAGGGTAATATTCACTTGAAAAAAACATCAGATTTAACCCTAGGCTATTCAGTATACATCAGCTACATTGTGAGTGGAAGCACAGAAGGCACGCTTTGGTGCATAACATATCATCTCTTTCCTTCCTAACGTGCTCTACGGTTCTGGTGTTAGCAGAAAGAGAATATGCAGTCTTGGATGCTGCTGAGCCAGCTGGCTGCCTGACTTTTCCATCTTTTTTCTTCTGATATTTGTATTAGGCCTGTGTTGCAGAACCAATGAGAATTTTAAATACCCTTGCCTGCCCAATTTTTATTAGATTTATCAGACATTTGCATCTGGAATTGAAATCTAAAGTGATCTTATACAGCTAAGATATTGAACTTTCAAAATAAAGATTACAAATGAATAGCCAAGAAGTAATGTGGTAATATACTTCACGAAATATTATTCTCAATAGAGGATAGAACACATGATCGAAGGCAATTTTTCAAATCTTAAATACCATATTGCAGTCATTTCTAAATTGTAACATTCCAAAGCCACGTTTCATGTTACAATGTGACAGTTTTTCCCTATTTCTAAGTGTGAAGTGTGAAATTAAATAATAAAAAAAAACCAACCAACCAAGGAAAAAAAAAGAAAGAACCAAAATGAAAAAAAAAAAAGAGAGAGACATAATGAGACAGACAAGCAACACAGAAAAAAGTTTATACTTCCTAGCTGCTCAGTAACAACCTATTAACCAGCAACTGTGTTTGCATATCAGCTGAATGTTTCTTTCATGATGAAGAGAAGGCAATGTATTTAAAAAAAGTATTAAGCCATACTACCCATTCTTGAAAATATAGATTGACCGGGAATGCTGACAGACATTGTGCTTTAGGACAGCCAAGTGCTGCTGTTCAACATCTCTATAAAATCACTAAAGGCATCATTTAAAGTACATTAAGAAAGGGAACCAGGGTACTGCTAAATGGTGTTGTACCCTGAACAAGTCGCCATTTTAATTATTTTAACTGTTAAAATGGTCAGTCTTAATTCAGGTCCAAACTAGTTAGTGTAAAAGTAAGAGCCCAATCATAGTTTTTTTTAGAATGGAGACTGCAAATTCTGACCACAGAAAGACTAAACATGTCCTAAAGCAAGCCACATTCTTGCCTCCATCTAGGTTTATTCCATTGTTTAGAGGAAACACTGGGTTACCATTTGTGCTTGACATCTTGCGGAGACCATACAGCAGAAAACTGCTCCAAGATCATTTGTTCTTAATGAAAGCAATTTGTTACTAGCTGAAGCAAAATGTTCTTTGTCCTTGTGCCAAAAACGCCTTGTCTATCCTCCATGTTTGCTGCGCTTATGCATAATAATGGAAATATTATGAGATATGCTTAGAACAGCAGCATAACAAGCAGGACACACTTCATTGTTCTAAAACAATAGGCATGAGTGTGTTGTTCTTTGTCACACTTTTATCTACCATGGAAGCTCATTGACACGATGGAGGTTCAGCATTTCTTAATTGCCTTTTTAATTTAGTCCACTTTTTCCCCCAGGGCTGAGGCACTGATTCCTCTCATTCCTCCTTCATACCCCCCTCAATAGACCTGCTTTTATGAGATACATATTAAAACATCTGCTTTTTTTATTATGCTCACATGTTTTTATGTAACTATATTTCTTTCCTTTATGAATTTAACAAGCTCTTTGAGGCAAGTGTTAAGAATACTTAAGAGAAACACAGCTATCTTGGAGTAGAATGTTTTTAAAAGGAGATAGGACTGAAGCTTAAGAAAAAAAAAGAGAACTTAGGGAAAAAAGGGTAGGTGCATCAATAAATACAGATAGCAAAATGGTTCTCAGCTAATCCCATTACCCCAGGCAGCCTTAGGAGAGCAAATTCACGTAATTTCATATACATGGCCTTTGTCTGTAGAGAGATAGCACTTTGCGGTGGCAGCCCAGAAAAGAACAGCATTTGTGGACGTAAGAGTATTTAAAGAACAGACGAAGTGCCTCGTTTCCTTTACTATGCAAGTTTTTGTATGCTCTAACACAGTTCCTTAAAATTACAGAAAACTCTCCAGGAATCGTTAAGTACCCATAGGATACATGAAAGTTTATGTGAGGGAGTTCAGCATGGTAGAATTACAGTGCTGTCTTTCCACTAAAAAGAAAGAAAAAGAAAGGAAAGAAGACATCATATGTTGTGGAAAAGGAATTGCACAAGAATATGAAATATTCATGACTCTGATCCTTTGAACGAGCGTGGCTGAACTAGTGAGTAAAATATGTACATGACTATGGTGAAATATGTATCAGTCATATCAAAACACATAGCTTGTGTTGCAGCAGAGTATTCTTTTTTTCTGCCTACAATATGCTTGAGTCATAGAGCCATATTTTAGTCACAGAACCAACCAATCATTTAGATTGGAAAAGACCTCCAAGATCGAAGTCCAACCTTTGACAGTTCACCACCTTGTCAACTAGGCCCTAGCACTAAGGGCCACATCCAGTCATTATTTGAATGCACTGGGCAGTCCATTCTGATGCTTGACAATCATTTCCACAAAGAAATTCTTCCTTATGTCTAACCTGAACCTTTCATGGTTAAGCTTGAGGCTGTGTCCTCTTGTCCTGTTGCTTGTTTCCTAGGAGAAGAGGCCAACCCTCTCCTCTCTCCAATCTTCTTTCAGGTATTTACAGAGAGTGATAAGGCCTCCTTGGAGCTTTCTTTTCTACAGGCAAAACAAGTCCAGCTCCGTCAGGAACCGCTCCTCATAGGACTTACTCTCCAGACCCTTCACCAGCTTCGTTGCCCTTCTCTGGACACACTCCAGCCCCTCAATATTATTCTTGCAGTGAGGGGCCCAGAATTTACAGAGGATTTATGGTGTGGCCTCACCAGTGTATGGACACAACCACTGCCCTTGTCCTGCTGGGCACACTATTTTTCATACAAGCCAGGATGCCACTGACCATCCTGGCCACCTGGGCCCACACTGGCTCAATTTCAGCTGGATGCCGACCAGCACCCTCGGGTCCTTTTCCTGTGGGACACTTTCCAGCTGTTCTGCCCTCAGCCTGTAGCACTGCCGGGGGTTCTTGTGACTGAAGGGCAGGACCTGGTGCTTGGCCTTGTTGAACTGCGTACAACTGGCCTTGGCCCATTAATCCAGCCTGTCCAGGTCCCTCTGCAGAGCCTTCCTGACCTCCAGCAGATCAAGACTCCTGCCCAACTTGGTGTCATCTGTGACCTTACTAACGGTGCACTTAATCCCCTTTGCCACATCACCGGTAAAGATATTAAACAGAACTGGCCCCAAAACTGAACCTTTGGGAATCTCAATAGTGACTGAAGGCATATTTGCACAGAAATGAAGGAATTCATCTAGGTGTTGACAACTGAGCAAGAGCCGTACTGTGAATGTCTTGTTAAAAGCATCCTCAGTGTATCAATTCTTTCCTTCTATGCGAACATTCTCACAATCTTCAATACATTTTTCAAGTGACCTTGTTTAGAAATGTACATTTGAGCTAGTAATGATTTTTAAATACCCATAAAATATGGAGTAAAAGGTTATAAAATGAACTGTTAAATTACATTTTAGGGTATGATGAAGGGCTTTACATGTTCATAATTGAACAAGGAGAAGAACCTCTGTTTTCCCCTTTTATTATATACCATGTGTCACATCTGATTATTCATCCCTCCTTCTTCAGTAGTCATTTCCTCAAATATCTACACAGTCATCTTTCATTTCCTTGACCCTAGCTGGCAACTTATTTAGAAAGTATAAATCATCAAGGCAGTACTGGACTAAAGGTCAGGTGTCTTTTTAATGCTGCAGTTCTGGTCCTTACAACTTTAGAAGAATATGGCATAACTGAGGAAGGAACAGAGCAGTGTGAGTGGAGGTACACACGTCTTCCACAAAAAAAAGAAGTAGTACTTCTTCAGTTCAGAAAAGAGGCAGTTGAGGAGGAATATGAGAAAGTTAATGAAATCCTTTGCAGCATGGAGAAGGAGATAATAAATACATTGTGAAACTGGCTGCTCTGGGATGTTGTGAGGGCCAAAGGCATAATTAGTTTTGGAAAGAGATTTCAGAGCTACGTGGAAGATATACGCATAATTTACATCATTATATATATATATATACTGGTGGCTATTAAACATCATGATAAAGATATATTGGTGATAAAATACTGATTGCTGGAAACAGGTAAGGTGTGCCAGCAGTGAGACTGTTCTTTCCGTGCCTTCATTATTATATTGTTTTCTGAGACAATATCATGCCCAGTCAAGCCAGAAGGTTAGGTGGACTTTTGGCTTAACCCAGTTTTGTCAGTCTTGTGCTGCTGCAAAGCATGCACCTTTTTTCTCTACAAAGCCTCCATTTTTGACTTAATATCTGTGCTAGGTCATGCTCACTCCTTTCCAGACTCTTTGGCTCAGTCCTTAATTCCAGCAACCTTTCTCTTTGGACCCTTTAGGAATACTGCTTCTATTGTATTTTTTTGTTTGGTTTTGGTTTTGGTTTGGTTTGGTTTTGGTTGTTTGGTTGCTTTTTTTTTTTCTTTTTCCTGCTCTCCCTTCATCCATGCTAAAGTTAATTTGTGCTTGCTAAAATAATATCAGCATTTTAAAAATATGTGAACCATGTTATGCAAACATGTGGATATGGCCATGTTTGTGGTCCCCTGACACCTGGCCTGCTTGTAACAGAAAAACAGGCAGAGTAAAATTTGCATCCTGCTTCTTTTGTGTGGTTTTTTTTTAATTTGGTTTGGTTTTGGGKTTTTTTTTTTATTATTTTACCTTAGTCCAGAGTAAGAAGAAGCACATTTTTTGCAGCCTTGCAAAAAAAGACACTATTTTCACATATGGGTTTGGAATTTTACAAGAGAATAACCGGGTTGCTAAAGGTTTATACTAGTCCCAGTTACACTCACAGAGAAAAAACCATTGTTTTGACTGTGCATCCTACCTGTAAGGTCTTAGAATAAAAATAGAGATAGGATGGACTTTTGGCTTTCTTTTTTTTTTTTTTTTCTTATTTACAGTACTCTATTTGCTTAGTCCAGGCAGAAGTGTGCGTACTTATGCAAAGGTTTCCTGTGGTTTTGAAAGTGGAATTCAATATACTCTAATGCACATCTCTATTGGAGCTTCTGTCATAATAAGGTTGATTCACTTATTCAAACCAGCCTTATTCCCAATAGTACCTTCACAAGAAATAGATCCTAATCGCTGTCAGTTCCCTTGGGACTTAAAAAGCTGAAGCAATACAAAAGTGTGTATAAGTTTTAGATAATGTAGTCACATTTTTCTAATCATACTTCTAATTTCACTGGCTTGTTACACAAAAGCTCTGATTGGAGAACAAGATCGTAAAAGCCTAAGAGATAATACTGAACCTCTCACACACTGCAATGTAATAATTGTAGAGTTGCTTAAAGAACTGCCATAAAAATACAATGAATCCCCAAAGCTGCATTTGCAGGGTACTTTTAAAGAGGAACAAATAATACCCAAGGGTGGGGCATGGAGAAGCTTGTACAAACACAATGATTTCTATAATAATTAAAATTTTAATCAAGCCATCGATTCCCTTTCCCATCCTCCAATACACACAACATTTCTGTTCAAACAGGGAAAAGGCCACTTGTCAGGAAGCAGCATGCAAACATTTTCTCACACATATTTGAAATAAAAAACCATGCGTGTACTGTAGCTGGAAAACAGATGCCTCATGTTGAAATACCTTTGTAACTCTTCTTTTTACATTTCTCTTATAAGAATTGGAGTCACTTTGAAGTTTAAAAAAATCATTGCATTTGGATTTCTAAAGACTGCCTAAAAGACAGAATAAAATGCCATCTTTGATAGTTCTGTGTGTATTTTTTCACACCAGTAGTGAAGGGCACTCTTACATATTGAGAAGGGAGTTAGAGACTGCTTTTGTGTCTCATTGTCAGCATAAGACTGTAAAATATTTACCAGCTTTCAATTTTCCTCACTTTGTGAGGATGCAGATGTGCAACGAGGCATGCATTAAAGGACGTGATGGATCTAGCGCGCCAAGTTATACAACAATAAGGACGCACAGAACTATGTGGCATCTGGAGGATATCCCTTGGGTTCCTTCTAGTATGAAATCCCTGAAGAAGTTGAAGGGCTCAGGAGCAATAGAGGACAATGAACACTCCCCTTTTCCAGCAACTCTCCCCCTGCAGGCAGAGCCAATCACCAGATTAGGAAGTTTAATGGCATTTGCACATGCTATAGAGGTATAGACGCTGCAGCACTGTACTGAAAGTGTGCAGGCAAGAACATAATTCTGGGACAGTCTGAGGAAAGACCATGTGCACGAGGGCATGAAGCTTGTGCTGGGTGCACAAGCTCATGGAGGTTCATCCTCAGAGCCAGATTCTTGAGCCCTAGCTCTCGCAGCAGCAGGATAGAATTAGAGTGTCAACAGCCTTTTGCTACAGAAAGAAAAATTCTTCTGCCTTTCTATGTAGCAAAGCAAAGCCAGAAAATACAACCTGACTGTGTCTGTCTGGAGCTGCTGATACCATTAATGTAATGATTAAAAGTCTCAGAGCCTGGGCAGATTACTTACAGCAGTTGAAGGTGTTATCATTTAGGACAGACTTGTAGCAGTTCAGCCTGATGGCCACAGGTTGGAACTTTGAGGTTAATGCAGAAACTCTAGTAACGCCTTTTTCTGGGGCTGGTACATTTCCAACAACTAAATCTTCTGGGACTTATCAGCCAAAACTCTACTCCAATTAATCAGTGCAACTACATCAGAGGAGAGAGAGACCATAGCTGGGTTAAGTACCGTCTAAAAACTCATGGTGTAAAGTCAAGCATTTGTAAGAGGCAGTTTGAAGCAAGCAGCTAGTCTGAATCAGGGTATTTGAGGAAGTGTCACACTTCTGGTCCCTCTCTTCTGATGTGGGGCAATAGTCCATAGAAGAGAGGTAAAAATCAGACAGAAGGAGACAGGAACATAAGGTGCTGTATTCATATTTTTAGATAGTGTCTGTCTACAAGTCAAATATCCCTTTTCTTAAAATTCAGGCCATTATTTCTATGTCCAGTAGATAAAGGAATTGTTTATTTCCATATTTTAATTTAAAAACAGCTGTTGTGTTCAGTTTCACTGGACAAAGGGACACATTTTCACCACCTCTGAACTGCTTGGCGGGGTTCTGTAGTTAGCTGCCATTCTATGAACAGCAAATCTTTCCAAGAAGCAAATGATGCAGTCATGAGATGTACATGTCATGGTCTGCTATGTCCTATTACAGTAATTACATTACTCTATTAGTGAACTTTTGCCTATGCAAACACTACATGGACTCCCTGATGTATACAAAACTTGCTATTGTGAAGCTAATAATAAAATAATGTGAGGGGGTTTTGTTTGTGGTTTGGTGGTGGTTTGGGGTTTTTTCCAAATAATATTTGTCCCACAAATCACGGCGCTTAAAGGCAGACCTATTGGTCAGTTTGGAGTCTTTTCCTTGAATGAGTGTTTGCTGTTCCAAAATGAGGTTGACTGCTCAGACTTATTGCTACAGTCTGGTGAGCTAAAAGACACATGTTTCAAAATCAAACCAGAGATTCACATTCAATTAATAGACTGTAGGAGTTGGTTTAAAAAATAGATGACAAATACCACAATGCTTCTGATAGAATTGCAGGAGGTGACCAACCTTGAAACTCAATTCATGGTGTGTAATTGCCTTGGCAAGGCACAAAGTAGTAAGAATGTACATTTTCTTGTACCATATGGGAATGCCTTGAATTCTCGATTTTCCTCCATCTACACAAGCTGCACACTGTATGGAATCGTTAGGTGAAGATCCTTTGAAAAAGCAAAAAGAAACCCTTTCAATGTGCTTTTGTCTCCACATATAGCCTTTACAACCTACTTGCACATCACAAATGCCATAAAATCAAAATCTTCACAGATAAAGTGCTGGCCTGTCTCTTTCATAGTGTAATAAAAGAAATAATCAGTAGTTTTACTGTGAACCTTCATTACACTATGTGTATGGATCTCTCCTAGGTAGCAGTTAGACTAATTGCCATACATTTTTCAGACAATTGGTTTACATCACCTTCTGTATACAATGCAAAGGGAACAAACAGATTGCATCTATAGAGATAGGATAAAGGCTATTATTTCCGTAGCTTCAACAAGATTTGAAAAATGTATGATGCCTCTCATAGATAGATAAGGTGAGCAGCTGAACTCAAACCCAAGGTCTGTTTCTCTAAGGGGGCTACTACGCAGAATTTTCATCAGCTGGGCTGAAGACGTGTCCCTAAGGATCTGTTCACATACCTCTAGGTTCTCTAGGTGCAGTGAATTGCTAGGGCTGAATGAGTCTTGTTATTTCCTGCCAAAAAGTGATGGATGTATTCAGAACTCCACATCCCTTTCCTGGCATTGCTGTTTCTCATTTGTGACTACGCATTTGTATAGATACTGTTAGGAGTTGCCAAGTCCACAAGCCTGACAGGACCTGGGCTGCTGCAGCTCCAAATGTCCAGTTCCAACCAATAGCATGGCTAAGGTCGTATTGCCCACAGGCACAGACACTTAAACACACATACAACACATACATACATTGTGGATCCTCCAGCAACTGAGCTGACACTATTCGTCCAGTAGCTGTCCCTGGATCCCAGTATCCCAAGTTGCTGACAGACGGGCCAGCTCCTGAGTTCACAGGCTGCAGCCACTGGTGCAGACCCAAACACGCACTGTGTCTAATCAGGTTTAGACACACAGATCATCAGCAGCTGCCCTGGATCCTSAGCCACGGGCTCCCACAAAGACCTGAGTGCATGCACATACAGATACACAGACGTACGCAAAAGTGCCTCTTAGTGAACATCCCAGACCCCAAGGTCTCCTTGTCAATCAGCCAGGATGCCCTGGTCCCTCTGGTATCCAGCTCCTCCAATTGTCTCTCTCCCAGAGACAGGCTCATACACAACCACAGGCTGGCCCACAATGTACATGCTCCCCAGTCACTCTATGTGCTGATGCACTGTTGGTATGAGCCCTGGCCCTGCTCCAGGGCTGCAGCCAGACCCCCATGCACATACCCACCCCCAAAAATATGCACACAGAATCCCTCACACAGGAAGAGAGGTAAGAATGGATTTTAGAGAGAATCCAGGACTGACTGCAGACACCAGGCACAGGGCATGGCCAAAAAAGTGTATTGACCTGCCAGCTGTTCACAGTCAGCTCATTCCTTCTATTTTTCTGCACTCAATTCTTCCCACCCTTCCCTTTCTTCACTTAACTCTTCCCTAAACACCTCATAATGAGCCTTATGACATCTTCTTAGACACCCCTTAGTGAGTCTACTGAGTCTTAACGAGTGACGCCCAGCCTGTAGGTGCTCAGGAGGCCTTTCCCAGGGACTCTCAGTGGTGGATGCCATCCCCCCCAGCGCATGATAGCCTCCAAAGATGGCCTGGGGTGGCCAGGGCAGGAACTTGTGTCCCTGATTGGGTGATTTGGTTTCCCCCAAATGGCACTGTGCCTCTGCCCTTCGTACCTGGGCAGACAAGCCTTTAATCACACATCTTAACAGGTACATCACCAGTCATCAGTGACGGTGTCATGAAGGAAACTGTCTCCTGCATCTCCTGTGGGTGCCCTAGAAGAGTTTGAGGAGTGATGTGGACCCACTTACACCATCTCCTTCAGCATATATAGAACAAGGATTCCTAGCCCATGCTGAACCTCTCACTGATTCAGGCTGTCTTTCTGCTTTATTGGGCCTGAACCTTAATCAACACCAGGGACAGTGGAAACCCCATCTAAAACCTCTACAAGCTGTCAGCTGCCTCAAGAAATTGTTAGTGCCAGTCACAAGTCCCTAGGAAGCAGGTAAACATGATACTTGAAAAGAAATGAAGCTGAGTATTTTTCCCCTCACTTTATTCTGTGAACATTTCAGTTACACTTCAGTCCATCTCCTAGAGACTCTCACCAGACTCTGTGCAATCAGTTATTGAGAAACCCTCTCTCATCCTATGAGCTGAAAGAGAGCCTTTGCAAATCACTTGATATCTCCCTACCTATTGCATCAGATACAAAACACAAAGAACATTTGGCCTTCTGCCATAACAGTTGCTGGAGTGTCTTGTGAGGGGCAGCCTGCCAGAAACCCCATCAAACTGAAGAATCACAAAATGGTTTGGGTTGAATGGTTGGGTCATCTAGTGTTAACCTCCCTGTCATGGGCAGGGGCACCTTCCGGGTTGCTCAAAGCTCCATTCAATCTGGCCTTGAATGCTTCCAGGGATGAGGCATCTGCATCTTCTCTGGGCAATCTGTTCCAGTGTCTCACCACCCTTACCTTAAGCAAAAGGTATTTCATCCCTATATCTAACCTAAGCCTACCCTCTTTCGGTTTGAAACCATTACTCCATCTGCTATCGCTACATGCCCTTGTAAAAAGTGCCAGGAAGGGACATCATTAGGGATGATGCTCATTGATAGGGATGGTATAGATCAATTCATGATGATGAAAATAGTGACTGCGTTGATCACTATTTTCATCAGCGCTCATGCTAAGAGTGAGTTTTTCCAAGATCAGGCAAGTAGTTTCACCTGATGCGTTACATGCACTTCAAGTTTTCTGACAATAGACTCCCTGCATCAAAAATTGAATCAGATCTGTTGCTTAAGGCAGATTTTTCAGTCAGCTTCCATTTGTTTGAATATAAATATGTCTGCATTAACTATGTGATCATTATTGTGGTCCCAGTGCAGCCAGAGCATGTCTCACAATGATACACATTTTTCACTTCTCCTTTCTCTTGATATGTTAGGACCACCAAACCCAACTCCAGATATTCTTCAGGTAATGTTTATGAAAAGAGAGGCAGTAACTAACAGGAGAGAAACAATAAAAGCGTGATTCTTGGGTCTTTCCTCTAGTGTCACTGGCTTTGTAAACATTCCAAATCCATTTCAGACCAAAACTAAACAACTAAGAAAATGTTGAGGGTAATTATAGTAATCAAACTTGTGCTTGTGATGTGAAGCGATGCTGAATATGTTCAGTAACTGCTTTGCCTCCAAGAGTTACTAACATCCACAGCAGATCTGGGCACAGAACTGAGGAACCATTTATTAAGTCATTGGACAATGAGACATCTACCACAATCGACAAAACTCTATTAGCAGTCACAATTGAAATAAAAAATATGCATTTTTTGTTTGGGAAACATTTTGTAAAATTTCAGAAAGATGTTACCAGTATAAATGCGGCAGCTTTCACAGAGTATAAATATCCTAGTTCTCCAACAACAAACAAAAATAAATATCCTAAGACTGTAATTAGGAAATAATTGACAAAAGAATATGAGTATTATATATGACTCCACACAAATGTCCTCCAATGTTGCTTTAAATGTGTGGGGGTTAGACTTTTTTTTTTCCTAAATATGATATAAAAACCACAGGGAACAATAAAGTCTTGAGCAATGTAAATTGGCCTATTTTGATCTGCATTTGAACAGGAGTATACATACACATGGAATTTAACAAACCTGATTCACTCTCTCAGGACAGAATGCAAATTTAATTCATTAATTGCTTTTCGCTTTATTTACAGGTTAAAACTCCACTGAGACATATCATTTCACATTTAGGAGATCCTGGTTGCATGGCTATCAATCTGAGTTACAAATTAGTTAAGCATATAAAGATTACTCTGACATTGTTTTTCCCAGCTTGCTGAAAATATTCAGCCACAATAAATAAATCAAAACATCCGTGTTCTGCTCTGCACAGTGTGATTTACAGATATCAGTGGCCTCCAAACAACCAGGACACACAGTTAAAGATAAATTAGTCTTCCATCAAGTGCCAATGAATGTCTGGCACTTTCCAGTAGCTGTGTGCGCTCTGTAGAGTGCTGTACCTGAGCAAGAATGTTGAGAAGTCGTCCTGCTTTTCCCTTTAAAAACATACTTTTTTTTTCCATAGGTGCAGGCTTATTTGCAGCTGACATTCAATTTTGCTTGGACTTCAGCAGAACAAATTCTGCCCCCATTCATGTCCAACTATGGTACTCATTTTATGATCCACAAAAAGATGAATAAAAGATGGATTTTGGCTTTATTGGGTTTTAGCCTTTAGCAATGGGGAACAAAGATGACAGACCCTCTTGTATGCCCAAAGAAGATCTGTTTATTGCCAAAATCCCCCCCTCTTTATACCCTTAATGTCAACCGAAATCAAACCGTAAGGGTATAATTGCAGGTATAGTCTGTGGCCTTTTAAATGTAGTGATACTTGAGATTTAGTCTACAGGCAACTTGGACCTTTGTATAACTCACACTGACCAGCAACGGGACCAGAAATGTATCAGTGAGAGAAACATTTTGGACAAAATAAATGAGATTGAGAGGAATGATGGGGAAATAGAAACTCAACTTTCTAATACTCACATGTGCAAACTGCACAGCTGCTGATCTCTTCAGTTGTATTTTACAACAGTGCATGTGAACGTGTGGTACACAAATGTAGGTACAAAGAGGAGAATCGCGATGTTACTGCAATCATGCAGCAGCCCACAGGCAGTCAGAAATATGAAAAAGCACACGTTGAGTAGGTCTGCACACAAAGAAAGCTCAGGATATGGTGCAGGAAGGAAAGTTTCCACAAGAGGTTCTGCAGGAAAGGACACAGGAATCATCAGGTGTGTAATGTTTTTCTTACGCGTAATGATGTAGAATGGGTGTGCCACAGAAACCAGTGAAATTATGAATGGTCCTAAAAGAACAAACATGATGTTTTCATTCAATGGTTTGTAATAGAAGACTGGAAAAGAAAACAGAAGAAATTACTGTGCAAGAAGATTAAAATAGTTGAAAAGCAGGATTTTTACCCACTGCACTTTGGATTTCATTACCAAAAAAAGTTACGAAGGCCAAAACATAAATGATTCAAAAAACAGCTTGTCAAATTTATGAAAAAATATTTCCATAGGAAATACAAAGAGCAGAGTTCCAGATGCAGCTTCCAGTTCTTGAAAACTCTTAAGCTGTATCATTTCATTCATATCCTGTTTTAACTCTAAAAATTTCCTGTTATTTACTGACAGAGATGGAGTTTTGGTTCAACCCTAAATACAGGGTAATATATAAGATACCTTATACATTGGGACTGCAGCAAGTAGTTTGAATATGTCATTGTAGATCCTGTAAGAAAATGCTTTTACTATCAGTAAGAACACTACTACAGCATTTAACATATGATCTCATGATTCAGTGGCATTGTGCCAAAGAAGTGAAGAAGCCTCCACTTCAACCACAGATCTTCAGCTTTTTTTTAGCAATGGGCTGTGTATTTCACTTAACCATGTACAAATATGGCAGGGACAGTTGTCCAAAAATTTAATCACAAATAATTTGTCATTCTGGATTTGTAGTTTCACACTTCTAGTGTGAGAACAGAGCCGTAGGGATGAGGAAATAGCCAGCATAGTTTCAATGTTACAGGCATCTAAAATGGGAGTAACAAGTCATACAAATGCTGAGGGCACCAAAATTAGGTGCTTGAACTTATTTCAGTTTTAATAAATCAAAGTTCTTGCTAGCAGGTCTGAGACAGAATTTTAAAAAATGTATTATTCCTTTTTCAACATCGACTCCCTCCCTTTCTGAAGTAAGAATGAATAAATTACAAGCAGAGGTCTTCTGGGGCAGCACTGACTGTTATACTAAAAGCGCATTTTAACCAGACTTGTCAACAGGTTAAGATCAGCATTTTTTACAGGCATATCACTTCTCTTGCTATAAAGCTGGCATAATAATTTCCTTCACAGTTGGAAAAGTATTTAATATTTATTTCCCTGAACTAAACTATACCTATTTGAAATGAAACTCTAGGTGTCCTTAATAATATGACCTTTAAATTGCAGTTCCTTTTTGGCTACACAGGTAGTCTTAAATAGAAGATGAATTCTACTACATTGCAGGAGATGAATAAAGAGATGCTAATTGTAAGCTTTTCCCTTATTGTAACAGTTATGTATTAGGAAATATTATCTCTCCCCATTCTCCAGCTAGGATTAGCATTCTTTTCAGTATCAGACCAGATCACTTGCATAAATACCACATTACTCCGTTGCACCAAGGTGGCTGAATACCAGATTACTGAGTCCAGAGGAAATATTATAAGCTTGCTTTAGGACTGTATGTATTTCAGATGTGGAAACAGTACCAGTAGATGGTGCTCAAGAACACATTGCATAAACATATGCCTTGATGGAAAATAGGGAGAGGGAGTAATGGATAACGCCATTCTAAGCAGCCTTCCAACAGAGCTGTAGAAGCAAGTAATCTTAGATATTCCAAAATGCAAATGGGTAACAATAAGGAAAGTACCATGTACCAGAGCAGGGGAGATCCTGCATGAACAATTTTGTGGTACAAGATTTCAGCTGTAAAATTTGCCTAACCTACTTTAAGCAGTGTTTGGGTAAGAGCTCGTTTTTCAAACTGCCTTTATACACAATGGAGAAAAATAAGCAATACTAGCAAAAGACTCATTTGGGTTTGTAGGCTCCATCAAGCTATGCTGCATTTCACAACTCTACTTGAGAAAGTCTGCATTGGCTTTCCTCGCCAGAAAAACCACACGTACAGAACTGGATTGTCCTATTGTTAAATCTTGGCTACTGTAACACTACTTGTGTTTGATAGGCACCATCATTGCAGCAATTCTGAAACCTCTATCAGCATAGATGAAAACATGCAACACGAAGATGCCTAAGGGTCAAAGAAGCTCAAAAGACTGTATTATCATATTTCTGACTCCAGACTCCATTAATTCCAGCTGTTATTTGGGCATATATGAGATCTGATGTCCACATTCTTTTGAAAAAAAAAAGAAAACAAAAAACCAGTAGATGGAAACTTCAACTATTTCCTCACATCTTCAGTTTTGAACAAATAAAATGAATCCCTAAGGGGGTATTTGCATTTTTTTTAAGTTTATTTGCTTAGATATACATGTATATAAACACACAAATATATGTATATGTATGTATAATATGAAGTTCCTTCACACTATGAATAATACCATTTAAAATAAATAAGAAATTGTAACCCAAACATTTCTAATATGAAAACAGAATGGATTTTTTTACTTGATTAGTGTCTTTTTCTTGCCATTGCCACAGGAGATTTGACACCTGGAGCAAGATGTTGACTTCACATTCTTCCCTATTGTTATAAAGGGTAGGCAGCAGGATTGTGTTCAAAGGAAGATCACATTGGGAATCATTCATAGCTGGCCTCTTGTGGAATAGAAATTAAATTGAAATTCTGTGTCTGTTAGTATATTTTCCTCCTTTTTCAGAGTGTTTTCACTTGAGCCTTGTTGCAGCCTGATGAGATTCATGAAGGAAATCCCTAGAACAATATTTACAGTGACCTATTTATGATTTCTTTCTATACCTCTGAACTGAATGTTACAAGGTGTTTTTCCCTCCTTCCATTGACTTGAAACAGAAAGATGATTCTTGCCCCCATAATATTAAATATATTTCGTAAGGAATACTAATACTGTGGAGATTTCATTAAACACACAGGTCTGTGTATTCCTTCCTTATTGTTCTGAATCATTATCTGGTGGTCCCCATAGTAAATATGCAAACAGTATTGTAACCTTTGCAACTGAAAATCTCCCTCTTGATAGCTCCACCCTGTCAGAGTCTTCCAACAAAGCATTACTGATGGGAATTTAAAGATAGAAATTAATTACAAGCTTCAATTGTTTTACCACAGTGTGCTGCCATGTTTGTCACATCACTTTAAGCTTCAGTGCTTGCTGTCAGTTGTCTCTCAAGAAGTATTAGATTCTAGTAATTTTTTTCAAATATACAAAAAGGATGTATTTGGAGATGCATTTTTGGAAATTAGAATTCTGCTGGTGGGTCATGGCCAGGGAGCATCTATTCATTTTTCCAAGTATTTGAATTAAAACAATTGCTTTGAAATGTGACACTATCAATGGAAAATGAGACAGAAGCAGGAAAGGAAGAGAAAAAGGCCAGCTGGCCTGTTGCAATGTGTGCTGATATCACCATGTTATTCTTCTTTTTGAACATTCTGTGAAATTTAGGTCTGTTCTTTTCTAAATACATAGCTGTCAGAGACTTTAAATGTCCACAATGTTTTGAAGCTATGTGTAGAATTATTATCCCAAACTAAAAAGCAATGTTTTAAGAAATGGCTTTGTGAGGCTTCAGGTTAATTTCTGACCCAGCAATTTTCTGCTCAAAACTCCTCTAATATGTGTTTCAGAAGAACGGTTCCTCTCCATTGCCCTTTGCTAATTGCTTTTTCCCATTTTGCCTGTGTTTCTTATTGAATAGATTCTGCAGACTCAGCCTGGAGCCTAGAAGACAAATTCTTTCCTTTTCCTCACAGATAGTTGAATAGGATTCACCAAAACAAAATTTAGATCAGTTTAAAACATTTTTGTGCTTGGTTTGTGAATAACTGAGTATTTCTGACATTTTGAATGCAGATTTTTTCATCCTTATTTGGATGAAC
Source organism: Parotia lawesii (assembly GCA_003713295.1). NCBI lineage: Eukaryota > Metazoa > Chordata > Aves > Passeriformes > Paradisaeidae > Parotia > Parotia lawesii. The sequence continues at coordinate 8,248,053 of RAHM01000010.1, forward strand.
TTTCAATTTCAGGGTCCTTTCATTGTGATTATTTACTATTTTTGGTATTGAGTTCCGGTGGTATTGACACTGCTCCAGAATCTCATGTCTAACACTATTTTATGGACATAAGCACAGTAATAAATTATTCTATGACATATTATTATCCTTCACTTTGACTTCATGAGGCCTCATCTGGAGCACTACATCCATCTTTGGTCCCTCAGTACAAGTGAGATAATGCAAATACAGCAGAAGGATCCTGAGATGGTTAAAAGGCTTGAGCACATGATATTAGAGGAGAGGCGAGGAAAGGGGACAAATGTCCTCTATCTACAAGGGCTTTAGAGAGGAAAAAAGCCACACCCATCTCAGCAGTCCTTCATCCATGCAAGGACCAGAAGCAACGGAAATTGCCCAAAGGAAATTCTTGCTGGACATAAAGAAAAAGATATTTTCGCACTGAGTATGGTTATGCCTAGAAACAGGCTCTTTCATTGCTGGAGATTTAAAAGACTTAACTGGACACAGCACTGAGCAATCTGTTATAATTTCAAAGTTCTCCTTGCTTTCAGCAGAGGTGATCTTCAAAATTCCTTTCCAATCTAAATAATTATGTCTCTCTTAAGACTACTCTTTCCATTTCTTCCTCCTCAGATTTCCCATTACAATCAATCATTCCTTGCCTTCCTCTCTCCTTTTCCTTTCTTTATTTGCTCCCTTCTTTTTTTCACTCTTTAAATCTTTCTTCTATAGCGTTACTTCACATTTTACTTTTCTGTTTCTTTTGTAATCTTTCTGCAACCCTCCAATTACCTGTAAAACATCTATAATGCAGGCAGGAAAGAAAACCATTGAGAGAAAAACATATAGCAAAAATACAGGGAGATTGATTAAAAGGATGTACAGGTCTCTTATTTCCTTCAGTTATTGTTAGGTAACTTCTGCAACAGCCTGTGGGTCTGGCTACCTCTCTTCTAATTTTTCTTCTCTCTTCTACTTAAAGGAGGCCCTCTTCCTACCTGAACCTCTCTGTCCCATAGTCCCAATACTGTTATACCTTCCTCTCTCTCAGCTTTTGTCTTTCACATTTTTCACTCATTGTATTTGCCCTTTCAGGGCCTTCTTTTAAAGGCTCTCATTTTAAGTTTTCTGGCTCATCAAGTCTTACCCAGTTTTAGATATTCCTTTTCACTCAGTAGTCAGAAATTCCAGTCACGATTTGCAGTTTTTAAACTAAATTTTCTGTACCAGATTTCCCTTATGAATCATTGTTTTTACGACAATTTCAGAAATTTATGGCAAGTCCAAATGTGATAATTTTTTTCACAGCAAAAGAAAGAAAGTGACCATATCACTTGCAGAAAAACATTTTTGCAAAATTTCAGTGCATACCATGGAAGATCAGAGCTTGGAAAAAGTTAAGCTTTTTCAATAAATAACTGTAAGAATTTGTTATCAATAGTGAAGCAACATATTTTCTTATTCTCAGAAATGGTCAGAGTGTATTTTTGGAAACCTCATGAAGTGAAGTTGCCTCAAGGCAGACACCTGGCAGGGGAAATTGGAGCAAGGGTAGTTAACCTCTGTAGAGTCTACAAATAATTGAAAAATGTGTGTAGAATATGAACATATTTAATAGAGGAGAGACGTTTCTAATTTGGCTTATAATACATTGTTGTACAATTTTATTTTTGTTCAAATGTAATGTGTTTTGAGACTCTGTTCTTTCTCCCACTCACAGCCAATTTCATACTGGGTATGTGCCAATATTAAGTCTTGATCAATGTCTAAATACACGTCCTTAATTTCCTTTTTCTTGTTATTCTGACACCATTTCAAACTCTATTTTTCGTTTCCTCTTATCTCATATGATAACCACATTTTTCTTTTTTATCCGGTTGACTTAATTCCATCATCTGTCCTTTTTCTAATTAATTTGTATGGTGACCTCAATTTTCAGTTTCATGGAATAGAATCATAGCATTATTAAGGTTGACAAAGACCTCCCAAGATAGATGCCAACCTTGGACTGAACACCACAATGTCAACTAAATTGTAGCACCAAGTGCCATGTCCTCTCATTTCTTGAACACTTCCAGGCGTGGTGACTCCACCACCACCCTGGGCAGCCTGTGCTAATGCTTAGCCACCCCTTCAGTGACAAAATTCTTCCTGATACCCAACTGAACCTCCTGTGGCACAGCTTGTGGCCATGTGCTCTTGTCCTCTCACTGGTTGCCTGAGTGAAGAGGCTGATCTCCACCTGGCTGCAACCTCCTTTCAGGTAGTTTTGGAGAGTGATAAGGTCACCCCTGAGCCTCCTTTTCTCCAGGCTAAACACCCTCAGGCCCCCAGCCACCCCTCACAAGACTCACAACAAGGGTACCTCTAAATATTCCTGCAGTTATTTTTCTTCTAGATAAAGTCCAGTGACTAACCTTTACATTTTAAATGGCTTAAACCAGGCCTTACTGTTAAAGCTCTTATTAGCAACCTGCCACTGTCTCTATTTCTACTATCTTCTTGAAATTAGTGTTCTGGCAAAATAAAGCAAAAAAATATGTTACTATATTTCTTATGCACTCTCATCTCTCTCTTCTCAGCACTGAGGATTTCTCTTCAACACCCTACCAAGTGCTTTAAAGCATTTCCTGGGAATTTGTTGTTCTGGCCTCAAGCTGAGTTTTGCGTCTAAATTGAATTAAATCTCAAATTCAAGACAAGGCATTTGCCTTCTTGCATTTTGCTAGATTTACCAAATCCAGGTTCTCTTCTTCTTAATCTACCCAAGTATTGTCTATATCTTACTATTTGCTAGGCATCCAAAGGACAAAAATCATGAAGGTGCTCCAAATGCAAAAAAAAGAATTGGTGARTGATAATATCACATTAGTTAAGAGTCTGGGTGAAGAAATATCTCAACTATTATTGGTTTTACAGAGACTTATTGAAGCACAATAAACACTGAAGTCAATTGGACAAATCCTGAAAATAGAGAGCTTAGTCACAGAACTTGGCTATTATTTTATTCGTAGCAAATGAACATAATAAAAAGAAATATATTGTATCATTTAACTAAGAATAAACAACTAAGGATAATCCTGACTGAAAACAATGTTTATGTGCAAATAAAAATGCAGACAAACATACAGACATACTTTATACGTAAATAGGCAGGTAAACTAAATGGTCATTTTTGGTCCCTTACAACTGAAATACTCTATTCTTTCTATTCTATTCTATTCTATTCTGTTCTATTCTATTCTATTCTATTCTATTCTATTCATATATTGAAACGAAATCTTCTTTTTATGTTTAAATATCACATATGAAAATATATAAAAGAGTAGAAAGTGTTTTAATTGCTCTTAAAATCATAAAATATAAGAATGAAACAAAGAGTGGCAATCTGCAATAACCTTGTCTTAGGAAGCATTCAAGAAAACCTTCAAAATCAGAAGGGCAGAGACACATGTAGTTCTGTGTTTTTTTTCAGGGCACAGGTATTACACAGGCCTTGAGTGATGACCGCTGCCCTAAAATATAGTAGCCCCTCCACTGAGAAGTGATAATTGCATACATTGTAGAGATTTTCTTTTCGATGTGTCATTTCATATCTATGCTATTAGAACTGTTATGTCAATCTGTATCTTGCTTGCATGTTAAAGATCTCAAATCCATATGAAAGCAGATTTCTGGGAGTGGTAAGCCCCAGAGGAGAAGGATAGGGTAAATAATGTCAGTAATCCCAAAGATGCTCGAGAAACATTTCCCATGTTCTAAAGGAGGTGTTTGTGTAAAGTTGATCAGCTAGAATATGACTACTGAAACAGTGAAACTATTCCGTTTTCAATGTGTTTGTAAAATCTTATAAAAAATATTGAGTAAAATTTGAGCAAGGTTTCATAATCTTTTTCCTCCAAACAGCTCTTCATACAAGATATCAGCACAATGACAACTGATTTGCAGTACCTTTTCCCTCTGATATTTTCAAAAAAAAAGAAAAAAATCTCTTAAAAAGACTGTCCCATGAGGTATAACCAGAAAAGAATTAATGTTGGATTACACCTTTGGAATAAAAGAATGAAAGCATAAATCCATCTCAAGTACAGCTAAAATCTGCGAAAACCTTAACAAGATACCAGTGTCTCTAATGAACACCCARTCTGCTCAATATAGAGGAATAGAGGAAAAATAAGCAAGAAAAAATGACACAGTTTCTGATTCCCACAGCAGTTGAGAATATTAACTTAACAATGTCTCTTGGGGGCAGTTGTCTTCATGATATATCTTATGTGGGTCGAAGAAAAAACACGATTATTGGAGAAAGCCCTGAAAACAGGCATCAACTGTTCCATCCTACAATATATTTTTAATATGTTTATTCAAATCTATTGTAAATTCTAATATTACTATTTCTGTATAGTGCAAGCTCTGTAATTTCCAACTCTTAATCTTTCATATTCTAACAAATATGGTAAATTCTACGGTTACCAAAATGTGCTTAATATCACTATATGTTATAACCTCTGCTTCCAGTTGATGCAGAACACCTCAAAGCAAGGAAACCTATTGTTCCTTCTGAAAGAATAACAGAAATACAAACCATCCAGACAAAATACCCTGACTTTCAGTTGAAATCATAAAACAGTGCAACAGAAGCAGTTGGTTTGAAAGGAAGAAAGAAGTCATGCGTATTGAATAACACTGCGATCTGCAATCCTAGTAGCTTTTTTGGTGTTATTTTTCTTTATGCACTTGCTAAACTCCCTAATGCATACAACCAGAGATATTTAGGCTTACTGTCTTCAGTTGTATTACTATCCACACTCCCAAAAGTGAAGGACATGCCCATTTGAAGGGATGCGGCTAGGAAAGGGATCAGAGACTAGTGCTGCTGGATCTCAGAAGTCAGTACAGACACCTGTAAACTGGCTGTTGTATGCTAGGCCAAAACCTACACTAAACTTCAGGAAGAGTAGGTACTGTTTATATTTCATACATTTTTAAAAGATTTTTTATATCTATATATTTATATGTTGGTTTTTATTTTATATACTGCCAAAGTCTAAACACTTCTCATTCCCTTCACTTGGTCAGTCATTTTTGTTTTATTTTAAATGGCAACTGATTAATTAATGAGCACCTTAAAGGACTAATGGAAATGTCATGTGTAGTAGTCAAATCTGAGTATCCAATGTGTGGTTAACCACATGCATAACTGTTTCTGCCAGACTATAGTTTTCCTACAAGAACAAATGAGTATTAGCTGAGATAGTCTATGCAAATTTGGTCCATTACATGCTCTTTTTAACAGATCAGTGTACTCCGTATATACATAGTCCCCTAAGTCATTATTCTCTCAGTCACCACTCACCTGTTGTCTAGACAAGAGACAAATCTACTTCCTTTGTGAGTCAGCTGTGTTTTCCCATTAACTCTGCAGGTTGAGGTATTTTTTATATTGTCATTGTAAAATACGGGAACAGTTTAATTTCATGAAACACTATGTGTGCAAAACAGCTCCAGACTGTTGCAGCATTGCAATTCCATAATGCCTTTCAGAATTTTGTTCCCTTATCATGTCATATTTCTTTAGCATAGCTTTAATTAGGTGAATGATTTAAATGTCCTATCATGACAATCTAATGTATAAAAGCTATTATAAAATATATAAAATTGTGACATTCTGAGCATATTCCATAGCGAAAACAATTGCATTAGTAAAGAAATAGGTACTGGTATGTTTTTCTGAAAAGAGGAACTGTCTATTGCAAAAAGCAAAGTAGTCCCTATTGGAGTATTAGGAAGTCTGGGATTTTATGTCTGGTTCTTATGACTAAAGCATTTATGGCATCATAAGAGCTGTTTAATGAATGTACTGCCTAGTAATACTCCACAGGGTGTACTATATCCTCTTCCTATTACTGCTTTTGTCTCTGCAGATAATTCTACAAGCTCACCGCTAAGAAAGCAGAACAGTTCCTGATCATGTATGTTTATTAAGAATGGTTGATCATGGACATCAGTGGCTTGAATGATTCAAATGAATCCAGATATTTTACAGGTAATTACACACAAATGAGAATTAGTGACTGCTGGGATTTTCTGCATTTTTTAAATTAGGCTTGATAATATGTTGGTGTGCATTGAAACAGCATTATGCCTACTCCTATAGTGTTCCTGGAGGTGATCTGATACATAGGCTCATGTCCTTAGATTTTACACAAGTTAGTATTTTATGATGATTGGTTCTTTTCAATCTCACATGAATTGTTTTTTTTTTTTATTTTGTGATGGTTCAGTTGCTAAATCTACTATTGCAAAACAATTAAGAATCTTTTATTCTGTCTTTCTTGATTTAGGTTTTATGCCTAGGACTTTAATTTCTTTTTAGTTCTAATATATTACTTGGCAATTTAATGCTTTAAAGCAAGCCTAATTCTGGACTGATTTGCTATATGCATGTTACCATGTAGGACAGAACAACGGAAGCAGTTCTACAGAGTGAAACCAATCCTACTGAAGACTTCATATGTACATGATACTCAATGTGGGATTTTCTTATCAATGTGAGGCTTTGATTTTTTTAAATTTTTTTTTTTAAATTTTTAAATTTTATTTTCAGGCAAGCACCAATCTGGTCCAATAAACCGACATAGCAGTGGGAGTATCCTAGATGTACTTGTTAAGCAGATATTTCCACTTACTTCTCATCAGAAACATATCAAGTTCGTGAGATCGGTTCACAATGTGGAGACAGAGGAAGCACAGGAAGAAGAAATGATCAAGGCATTTGCTTTGAAAATGCATGCGGGATCCAAACTAATACTGAAGTAGCTGCATCAATGTGGGACTAATTCAGGCACACGTTATTAAAAAGTGTGTTTTGATATGATGGGAGAAAAAGTTATTGAATGGCGCATCTCAGTCACAGTAGCTGGACGAAGAGATGTATTTTCTCATCCAGGATCATATTGTAAACTGCAGGGAAAGATTCTAGCTTTGGAAGCTAGGGCCCCCCTTGATAAGATGCAAAAGGGAACTCTGAGGACATGCACCGATCAGAGAGTCATTTATACTGAATAAATCTGCCTTGCCCTCCTCTTCCTGTGGGAGCGTTTCCCAGACCTTTTTCCCAGAAATTGAATGATGCAGAAAATTGCAGAGCTCTTTTTATAGAGATTTTGTTGTTAAAAATAAATTCACCACTGGTTGTAAGGCACCTTAAATTTCCTTTGTGGTGTATAGGTGTAGTGGGTTGACCCTGGCTGGATGCCAGGTGCCCACCACAGCCATTCTATCACTCCCCTTGCCAGCTGGACCAGGGAGAAAAATATATCAGAAGGCTTGTGGGTCAAGATGAGGACAAGGACAGATCACTCACCAGTTACCATCACAAGCAAAACAGACTTGACTTGTGCAAATTATCTTTATCTACTACCAAGAAAATCAGAGGATAATGAGAAATAACACCAAATCTTAAAACACTTTTCACCCACCCTTCTCTTCTTGCCAGGTTTAACTTGACTCCTGAATTCTCTACCTCCTCCCCACCAGTAGGGCAGGTAAATGGGAAATGGAGGCTGCAGTCAGTTCGTCACACATTGTCTTTGCCACTTCTTCCTCCTTAGAGGGAGGACTCCTCACACTCTTCCCCTTCTCTGGCTGCAGTCGCTCTTTTCCAGAGTTTTTTTTTCCCCTTCTTAAATACATTATCCCAGAGATGCTACTACCATTGCTGAAAGGCTTGGCCGTGGCCAGTGATGGGTCTGTCTTGCAGCTGGCTGGCACTGGAGGTCCTACCTCTTCTTTCTGTTACTTGACCAAGTGGCTGCTGGGCACTAGAGATGGTATACAAGGCTCATACAAGTGTATTGTCCCTTTCCCACCTAAAATGACTTCAAACAGCAGTCATCATCTTCTAAAAATCTTGAAAGCGTTGAGTCAATTCCCACAATTAATTCATAGGTAAACTTTTGTGTATTTCTGCTGCTAGTTAGACTACTAGCTAATTTGTTAATGTATTTTTTACTTTGCTTTTTCCACTGCTCATTTCTCTTTTTCTTTTTTTGCTATTGTGAAAGTGTTGCTTAGGACCCAAACATACTGCTTCCTTCCTCTTATCCTTAGCAGAAAAGTTTTTTCCCAATTCTCTTACTAGACTATCCCCTTTCTTTCATATTTTGCATTTATTTCAGTTATTCTCCTCTAACTTTCCTAATTCAGTTTTACTCTTTCTTGTTTATTTACTAGCCATGAAAGTATTTCAACAACTATTTGCATAATATTTTGATACACGTAAAAGTGCAGAAGATTAGGCATGTAGAAAACAAGAAAGAGTTGTGTTTGAGCAAATAAGAAATTCAGAAAATCGTCATCTTATTTGGAAGGTACATGTGGAAGTTTCTATTGCAATCTTCTGCTCACAGCTCACAGTGGACACTGGATTCAGGCACCTGGGCTTTGGTGTCTCCAGCCTTCACTGATGGAGGTTTTGCAGGCTCTGTTGGAAACCTATTGCAATACTTGATTACTCTCCCAGTGAAAAGTTATTCTTTATTTTATTTTATTTTATTTTATTTTATTTTATTTTATTTTATTTTATTTTATTTTATTTTATTTTATTTTATGCAATTTGAATATACTCTGGCTTTTTTGTGATCACTGTCTTTGGTTTACCTCTGTGGATCTCTGTGAATAACCTGGGTCTGTCTTGTCTGTTGCTTCCTGTAGATATGGAAAAGCTGCTTCTAGATGCCTCTGAAGCCGTCTCTTCTTGAAGCTGAACCATCACAATTGCCTCAGCTGACCCTCACAGGGCTTGTACTCCATCCCCATATTGTTCAGCACTCTAGAATTTAAAGTGAAGCCCTATCTCTTATTGAGAGTTAAGGCGATCCATAATTTGTAGTTGGAAGAGTTTTTTGTTTCAAAACAAGGTCCCATTGGCTCCAGAGCAAGATGATGGAACTTGCTGCCTCAAATACAAGCTGTTGTGCTGGGGATCACTTCTCCTTCACTGGTATCTGACCTTGGGGTGCATGATCTGGAGGTGCTGCTCATTGGAGATGCTTGCTGTGGGCAGTACGTTGGGAGCTGAGAACTAGAAGCTTCTTCTGTCTCTTCTGGGGCAAAGCATTCTGCAGACAATTCTAGAATGTGTATTGTAAAATGTCAGATGGGACGTGTGTGGATGATTTCTTTTTTAACATGTTAAAAAAGAAAATTATTATGTGATTTGTTTAATAAATGTGTCTCTTATTAAAAGGGATTAGATAACAGATGTTATATCTAGAATATGAAGGGAGCTTTTCCACATCTTCTTGTTTATTTAGATTTTCTTCTTGTTCCCTGAGGCAGTAGAGATCTCTGTAGTTTTTCATGACTATTTACAGCATGGTCTCTTTATTTAAAAAACTGCGTGCACAGAATACTTTTATAAATAGCTTGGAAATAATACTCCCATCCTTTTTTAATTTTCCTTTTCCTGTCTGAAATTCCTCTAGACTTTCTCATCACTCTGTGTCTCCTACAATTTATGTTAAACATAATTTCTTGTTTTTCACACTGTGTTATAGAGAGTGGTACTGGCTCCTGAGTGTAAAATTTCTACCAGCAGTAATGTGGAAAAATCTTCTTTTCTTGTGTAAGAGAAGTGAATATGAAATGTCAACAGAGTCTCAGCTGAGGTCATATCCATGGCAGGCCACAGGGCACACAGTGTAATTGGGAAAACAGCAGCAGCAGTGTTTCTGTTCCTTTGTAGATAGGAAGAAAATTTCTTTTTTTCTCCTCAGTAATAGCAGGGATTCATTTAGCAGCTTTGCTGTAACACAATAAATAGTGCCTTACTGCTCCAAAATTTGATCGTTTAAAAAATACATTTTGGAATTGGAGGTTACAAATATTTTCTTTAAAATTTACTGCTGGAAAGACACTTACTATTGATGCCTTAGGTGGCATCACTACCAGCAAGCTTCTCTCACTGCCAAGGAAGAGCCAGCATTTCCAGGTGTTATCCAGATACTTGTCAACACAGCACAGCTGAGTTCAGTTAGATGCTAAAATAGTAAGTCGTGTAATGAGAGATGTATGCTACTCTGGCCAAATTTGGAAGAAAACCACTGAGGAATTCTTCACATATATCTCATCTGTGATCCTCTGATTAATCTTTTTTTATTTTGTTCTCCCTTTTTATGATGGCTCTTTCAAGAACACATCATTCATACAAAACACACACACGTATACACATATGTATTGACATATAAATACTTGATTGTATGCATCCTATTTAAAGGGTTTGAAAAGCTATGTTGAAAAGTACCGTGGGAGTATCTCCAGAATGTTACTCGATATCATTCAGTTAGAGAGACAGTGAGGTGTTCCTACTTATAAAAGCATAAATACTAGAAACGGTTACTGTGTGAACAATTTGCCAACAATGCAAGGACTGAAATATATCCTATTAAACAGTTTCTTCATAGGCCTGTATAAATTATAGCCTCTTAGAGCTGAGATTGATGAGATTAAATGTCTAAATTTGCTGTATAAACTGTCAGTTGTCCACTCCATTTTCCTGAGTCAATGCTTTACAGATTGTTGAACTATTTTCTTCCGTGGTCTTCCTGTGACTCTTTGGTGCCTGAGGCAGTGAATTATAACTGTTTTTCCTTCTCTACGACAGTATAACTTGCTGGAAGACTGCATTCCCCTAGCCACCCTTCCACCTTTTCCATACAGAACCACCCTTCCACCACTTCGCTCTGTCTTAGACAAATTATACCCTCCTCAGAGGAGACTGTATCTAAATGAATTACTCCCAAAAGTTTTTGGAGTATGGTGACCTCAAAGAAAGTAGAGAATATTTGTCAAGCTTTACAGATTTATCCATATGTTTCTCGTTGCTATTTTTCAGTGAACATTTTTCATGTTTTCAGGAGCTCACTGTCGTAAAGATGCTGATTGGTGGGTATTAGGCACAGAGATACTGCTTCCTGCTCTCCGCTGATCTCTTATCCTGGGAGGCTGATGAACAACACTGACAGGTGTAGGAGCACAGAATGAAAGCAGAGTTTGTGAAGGTCATGCTGCTTTAGCAAAGGGAAGCTTTTTTGTATGTAATAACACCCAAGGAGCGTGTGTATGAGCTAGGATAAATTACAGCAGGCCTTATTAACGAGGACACAGTGGCAGAGTAACCCTATCCTGTATCAGGAGGATCCTCATGCCTAATGTTCTCTCCAGGAAGCTGCAGCAAGACTGCCACACTATCAGTCAATTTTTCTTTGACTGTAAGGCACAGAATTTGGAAGTTCCAGCTTGAGCAACTTGTGCACCAAAGCATCATCAATTTGAACAAGTGAGATAAAAGCCATCTCCAGCATGGAGTAACTTTACAACAGAAAAGAAACCACACAAAACCTAAACAAAATAAAACAAAACAAACAACCAAGACAAGCAAACAAAAAACCCACAACAAACAAAAAAACCCCCCAAAAAAACAAAACAAAAAAACCTACCAACCCCCTCTGAGAAAAAAACTCATAAACTCTCAACCAAGCAAAAGTCACCAAACAAATAGAAAAAAAGAACAAACGACAACACAAAAAAAAACCCCAAAAACCCCCAAAAAAGAAAAACCAAAAGAAAATAACTAAACACCAGCATAAATTTGGAACAAAAGTTTAGAATGTTTTAATTCCGGAAGGGTTTTTTACTCTAAGTTTGGACTTGGGTTCATATCCCACACATGTTGTGTGCATAAATCCAACTAATGAGCTGGTTACAATGTGTTCAGAGATAAACACAGAAAGACCTTAGTATTTAAGCTAAAATACATATTTTAAAAATTAAAGATAAATTTAAAAAATAACATAAACTTCTTATTTTTAAATCAGCAGGGCAATAGGGCAATATCTTCTTATTGACCAACATGGGATATCCTATAAAACCCAGATTTACAATAGCAAAGTTTACATTTGGTGTTTAAGTTTCCCTGTAGTTGTTGATCAAGGATCACATCTCTTCGGATGCCTGACAGGTAAGAGCTTTGCCAACAGAAGTCAGCAGTTTAGACCTGGCCATAATTACCTGATGGTATCCCTATTAAGCAGAATTACCATCCCTATTAAACAGCAGTTATTGCTATTAGGTATCATTAGTCTTAAATTGCTTCCTTGGGACACATCTCAATTAAGCAAATTTCCATGTTAAGTGCATCCTGATTAACTGAACTGCACTGTACTGCTTTGTTTCTTCATGTACCCACTCCAGTAGCCTTCATCCCACATTTACAACTCTCCCAAAGCCTGGCCTTTCTAAGACTCATTAAAAAAAGTACACTCGACTGAAGTAAGGACTGCAAAAGACCCTAATTTTTGGTGTCTTGCCACATTTCACTAGTTGTATTTGAAATTGAAGTTCCACTCTTGCAAGGTGTTAATTTTTTTCTTTTTCTTGGAATAGTGTATTCATTTTAATTAGTGTGTAATTTTCCTGTTACAGGGCATTTTCCAGCTTCTGTAGAAGGTTGTGAATTACGCATGCAAAAGAGTGGTGTGATTTTACTATCTGACATACTTTTAGAGAAAGGCATAAAAATAATTCTATTGCTAAAATGATGTCATTTTTCTTTCTCTGGAATGTTTGTGCTTCAGAGGTCAGAGGCAGTGGTTTTAAAAGCGCAGCAATGAATCTCACCGCTTTTATTTGTTGAAAGAGCAGTTTTATTACAAGCAGGTTAGAGGTGAAAAAAAAGCCAGATGTATTTAATGTGGTTGTTAATTCAGAGTTCAGATTATAACAGTTAGGATAGTCCTGAGTGATGCTGGRGTGGGGAACCCAAATAAACCCTTAAAGCACATCAAGCCTTTCAGTCAAATCCAAACCATGAATACTAATGTGTCTTCAAGACAAGTTAAAACCAAAACAGCATATTTTTAAGAAGTCATTGCATGTTTTTAAAGTTGAAATGGTTTTCTTATATAGAAACTCTTTATGAATATAAATTACATTGAAATAATACGGATTAAAAAAAATAAAGCACATTATTGAAAACAGACCTACTTTCCTTCTACTTATAAGAATAGCCTTCCAAAGTAGTTGAAGGTTTTTTTTAACACTAAATAAAATTTTGGTTATAATTTCTGGCAATACATCTTGTCACTGAATACAATTCAAAGGCCTCATACCTGTACAATCTCTCAGATGTAGTCATACAGAACTGTCATGCAGAAGGAAAAAAAAAAACAGTTCAATTCCTTCAGTGATTCTTTGGGTTTCTGGATGTCAACTCAGAAATACTAAGTAATTTGATCTTCTTGCCTTCTGAAGTTTTGCAATGGTGAGTGCACACAAACGCACAAATGTATTTCTGACGCTATTTGGAAGTGCTATCTTATTAAGCACCCCCTTCTTCCTTGCTGAGAGGATGACAAGGCAGTAAATCAATATCTTCCATGAGAAGACTTTTCAGAAGAGTGGTTTTCATATTTTTGTAACTGTACTCTATTTTATCTGGGTATTTTCATAAATCTTCCTAGCCACACTTAATGCAGTCTAATATGATTTTTAAATGTTTTTTCACCCTAGAAGTCAAGAGGTACCACTGCAGTTATCTCTTTTCCTTCTCAATAAAACAGATGTTAGGAGGTCCATAAAAATAAATTCCTTTTTTAAGAAAAATGGAATTCAAAGTAAAACAGACATTTCTGCTCTTAAAGCAGAAATGTGATAGAGAACTTATTGCAAAACTAGCTAAAATGTGCAAATGGTCTCATGCTTCTGAGAGAGGGTGAAGACATGCATTTTTGCTTGGAATTTATTTCCCTTCCATTTGATGTCCCTGTGTTTTCTTTACTGAACTGAAGAAGATATTATTGGCTATATTTAAAAACTGTGCAAACACTCCCTAATTTCTGTCTTATAAAGTATCTACTTGATCTCCTTTAGTCTTAAAAGTCACAAGGAACTGATGAGCTAAGCTTTTTTTTTTTCAGCCACTGCCTCAGCCACCCATCACTTATCTCTCTAGATGTGGCCAGGACCTTGTATGAAAATCTTGCATTGCCTGTGATCACTGAACTTTCACCTCATGTGCCCCTCTTGCCCACTGCTGCTACATTTAAGGCAGAACATTCAACCAAGCCATAACTAACCTCCTACTGGGGTTGTGACACTATTTTCAGCATGAGCTACCTAAGAAATAGCCTACTTTTTCTCTAGATGTGGTCAACCAAAGTATGTTATTTGCTTGCTTCCTGTTATGTGCCAATTAAAATGTGCCACATTTTGAAAACTTGGGCAGTATTGACTTTTTTTTTTTTTGAGGTTACTGAGGAAAAATAGATGGCACACAGCAAATAAGTATCTTTGACTGTAGTAGACCTTCCTCTAATAAATCATGTCATGATAAATGACTTGAAATTGCTTGCAAGGGACCATCCAGATAGAATCCACTTGTACTGTGTTGAAGATGTGCATCTTTATACTTTATTTATCAAAATGACATGTAGTAATTTACATTTAGCTACTATGTGTGCGAGAGAAAAGTTTAATCAAGAAATGACACCGGCTTCGTTTTTTTTCCCAAAACATACTAATTACATTTCAATCTTTAATTCTTTATTAAAGATTTTCAGATTGACCGTTCTGTTAAATCTGACAGCTGGAAGACAGATGAATATTTACACAGGTTTCTTCTTTCATTTTTAGTTAAGAAATTATGTTGTATCGTATTTAGAAAGTTCATGGATGCTTTGATGGTGGCAGCCTGAAATGCCTAATACAGATCACAGAATCACAGAATAGGTAAGGCTGGAAGGCACCACAGTGGGTCATCTGGTCCAACCTCCCTGTTCAAGCAGGGTCACCCTAGAGTACATGGCACAGGATTGTGTCCAGACAGTTCTTGAATATCTCCAGTGAGGGAGATTCCATAACACCTCTGAGCAACCTGCTCCAGTGCTCAGTCATTGCACAATAAAGAAGTTCTGACTCAAAATCAGATGGCGTTTCCTGTGCATCAGTTTCTGTCCATTGCCTATTGTCCAGTTGTTTGGCACAGCTGAGCAGAGCCTGGATCCAACCTCTTGACATCCTCCCTTTAGATATCCCTGGACTAAAGTTCCCTCTGAGAGTTACTTCTTTCCAGACACAATTTTCTGCTTTGAGCTGTCAGTTTCGTGCATACTTTATCCATTAAGATATGGATCCATAAATATTGTCCTGTTTTCCTAAGTTAGCCATAGTGTAAAAAATAATACCTTTCTTGTCAGTCTTATTCTCCTTAAATACAACTTAACAATTCCCAGTAGTGTCAGTTATATTGAATACTGCAAGGCTATTCTATATTTTATGCAATAAGAGAATGGATTTTTTTCCTTGTGTCTTCACTGTATTGACATGAGACTTAGTGGATTTTATGTATATTTTGTACCCCTCAGATTTTATTCATTTTCTTACTACTCTTTTTATTATCTTGGGTTTTTAAAGCCTCATATTAAGGCAAAAACATTTGAATTGGGAAGTCTATCCCCATGGAAGGAAGATATGCTCTGCATAAAAACGACATATGTAAATCAGACTGTTTTGATTGTGATGTCTTAGGTTTTAACTTTCATATTTTTCAAATCCTGTACTGCCTAGTGTGTAACTCTGAAGTTTCTTGTAGCCTGTTAACTTCTGCTCTCTCGTGCTAGGCAGACATAACAAAGCCTCTCCAGGCCTGCTCTCTAAGGACACTCAGACCATCCTAGGCCCAGAAAGTATAAACCAAAAGCCTCTAAAGGGGGGGAAACCTTGGGGAAATTACATCATTAACTGAAGATTTAATTGGAGAATTAACCCTGATATGCAAATGAACCAAACCCATAAAAGTGTGAAGAACTTGTGACCTGTCTATCTTGGGGTCCATCTTGGCAGTAGCCTCTGGCTCCTCAAGGGGTACCTTTGAAGGCCTTTCAAATAAATACCTACCTTTATTCCCTTACTACTGTCTAGTCTCTCTGTTTTTAGGTGGCCACTTCAGGCATCAATCGCCTGTCTTCTACTGCCGTGGAGGAGAATCCCAGAAGGTTCCCCGGGCATTTAGCTATTTGCAACATCTTTGAGTTTTTCAAATTTGTATGAAACTTGTAAGATATGCCATTGTGTGCATGTACATCTCTCTGTGGGTTTTTGACAAAATTCATCACAAATTCTGTTTTGGTTCAGTGGGGTCATGTTGTGTTACAGGTTGTGATACAGTCGTCAGTTAAAACAAGTTATTTGAGGCACATCAAACTGTGTTATTTATCACAATGCACCTTAATTTTATCTTCTAAAAGCTAGACTTAGGACTTGGCATTTAATTACTTTGTACAAACACAAGAATTTTCACTTTAAATTTCCTGGACAACTAGCCTTACACTAATACCCAATGTTTTTTGGCTCAGACTTCTATTAAGTCTGCAGATATAGGACTTAATTCAAAAAATGCTATAATCAGAAAAACATATCATTCTGTAAAAGATGAAAAAATGGAACACAGTTAAATGACCTTTAGTGGTAGGTGGCAGTCTTGTTTCTGTACCCCAGAAAAAGAGATAGGAGCTGAGCAATGGTGAAACATCAAACTTCAAGGCAAAGGAAGAAAGACTCCTCCTGTACCTTACACTTTTAGTTCGTCTATTTTTGTGCACAGTACACACAGTTTCTTGGGTAAAAGCTTTTCTGCTTGAATAAAAGAGAAGAATGGATGTACTATGTAAAGAGTTGTGAAAGTTATTGTAAAAGGTACAAAGAAAGCCCATATTACTCTCTTCCTTCAGAAAAATGAAAATCCAGAGATTTCCTATAGAGACATAATTCTATTGATTGTTAGGAGAGTACACAGGTAGCAGTGAGTCAGTACGGGAAATTTTTGTGTAAATTAGACCATTACTCTTAGAGAAAACACTTGAAAAGCTGGCTAGCATATGAATTAAACTTTGATAACAACAAATATATGTGATCAAGAATAGAGGCTAGATAAAAACAGGAACTTATATTTCCCCACTGAAGGTTGGAAGTTGTGTGTCGTTTTAGGATGGTATAAACCTTAAATGCTTTTCATAAAATTTATTAGGCATTTACAGAAGTTAGCTTCATAATGAGAAAAATACCAGGGAAAGCTTCTTTGATCTGTGAAAAACTGGGTTAGACAGACAATGGCTTTTTGCCCTGCCCTCAAATATCCATGTCCTGTGATGAGCACCGTGTAGATTACCATGTCTAATCTGTATTTACATTCTGCTGCCAGTGTCATCATAGCTGCCTGCAGGATCTGTAACCACTGTGCAGGGACATCTGCCTGATGTTCACGTCTATTACTTTATTTTACAAGTACTAGGAAAGATTGCTTTTCCTTTCTTCACATTTCAGTCAGATATAGTTGGGCAATGATGTGATATACCCAAAAAAAATGGAAAGAAAGGGGCAAGTTTGGAAAGCAAAGGTGCAGGTGAAAATTGAGTGTATTCTTGTATGTGCTAGGCTGCAATGTCATTTTAAAGATGAATTTGTTGCTGTGTCCCCAGAGAGAGGGAAAAATTATACCTTTCCTCATTTTTAGGGTGATACCTGGACTTATGAATGATTTTACCCCCTGAAAGTTAGCTCCAATTTCTGACCAGGCTGTTTTAAACAGCAAAATCACTTGTTTATTTGTTTATTGTTTATCAGTTTTATTTTTTTTTTGTCTGAACTTGTATAAATACTTAATTGAGTCTTGACAATGAAGAGGGGAGTAAAAAAATTGCTGGGTGCTTCCTTTTTTGTGGAACAGATCAATACTATATCTTGCAAATTTTGTTCAGAAAACTATAGAAGACTTACTTCTGCTTAATATTATTACCCTTAATGGGTCTTGTACTTGTGGCCAGTGTAGTAGTCAAGTTCACACAGACTAAATTCCACTTAAACCTTTACATCTAAAAGTTTACTATTTGGTGGACTCAAAGACAGCTCCGTGGTCATTGTCAGTATCTTTTGGGAGTGAAAGAATAAGCTTAGTTAAAGAAAACCCTGACAAGGTCTTAAGAACAGCTCACTGCAGGATCCACTCCAGATCAACTGTATGGATACAGAGCATCCAAGAGAGGAGTGGTTTCCCCAGAGCGTAAAATTAACTGCATACATACTGGGATGTAAGTAAAATGTAAGCAGTCTGAATCTGGTGTTATTTGTTGAGTTAATAGACATGGCAATCAATGTTATTCATATAGTTACTGAAAAAAACCCAAGATCACTGCAAAAATGTCACTTAGAAATGTGTTATTTTTGTCTAATCTTACGCAGTTTTGTTTTGATGGAAATATGTCTCATGACTGGAAAAGACAAAAGAATATAAATGAGTGTTGCCAAACAGACTGGCATTTCAAGAAGGTAACATTCGCATTTTGTATATGCTATGGCATCTCTCCATAGATTTCTTAACTCCAGTTGGCTGTCAACAACTGGGATTTAATTCTGGACCAAGCTTCTTTTTACACTTGCAGCAGTGGCAGAGAGAGACCAGACAACAGACTTACATAGTTTCTGTTCCTGTTTTCCTGACAAAAGAAATAGTGGGGGAAAAATTAAATCTTATCAGTATTTGGAAAAAATGAATTTTAAGAAGGAAAAGCAATTCAATTTTTGACTGTTATTTTGCTGTATTTAGCTCAAGTACTTGCAAGTGATCTTAATATTTTTGTAGTAGATACAAATCAGATACAAATGCAATTTTTACTTTCCATGAAGGAAGAAATTTGAGGCTTACCTGGAATTTTAAGAATTTCACTTCCTTTTAATCTCTGCTTGGTTACTGAAGAACTACATTAGTCTTGCCAGTATGCTGAGCACTGTAAGCAAAAACCTCATTAGTAATGTTTAACAACAATTTTATTGAGTGTAATAATTTATAGATAGGACCTACTAGATTTATATGTCATTAGATAGGTAATAATACCACTTCTTTCTGTATAAACTTTATGCAGTATATGGGTGTATATTTATTTATTTATTTATTTATTTTATTTTTGCTTATTGACTTGTCAAATGAGGAAATTCACAGATTGAATATTAAATTTTCTATTTTTCTCTCACAATTTGCCCTCTCCAAAAAAACCTGAAAACTGTATAGATGTGATGGAAAAGTTGGGAGTTCTGCATTTGAAACTGTTAATCTGCTTCCCTACAGTAAAATGACCATGAACATGGGTCTGGTATATATTTAAGATTTATTTTGCTCTCCTTACTTATTTTGAATATTAAACTTGCTTTGCAGCTGATCTCATATGAGTTAATGGGGCTTGTTGTAGAATTAGACTGCTTAATGGAATGTGATCCAAATTTCATGGTTATTGAGGTGAATGAAAAATTCATTAGCCATGGAATAGAAACTAAAATACTGTCACAGATTAGAAACTTGGTAAAACAGAAAGCTAAGATTGGAAAAGAAAACAATAACAAGAACAACAAAACAAAGCAAAGCAAAAATCTGGAAAAAGTTTTTAAAAAATTTTGCTGTTGGAACAGCCTAGAAGGCAGAACTTGTACATAAGAAAAATCCTCCGAATTGTGTGTGTCATAAAAAATATATCTCATTGCTTGGGCAGATACCACAACAGAGTAGATCATGCAGTCAAAATATTAGCTCACTGTGGGACAGTAATTCAAGAAGTCAGCAAAAATTGTAAAACGTGAATAGTGTGCATGAAAACTTCTGAGAAGTGCAATCTTGTAAGTCTCTGATTCATTATTATTTGAAATTTTGTGTTCAGTACTATTCACTTTAACTTAGATTACCAGAAGTAATAAATCTTTGTCCAAAATACCTTTTAATAATCTGTGATACTATCTCCATAGAGATAACACAATAATAGAAATCACTGTTCAGAGATAACACAAAAAGCAGTAGCTATAATAGAGAATTTTTCATAATCTCTCACCTGATGAGTTTAAACAAAGGGAGGTGAGACGCAAAGGATGTTGTTAAGTACCTATGTGAACACACTGTCTGTTACACTGAGGTAACTTGCATTGGGTTCATACCCTCCAGCGTGAGAATCTTGATTCAGAGGCCGTTTGAGCAACCTGGTCTAGTGAAAAGTGTCCCTGAAACCAGGTAATCTTCAAGGTCCCTTCCAACCACAACCACTCTATGTTTCTATGTTTCTGTAAATACAGACAGAGCCACTGCAGACACTCCAGGATGCCTGAGACCAGTAGAGGTCACATAGGTCTGCTCTGAGAACCAGGAACCTCTGGAGTGGCAGCTGGAAGCTAAGTAAGGTGTCTTAAAATATCCAAATTGACAATAAATGTTAATGGGTCCATACTGTATGTAACCTAGTGCAAAAATTTCTCATTAGGAAATGGTGCCTTCTGGTTTCAAAATCAAGTGGAACCTCATCTATAAGAAGACATTTAAGTGAAAAAAAAATACCCAAACATATGGCTTACAGTAAAAATGTGACTGTATCCTTACTAAGGGTATGGAATTTTTTCTTCTAATGCAGCTAATCACTTAGACAACAGGCAAGTTAACTTTTTAAATTTAGTGAAAAACTTGAAAAAGAGATTACTTGCTTTATGTGTTAATCAGGAGAAAAATAAACAAGACATGAAGAACACTTTTAGATTTTTGGCATGAGTGAATCATTATGTTAATCTAGGCTTGACCTTTATTTCAAAACTCAAGGAAATACTTTGAGATCACAACTTTCTAGGTGATTGAGAAATGTGCATAAATATTAGCCCAGTCATCTGGAGTCTGACATTTACTTGTTGATAAATAAAAAATATTTTTAAAAAAGCAACCTAGGATGTCCGTTTTCTTCCTACTTATTTAATTTTTCATTCCAGACACAAGGAGACATATTTATGAGAAATCAAAAAGCAGGAAGGAGTAGGACTTGCAAAAAATCATTCCAGCCAAATATTGCTCATATAGGAAGTATATCTTTTAAAGACTTAACAGATGTAGTTTTGGAGATTTTTTCTCCCATAATCTTATGTTGTAAGTTTGAAACAATGAAAAATCAAGGGGCCATAATTATTCCAAAAGTGTAATTTCAATATGTAACTGATTGTATCATGGAACTTGTCAGACTTAGAAAGCGATTCTCAAACCTTTTCATCTAAAATGTATTCCAAAAGTGCTCAAGAACAGACAGCTCTCCCTTGAGCACTCTTTTCTTGTTACATTTCTGAAGGTATAATGTTTCTTAAAAGTCAGCAAAATAACCTCTGGTTTCAGGTGACAGAAGAGGAAACTCCTGTCCTTGCTTTATTACCTTACTATTATTCAAACCTCAAACCAGTATTTCTATTGATATATTTATTTTTGAGATAAGCATGCATTTCCTAAGCCTCTTGGGGTAAGTTTATGGTTTCCTTTCAGTTCAAAACACCATTTTGGAGGAAAAATGAATATTCATGTTTTGTTATTGGGTGCTAGGATCCAGATTGTTACAAAATTAGGAAAATGTTTGATATTGGATTTTTTTCTTTATTAGATGAGACAGTACAATATTGATAGGACAAGTAATGTGTTTCGCATTTTAAATACTGTGTGAGTAGGCCCTCTGGGAAATCTCTACTTATTTACAGTTGAAATGATCTGCAAATAAACTCACTAGGAAACTTCAATATAGTAAATGGAGAGAGAACACTGAAATGGCAGCCTCAGACAATGTAGATTTTTTAATTTAATCTCTCAGGTCTATAAAACAATTAGAAAATCAGTGATGTGGGTCTCACTTTACAGTAACGGGAACAGCTACACTACCATCACTGAGATATTTTGGGTTTACAGGAGCTGAGGTTCTGGGTTTTTTATTTACTTGTATTGCAAGTCTGAGATAACTAAATCTAAGGAAAAAAAAAACCCAACCCTATAAATTCTCTAATAGGTGATAAGGGAAATGGGACCTGAGCTAATATGCACTAAGGGCAGGGTTTTCTGTGTTTAAAATTGCTTAAGAAGACTTAATATTCAAGATCAAGCTGCTAATAGTTTTTCAGGAGTTTAATTTTCTGAGTCAGGTGTTCCCTGAAAAAGTGTTATTTAAATACAAGAAAATGCCCAGACAAAAAAAACCCAACCAACCAACCAAACCTCAAAAAATACCCCAAAAAACCAAAACCAATGAAACAAAAAACCCCACTGTTGCAGTTTGGAGGACAGGATGGGGGAAGAGCACATATTTGGGAAATTAGCAGTGGATAGAAACAGTAATTGGACAGGGTAACAGAATGCCAGGGAGCAATTAGAGTGTGAAAGCAACAGATGCAGATCTTAAGATCAGCATCAGGATGGTGTTGTGCAGAAATTGAATGACAACACTAAAAAACAATAAGAAAATAGTATCATTTGACTCTGAAAACTGAGTAAAACACACTAATTCTTGAATGAAGAAAACACTCCTTCTTATTTGTACTTGCAACAAAAAGTAAACTCCAGTGCAGGGAAGGAGCTGTGTTGAACTGAAGCTGAGACGTGATTCTCAGTGGCTTTCCACGCTGTGAACCAGCTCAAGAAGTGATGATGGTTTTGCCAGTGTAGACAGTCACTGGCAGCAGGGCAATAGTGAATCTTGGCAACCTCGATTTCCAGAGGCAAAGAAGCTCTGCTGAACTTGCTTTCTTTCTACATGTGTCTTGGGGTGACTTTATGATGTGTATCCCCTATCGCCTGCTCTATGCCCAGACATGAATCCTGTGCCTTTTCTGCAGCCTTAAGGCAGACCTTCCAGAGAAAGGTGGGGGAAGCCAGTGGAATTCCTTCGACGCTGTGTTCAAAAACAGAGATAAGCTCGCTGGCTTCTCCTGCCCTGGCTGCTCTGCTTCTGCAGCAGGAAGGAGAATTACATTCCTTTTGCTTTTTAGCTAGCTTTTTGTTCGTTAGCTAAAGCAAGGAGTTTTTCCTGGGACTTTGGCTTCTTCTTCTTCTCTTCTGGACTGTTCAGAACACCAGAACATCAGAACCTCACTGGGAGGCCTTTCCATCAAGGCCAAACCCCAGCTCTTGAGAGGAGAAAGCCACACCCACAAAGGACTCTGAAATCTACCCAGGTTCTCTCCACAGCGAGCGGTTTAGCATTATTTAGCATTAGTCTTTTCCCATGCCCACATGCACTGTGCTTGTTAAATAACTTTTTTTCCTTTTTCACTTTCCTCTGAGGAATTTTCTTCCTTTACCTAGTGGGGGAGGGGTGGCTGAAACCTGCCTTCTTTGGAGGGGACGTTCCTCTCAGAGCGTTTCCCTTTATTTGTCTCAAACTGGGACAACATGCATGGAATTTCTTTAACTTAACAAGGTGCAAGTAGTCACAGTTGTTCTCCATTCCACTCAGAATGAAGTTTTGTGGTATGAGATAATCCATCACAATTAAGTAATTAGCATAAATTGTGCCATAGGCCCTCAGTGCAAAGTGCACTATCCCCTTCAGGTTTGCAGGTCCAAGATGTGTGCTGCAGTCACCACCACTAAGCCATCACTAAAAGAGTGTGATTTTGGGACATGAGGCAGACCGTAAGTCACGCAAACTGATGGTAGGGAGGTAAGAAAGGGAAAAGTAAAGTTTTCCATAAAATAAAAATAGATTGTCCCATCGCCAAAGCTTGTTTGAAGTCGCATATCGATGTATAAACATGTAAGTTTTAGATGGTACCCAAATTATAACGTGACTGAAGAAAAATTTGAGGCGTTCTTAGAAACAAGAGACTTCTTCAGAAGAGAAAAATCTTCAGCTAATAATTCCTAAACACTTTATTTTCAGAAAGTGGGAAGTTATGTCAGCACTACCATTCAGTCTATGCTCAGTTCTTATTCTCTTTCCCTCAGTGTGTTTTCTTGCTTCTTGTGGGAGTAAATATGTTAGGGTATATGCCACTGCAGTTTTTCTTAAGATTTACAGCATTTTTGGAGCTTCTTCAACAGCCTTTGTGATTTCTTGATGCTGAACTTCCTGTCAATTTTAATCTCTTTTTTTCTCTATACTTTGGTATTTGAGACTTCGTAGCTGGGTAGGGTTAGGTAAGTTCCCTTTAAGTCGAGGGCTTTTCTTACCTTAAGGGAAAATCCTGATTTCTTGTTGCAGAGCAGTCCTTACTGATCCTTCATATGCAGGAGTGGTATATGAGGTACCCTCTATCCATTTTGCACAAGGTTAGCTTAGATGTTTTCAGAAATGCCTTCTTCTAAATTAAAAAAAAAAAAAAGACATCTGCTTTTCTGTTTTGCATAATAATAATAATTATGTAATTATAGTTCATTAACATGCACATGCACATGGTGTTTTGTTCTGGTTTGTGGTCTGACATATATAGACCTCACTACTATTTGAAAGATCATTTAAAAATAAACCATCATTGAACAAAAATCAATGTCGTCATTGAAATGTGTGACAGGCTCTATTCAGAGCAGAATACTCAAAATTTGTCTTGGCTGGGGTTTAGCTGCTGTTTAATAGACTATTAGCTCCAATTTGCTACTGCTTTATTTGTGTCAATGCACTCTGATCTGAGCATTTTTGTGAACTGTTTTGCTCTGAATATAACTACGAAAATATTCCAAAAATGCTATTCAGCAGTGAGATGCAAGTTGAACTTGTGTGTGCCTAGMAAGACTTGCATGTCATTAATTACAAGATCTGCTCTACCTCTGACTGAAAACTTTCAGGTAAATCACTTTAAGTGAGAAAAAGGAAAATCTGTAGCACTTATGGAAGACCATGTTGATTCTGAGTGTTTTCACCAAAAATTTTCAAATTATTCAGAACTGTGCTAGTAATTTTTTTTGATCCTGATCAATTTTTACAGCTTTTGTATGTTTAAACATTTAGTCTTTGATATACTAGATGTAATAAATTCCAGTTTTATCAAAGTTAGCTTTTAAAAATTTGTTTTCATCAATTTTTTTACCAATCCTCCCCAACTGAAGTAGACATCCTCCCCTCTCTTTTTGTCTACTTTTTCCAGTGCTTATACCTTATTTCTTACCTGATTTTTAAATTATGCCTGGGTCATAGGTGAGTCAGAGCAGGGTTTAATGTTCTCAGCTCCTAGTTTGAGAAGAAAGAAAAAGAATAATTATTTTCTGTCAAGATTGCTTTCACTCAAGATGTACCATTATGGTGCACAGAGCAGATTACTGCAAAATCTGGGTTGCAAAAAGTAGGCTGACTTTTCCTTAGGAAGAAAAAAACTTAAATTTCAGGCCCCAGCTTCCTAGAAAAGCTCTTTAACTGTGAAACTCTTCCTGAGAAAGTGGACACAAAAGACCCAAGTTAACTGACTCCTTCATCTACTTGGATCTTTATATCTGTAGATGTTTCCTTACAGTCTCAAAGGAGTGAGAGATAACTCAGCATCTCCTAGACGTCCACTAACTACATAATTGCAGTACCTAAATTAGCTGCACTGGATTATGCATTTGAGTTTGGGGGAGACACACATGTAGTAGTGATTCTGTCATTTTGAGCTTTTCTTGTCATTTACTTCCTGTATAGCCTCTTACAACTCATAAAATAGTAGGCAAAATTATTTGTAGAGCCCAATTTGGCATCTAAATAAGATACTGTCTCTAAATATGGGTCTGAAATTTGCTGGCGGGCACAGCTATATTTGCTAAGTGACAGTGTCTGAATCATAGACACAGAATCATAATCATTTAGGTTGGAAAGGAGCTGAGAAAGCAACCCAGTCCTTTCCCACCCCCAAACAGGGGTGAAAATGAACTCTGAATTGTCTGTGCACTGCCCCAGTTGAGACCTCTGTTTCAGAAAAATGGAAATACGCTTTGTTCTAGGGAAGCACCCACTGTTCTGAAGAGCCAAGAGACCCTGTCTCCCTGCCTTTCAGACTTCCACACCAAAGTCTCAAAAGAAAGTATAGGAATTTTCTGTCCTACCCAAGATCTGCTGGTGATTTTACCACAAAAAGGTTTAAGGAAAATGAAAATTTCTCATGAACTCATCCTTCTATGTAATCTGAAGAGAAAAAAAGGATTCAAAGATAAACAATGCTCCTTTGTGAACAATTAATTTCAATCCAATATATTAAATTTAAATTCCTTGATGCCTGTCTGACTAACTTACAAGTCCTTGAGCTTGGAAATGGAATTTCTAAAAGAATCTCCCCACTCAACACTCTTTTACCTTTGCATAACCATTATGAAAAGAAAAAGAAAAATCAGAAAAGCAAGGCAAGGTATGCATTCTATTTTTTAACTGTTCTGTACCAAGGAATAAATGTAATAAAGGCTGCAGGTAGCTTTAGGCAAACAAGTTTAGCAAGGATTTTGAAACATTTTTTTTCTGAACATGAAAGCTCAGGGACTCTGTAGTCTTTATAAAAAACTTTACAAAGGTGTGTACTTTCACCAGCTGGAGGAAAAAAATTATAGTACATGAAATGAGAGGGAAAAAAAATTATATTCCTGTGTTATACAGTAAGAAACCTCCACATACCATTTCTATATTCATCCCAGAAACATGTCTCTAGTTATTGGTAAGATATTACATCAGTGGGCATTATGTGAATTTACATTAAAATTTAAGATAGTTTAGTAATTAACTTTTTAGACAGACAGCTTCTGGATTAGTTAGAGAATGTCTTTTATAGAAGTTTGGACATACTTCTTCATTGGCCACTGTGCTCTGAAATACTCCATTATTGGTATTATCCTTCAGCATTAACACTGATGAGTGTTCCTGCAATTAGACACTCACCTTTTTCACTTTCTTACCTGAGGCACAAGATTATATCAGCATTAACTTTAATCCACTGATCTATTTCAAGCTGAAATGTTATCTGTCTTTACCAGCATATCTCTGATGGTCTCCATCTGCACAGACAATCAAATCTCTTGTGGTCAGAACCTGTTTTGACAGATCTAACTTAGTCCACTGAAACTGGTGTCCTTCTGTGTTATCTGATGATCACTACAAATTAGACTTCCCTTACTTCCATTCTAACAAAAAAATTAAATTATTCTTTTCATTCAGATGGGAGTGAGGATGTTAGTGTAGGTCACTTTCACTTAAAGAACCAACAGCAACAAGTTTCATATTATTTATTCCTATTCTCTTAAATGTTATTGTGAACATTCATTGTTCTTAACTTCAGGCAGAACCAATAAGTATAAAACTTTAAAGACAACATCATTATCTGCTAAACAAGCAGATATGTACTTCTGCGTGCCTATATGAAATTCTGCTATTTAAACACACTGAAATGGGTACATTCATGATACTGCTCTCCAATCATTTATGACTGATATATTCCATCATTTAGAACATTGGTGAATATTTCTTGCTTTAACCAACACATTAAATTGTGAAAGCAGAAATCTGCATGGGTGGAATAGGCCATTCTTCTGTCATGTATCTCAGAATTCAATGTTTCTATTTCCAGATTGATTATGAAGAAATAGAAAATATACCTGTTTTACTTGTTTCTGGAATTTTTTAGCAAGTCACATACAGAATTTAAATAACTTACAATATGCTTTCAAGCAGCATAGAGGGAAAAAACCCAAACGACTTAACGGTTGTTTGGCTGGTCGGCTTTTTCAAAAGAACAGTTGTTGACTTTTTTTTGGATAGAGACAGGCAAAAGTTACTCCCCTCTTTCTTTCTCTTGACTCCTGCTTGATTAAGGCAGCTTCTTCAGGAAGCAATCTTCTACTAGACAAAAAGAAAAAAGAAAACCTGAAAAAGTCTCACAGCGTTAGGTGGAGGTAAAAACACGTAGCAAAAAGCGTAGTTCTTTCACTGTTAAGCGGAACGGTGGATTTCCCTGCTCATTACTGCACCCTGAAAAAAGAATCACAGAGCCAAAAGCCTTAAATGAAAGGCACAGACAGCTTTTCATTACTGCTCCATCAAAACAACCCTTCTACATAATGCTCGGAAAAGTACATCAAATGGTGTCAAAACTGTAACAGGTCTGCAAAAGTACTGTAACAGAAGGCACTTTACCTGTGTGTTGCCCAACTCGACAGATACAAATTACAAAGGTTCTCATGGCAGTACACTCCGGGATACTCTGTGGGGTCCACAGGCTCAGGAGGGTTTAACTCCTTCTTATGCTTCTAAGCAGTATCAATGTGCAAAGAATGCCTTTACATTTACTTCAGAACGTATCACTGATGGAGAAAACATCCAATGCTTGTCCCTGTCCTTACCCTTTAGTGCCAGATAGTGCAGAAAAATCCAAAAAAGGGTTTATCCATACTCTCATGATTGGGAAAAATGCAGCTCCAGACAGACTGACACCTGGAAGTCTCCCTTAACTACAAAATGGGATAAAATAAGGTGAGTCAGGAATGAGGGGCTAAAAAGAGTTGGCTATCACACAAGGAGTAGAGGGATGTGGGATTCAACAGTTCTTGGGTAAGAGAGGTAATCATTGTGACTCTCGCAAGCATTGTATGCAACAGGATCCAACAATTTGAAGAGATTTTGAAATATGAAGATGTATGGTCTTATTTTGGTTGGTTTTTCTGTTGGGTTTTGGGTTGGTTTGTTTGTTTGTTTGTTTTCAAGGGTAGCTGTCAGAAATTGTTTTGGAAGCATTTGCTGGCAGTTTACTGTGAGGTTGTCACAAGCCTCTCAAGATAGGAAATTTACTAATTTGAGCTTGATATCAGAAACTCTTCAAAGTGAAGAGATATTATGTATTCTACAAGACTGTTACTGAATGAATATGGAAAACCTTACTGTGAAAAGATCTTGTTGGGTTAAATTGGTGTTTGGCTTAGTAAGTAAATCTAGAAGGCTTATCAGAATTCTTCAGAAGATATATTAGAATTCTAACCTTGYTGTTTGTCCTGGTTTCATCCTTTTGAGATGTAAGTTTCCAAAACACTGCAGAGATTCTCTCTCATGAATATTAGTTTAGAGAGGAAGAAGGAGGAACATGATAACCATCAAACTGTCAGTTTGAAGGTAGAGGGTGAAAAATTATATAGCCAAAACCTATGGGACTGCAATTTGATGCGGCATAGTGTTAGAAATAACTCTGAAGTAGTAAAATATGGATGCTGAAAAAGCTCCAGCAGAGAATTTCTTCAGCTCTCTGCAGCATTTTTGTGAGAGCTCTGTCTTTCCCATGCAAGTAACTCAAAACAATGTTACAGTTTTGTAAACTTCTTGCAGCTGTAGGTTGTTTTGCAGGATTGTTATGGTTCTAACTAGAAAAACATTCAGARATGGGTGTCTTAGAACTTGACCAATCCCCTTAAGGGGTGGATGGCAAAAAAACCAATTACCTTATGCCACTTAATGCACTTTTGCGAACTAACATATAAAAGCCTTCTGAGAGTTCATTAAAGCGCTGCCATTTATCCCTGAGCCTGGACTGCGTGTCGTTTCTCTACTCGTCCGTGGGAAAAACAGCGACTGTAAAATGTTGCCCAACTAT
Organism: Parotia lawesii; assembly: GCA_003713295.1. Lineage (NCBI taxonomy): Eukaryota > Metazoa > Chordata > Aves > Passeriformes > Paradisaeidae > Parotia > Parotia lawesii. The sequence continues at coordinate 8,277,468 of RAHM01000010.1, forward strand.
TTCAGATTATAACTACTTCAGGAGCTGATGCTGTGCTGTGTTGAACATATTTATACTGTGCATTGCATGTGTCGTGATTTGACCCGAACTGACAGGCAGTTCCTTAAACCAATCATGCTTCTCTCAATTTCACATATTTAAACCCTGTAGAAGGCGGGTTTTTTGGGAGAGGAAGAAAGTTTCTCCGTTCCGGTTTTTGGTGCGGGACGGAGAGAGAGAGAGGAGGGGTGGATCCCCGTTGCCCGGCCCGCGGGGCTGGGGACGGGCGCCCCTGCCCCGGCCTCTCTGCCTCCTGCTTCTTTTCTTAATGCTGCAGCATGGACTCTGAATTGTGGGGAGGAGAAATACTCTCTGAGCCGCGGGTGGGTATGGCTGGCTATACAGGGCTGAGGTTATCCGGCGCGGTATCCTGAGGAAGAGGGAGCCGGCGGAGCTTTCAGTGCAGTCAGCATACTCCGCGACGAACAGAGGAAGACACTCCTTTCCCACAGTGTGCACCCGGCAGCGCAGAAGGAGCGGGGGGTAGCACCCTGAACATGGCGGCTTTCAGAACGAGAAAGAGAAAGCGGGGTCACGTGAAGCGGAGCTACAAGGGCGGCGCTGCGTGAACCCGCGTGGAGCTTAAAAATCTCCTTTCCTTGCCGTGGTATGAACTATAATGTTACAAACTGTTTGTCTCTTTAATCCATGTCAAAGTACATGGGGGGGATGGACTCTTTTTTTCCCCTCGTGTAGCTTGTAAAAAGGTTGAAAAGTGCCGAGGCCAGGTTTAAAAGCAAAGAAAAGCTTTTTAAAACCTAGTGGCAAAGAAAAGCCTTATGTTCAAGCTAAAAACAAAAAAATGATTCATCCTTAAACAAGTAATAACCCCATGTGACAGCCTGTGTTTTACAGTTAAAAGAGCTGTGAGAAGGCCCATAGAAAAAGAGATGTGTTGCACCTTAGCAGAGATTGTGTAATTCTAAGCAAACCTGCAAATGGTGGCAGTTTGTAAAACCACGTAAAGCAGAAAAGAGAACCCTTTTTTTTTCCTCCCTTTCCTAAATTGTGATACTAATTGGGAGAAGAGAAAAGTGGGAGAGAGAAAGAGTTCTGAAAGTTTGTCATGTTGTTGCCTTCTTTATCTTAAGTCTGTTAATAAATCTCTTCTATTCTGTCAAGTTTTGTGCCTGCTTTGTTTTTCTCTTAATACTTATCTCACAGAAAACACGATCAAAGAAAAGCAATGTATGTTTTAGCTTTCAAACCACTACAGCATGCATGGACAAACAGAGGTTTAACCAGATCAACATAAAGAGATAACCAGACAAATAAGTTTGATAGACATAGAGTAACCTGTAGTGACATAAAACTTTTCTATAATATTATTATGCATATCCAGCTTTATACAGTATCTGCAAGTGAACTAATAATAGCACTTCCATGATTTATTTTGGATAAATCCATATATATCTCAAAAAAACTCTCAGCAGAGCATCGTTATTACTTTATTAAATACTACTTTTGCCTACTTGAGCTTAACAAACAAATCTAATGGTATGAAAGAATTTAATTTCAGAGCTGAATGATAATTTTTCAGGCATGGTTAATTCACATAATTCAAAGTTAATTATGTTTGCAATATTAGAGAGTGCGGTAATTTTGTTCTGTTCAGCTGCAGCTCTTATTAAATCTTATGTTTTGATTAGGAAAGCCAGGCTTTAAGAGTGTACAGCAAATTTAAAAAAATGGCAAGGTATGGGGAAATGTTTTTAGGCACATCCTCTCTTGTGTTACATCACTTTGCCAATCCAAAGCTGACTGAGATATACTTAAATATTTATTTACACTTCATCCTATATCTGATTTCTTTCAATTTTTTAAGCATTTGGGAATGCTAAACTAGATGTACCCAAGCCACTTGATGTACTAATGTACAGTGGGTTCATCTGTACTTCTTGCACCAAGCAGTATTTCCCCTGCTCTATTCCTCAGTCGAAAAGAAAGGCTAGACATGACAGAGATTTACAAAATCAATTAGGAAGTGTCAGAGACTTACTGACAGGGGATCTATTTATTTCACTGTTAGATTTGAGGCATTGATTAGATATTGCTAAATTTGTTTTCAATAAATACATTTAAGTAGCATTTAAAGGTGTGATACTCTGTACAACCTATATTTCTAGAAAAAGAAAGGCAGTTGGATGTGTGAAGTTGATGGGCTGCTCACAATCTGAGGCCATGTGGGAACTGTCTGGTTTTGAAGGCATTCACAATGGTTCAAGCTCCCTCCTGAGTTTCTGCTTCCTGTGTAATTTTGGTGGTATTTTTTAGATTGACGTGACTGGGTTAAGGTTATCACACTGAATATGTTATTTTCATTTGAGTTGATGTAGTCTTCCTTTAGATATATGCTATAAAACAGGAGCAAAATCATTGTCCTTGGCTCACAGCAATACAATGGTGCTGAAAACAGCACATTGACATTCTCCAGTCATTCTACAGCATTAGAGTTGAAGTTACATAGCTACTTCATGAGGGTGTAGCAAAAGTATGCCTGGTTTCACACTGTACTGGTGGCAATACAAATTTCTAACTCTTCAACACAGGTACAGATCCCAGCTCTTCTCTGGGCTGGTTCTACTATCACTGGACTTTGCAGAGGCATTCATAAAACAAGAGACACAGACTTCTACCTCCAACACAAACTTCTCTCCTCAATGTGGCTTTGAACTTCCTTTTACTGTGTAGCTTTTTTTGTTTGTTCATTTGGTTTTTTGTTTGTTTTCTCTAAATTAAGCCTTTCCAATATAGTTTTCAGTTTTGACTTCCTTATGTAAAAGGCTAGAGATGCTTCTATATTTGCTCACATGAAAAACAAAACTATAGCTAACTGTATGTTCCCAGACTTGAGCACTTGAAAGGAAGAGGCAAAGAGCCGCATTTGCCAGGAACTAACAGAAAATTATCTTCATTGAGCAGTCTCAATTAATCACAGAATGTCTTTTTTCCTGAATAAGGCAGGGTCCTATGACAAAAGCAAAATGGAACACCATTATTCATTAGCTCAGGGTTCATCACATAYTGATGGAGTTTTAACTACATCAGTATTCCTTGTGTGAGGGAAGGAGGGAAGCCTGTGTAATATCTTGAACATGTAGCCTTAATTCTTGTATTTTGCTGTTCTTTTAGTAAAGTATTTCTGTGACTTTGTAAACTCATATTTGGTCTTGGAGCTCATTGCATGGAGTGTGTCATCGTTGCTGTCAGGCTGCAGGAAGCTGAGAAACAAGCCAGGCCTTTGAAGCAAGCAATTTTAATAAAGTGCTAACAGCCAGTGAGTATCTGTGGACAGTGAGGATATAAGTGAGGATATAAGTCACTTAATGACTGTTAAAATTCCAGGCTAAAAGATTTCCACAGACCTGAGAATCCCTGCTGCAAGGAGGATTGTTACGGGGATGAAAGCCATTTTCTCTCCTTGTGCCAAATTTAATCACATAGAATCTTGCTCTCTTCTGTTAAATCTTCTTTCTCATGCTTTTGACAAAGTAAATGTAATATTTGATTATACTTGGAAAGAACGTTAGCAGGAAGAACAGAAACTTCAGAGGAATGGTGAGATCATTTATGTGTAATTACAGCACAGTGTCAGGCCCTGGATTGGCTCTGAATGGATTTACTAATGCAGTCATCATCTTGTTGTTCACAGTCGGCAGCCACGCTGCTGCAGTGTAACTAGAGTAATAATAAAGCCACATATATTTTTGCAGAGGTAAGACAGTTTCCTGGAATGCCTGACATTTCACTGCTGGTGACTGGAGTAAAATGTCAATGCACTGAGCTCTGATGGGATTCTGAATATTAATATCTACAAATAGGGCCTATTAATTTTTTTGACTTTATATGTGCATATATAAGTATATATATATGTATATGTTACTGGAAATAAATATGAAGGCATCATTAGTGGAAAAGGAATTGTCTGCTTAAAACAAATTATATTATCTTCCCACTTAATGTCTTTTCATGAAGGATTTGTGGAACAGACCTTGCTCTTTCCTTGCTCTTTTTTCCAGAAATTTAGTGTCTGTCTTTCAGCAAAATTTCTCATTTCCAAGCACTAACTGTTTTGGAATTTTGATTGTTTTCAAATTTTGAATGTTTTTGAACATCCACTAATAAGAAGTGATATTTCAAAGGCAGTCCATGTGCACTGCAGAGAGGGGTTTTTGGTACTGGTGGAAACAAGATTCAAGGAATTCATCACCTTCTCAGAACTGCTGCATTTGTCTAATGTGCATTAGACATGGAGAAAACTAGAACATGAATAGGTAATGCTTGCCACAAGGGTACTTTCTGAGAAGCTGGAAGAGGAGTTAGCTGGGAATGGGGAAATCTGGAGTCCCATAAATTGGGTGCTGGGAAGAAGTATTTTTAGTAAGAAATCCTAGCATTATAATAGTGTTTGTGGGCTTCTCAGATGGGATCCACCAATGCAGGGGATTATTCATTCCCCCATCATCAAACTAAACACAATGTATTGATCAAATTAATGAAGTTCATACCTACTGGGAAGTCTCTAGTGAAGAAAGTCATCAAAGTTCTTTCTTTACCCCTATAATATACCCCCTTTTTTTTGTTGTTGTTTTTCTTTTTGTTTGCTTTGTTTTGTTTAAAATAAGTAAATAAGCAAACAGGCAAGAAAAGCAAGAGTACCAGCTTCCTATTTCCACAATTCATGCTTGGATATAAAAGAAAATTATAATCTCTGGCACCAGGAGATGTTTTCAAATCTGAGAAGATGAAACGTTTCTCCAGTGGAATGTGGTGGTGGTTGATAAAAAGTGTCTCACACTGCATGAGCCTGCTGGGGCTGTGCCTCCAGCTTCACTGCTGGGTTTTCATTGACAGAGTTCATGCCACCATTTCCCTGGCAGCATTAGCAGAGGCAACTTGGACTGTGCTCAAGAGCCCATGTTATTACATTACTAGAAAACTTAAAAATCTTTTTTTTCTGCTCCTGTACTCCTCACGTAGCTACTCAAGGATGCTCAGAAAATCCAATCTGTTGAGAGAACTGGTTGCTGCAAGAGGTTTTGTGGTTTGTATTGCTGAGTTGCCCAGTGTCTTACCTGTGAGCTTGAGGAGACTGCTCTGATTCACATATGTCCCTGGTGGTTATCTGCTTGGTATGTATGATAAATGGAAAGTTTGGATGAATTCTGCCAGCTGAAGTTCACCTCAAAACTCTGTTTTGCTTCTTATGCTCCAAACCTTCAGAAGCTCTAGTTTATCATCTAGTGACATGTAATAGCTGAAACAAGTGGGAACAGACTTGGCAAGATAATTTCTGAAGCCAACTGCTTTTCACATTACACACTGTAAGAAAAATAGAGACCCAAGTGGAAATAGTAAATGTCAAATGACTCCCTGCTGCAATTTTCTGGCCACTATTGAGTGCTCCTTAGGATTTAGTCAAAATGTGTTATGAAGTCTAATATACCACAGCACACTGGGCCTAGGACTGGAGTGACTTTGTGGATCACTGAATCCACTGATGAAGACAAGCAGCATCCCAGTTTAAAATCACTCAAATATTATCCTGAAATCTACTAAGAACATGCTCTGGAATATGACTCTTCTCACAACTATAAATGTCCTAAACTGAGGAGCACTTTACACATTTATTTTTGTAGCCAATTTTGTATTTTGTATCCAGTGTGCATCCTCCAGAGAATATATTTTTTTCTCTGTAGTGACTAAATGCCACAACTAAAATAAAACATCTGTCATACTAGAGACATAGATATATGTACATATATACATATATATAGAGAGAGAGAGAAGGCAGGTCTAATGAAAGAACATATCTAAATGGACAAAATCTAGGAAAAAAGGAACCTGATTATTTCCTATTTTACAGATGGCTCTGCAGCTCAGTTAAATAGTGAGCCAGATTTTCAAGCATTTAGCAACCTAAAATGCAGATGGTGCCTTTGTGTTTTCAGAAGCACCTGTCTGTGCGTTAATACAGCTGTGAGTTAACTGGCTTTAAAAATCTGGGTTGGAATTGGTTGTCCAGCTTATACAGGAAATCTGCAGTAAAACTAGGAATCAAGCTCTAAATCAGGTATTTTAACAATCATCTTATCTTTCTATAAAAGCATGTGAAATGACTCTTCAGATGACACACAGCCTATGAATGTGAGCTTCTGCAATTAAAGCTAATATTCAGACAGGCTGGAGTGCTGATCATTTTCTCAGATCTTTCCTCCTGCAATCCTGAACCACTTTCTCAATGTTCCCTGCAGGCTGCACTCTTTTCCATGCCTTGACTAATCCTTTTTAAGTTAAACCCAGAAAATGGAAGGTGGAGGTACATTAGTAGGAATTCTGGAGGGCTAGTTTTGTTGCAAGTAATTTTTAAAAAGGTCTAATTGTACTTGCTTGCTAAAAGCATAATGCATAATTATAATTCCAAGTGTTCATTTAAAAATTAAACATGGCACAGTGCTTATAAATGGATTACTTTGAAGACAGGGAAATACTGCCTTGGAAAAGGGCAGACAAAGCTCTATTACACATTCATTTTGGTTTTGTCTGACTCCTCACCAAGTTTTGAACACAAATGCTTTCACACAATCTCTTCCTTTCCCACCACTGTCTAAGTACATGCAAGGTCATTCTATTATACCTGTTTTCTTTTCGGCTGAATTTTTTATCATTTTCTGTTGTGGAAGAGACCAGAAAAGTGTTCAGAGGAGCAGGCCAGCCTCTCAAGTGTCCACTAAGTCAGCTCTGATTGCTAGCACTGAAAACTGAAGATGGGATGGATACACTGAAGGTACATGCAGTGCAATTACTATAAATGTTTTATTGCTGGACAAATTTTTAGATAGCCAGTCTGAGAAAGGTGTGTTAGCAGAATGAGGCATAATTTTAAAGGCAGGACTAAAACTTATATCTTCACTAATTTATCTCAAATGCAGAGGAACAATTATAGAAGCAATCCTCTGGGGACCCCACAACATTTGCTACAGACAAAGCGCCTTTCCACTGATGCACCGTATCGTGTCCTGACTCTGCATTCAGCTGTGTCAGCAGGTTATGTTTAAAATCCACTTAAAAGTGAACTTGGGGTCTAGGTATATTTTCCTCTTAATTAACCTGCATAATCTGTTTTTGTACATAATTCATCCCTTCATTTGCATTTTAATTAGGGAGCGTGCAAAATGTCAAGTCTAATTGGCTCAGGAAGACGTGGTACAACAAAGCCCTGGACTAAATGTAGCTGTGGGCAGTGCACTGAACAGCTGGCTTGCAGTTCAGGTCAGGGCTTCAGGACAGATAAGGGCTTTCATTCGCCTAGTTTTCTATGACTAAATATATCAACACTAATTTCACAAGAAGTAAAACTGGAAGACCTGCAGACCCCTTGTTCCTGCTTTTTAATGACATGTAGCCTGTTTCCTCTTACCTCTATGCAGTCCAGATGCAGTCCTCTTACCCTGATGGACTGAAATCACGGTCTCTTCTTTGTTTCTGAATCTTCCCTTTCTCTTCCAGGTCTCTTCAGTAATCTTACAGCAGCTGTAGAAGGAGAGAAAAAACTCAGACTGGGCTCCCTAAAAAATTTTAATGAAATTGTTACTTACCAGCTGCCTGAGAAATGATGTTTTGGAGTCCTCACAGGGGCTCTGAGCTTCATTGACCCATTCAAACTTGCCACTTCTCATTCTCTCAAGAAAGCATCTGGCCCCAGTAAGCCATGTTACCCTTGCCTTCACTGGAGATATCCACAAGAAGGGTCACAGGCTCTCCCCCTCCAGGGCATGGTAGTAAGCAGTGTGCAGAGATGAGTGCTACTGTGAGCTGGGAGGAAGCCATCAGGCTGTCAGTGCTCTGGGCTGTGTGTCTGGGACACATCTAGTGGCCACCTAGCTGTACGTGGACTCTACCTTGTGAAATATATTTTATTGTGGAAGTCTTCATAGAAGAGTTTAATTCCAAGTACCTCCTGTTGTAACTTACTAAAGAGGATAACTTTAGCTCATATGAATCTCTGACATTATCTGGTTTCTGGTTAATTTTTACTTTTTTTCCTCTCAGTTCACTCTCTTGTCTTCACATTTCATTATTCTGCACAGAAGTTTTTTAGAAGTATATACCACCTGAAAGAGTTGTTTATAGGTTTGAGGATATGTTGAAGTATTTTCATTTCCAGGTGTGGGAAGAGTAGGGGGCTTGGTAGGTAGATGAAAAGCCTTTGAAGGTAGGAATGGAAAATATGTTATAGATTTGTTTCTGCTAGAATTCTTTTCAGATGTCTGGAATGAAACATTCTGTGTGTAGCTGGAAAAAAGATTAACACTCAGAGACAGCCTTTCTGTACTTAAAACATTTCATTGAAGGATTCTCAGACTGAAAACGCAGCATGGTGCTCTTACAATTTTGTTTTACACTGTTTTTTCTTCAGTGCTTGTCATTATGTGATGGTGCAAAATTAGCAATGAAACTAGGACATCTGCATTATTTATAAAAATTTAACATTCAGCCTCATGAAGTATATAAAATATTTTATATTTTACTTATTTTATTTGTCGTTGTTGTTGTTGGTTTTGATTAAGGGACATATTTAAATCCCCTCATTTACCTTTTTTCTTATTTCTGGAATTAATTTCCCAGTGTGAATAAAAAGGGATGAAAAATTCCCTAGCATGTTCATATAGTGCAGCTGGCATTTTTGACAACTTTTTTGATGTGTTTCGTGTTAATAAATTAGACTTGAATAAAAGCTTAATAAATATAAGGTTTTATTAAGAAATATCAGATGTAAGAAAAGGGCTTCAAGGCAGGTTTTCAAGCAACTTGGTGACAGGCACAGGTGTGAAAGGAGTTAATTTATAGTTGAGCAGCATCATAGAAAATTACATTGGGTGAAAAGATTTCTTTAAAGATTTAAATAATTTGTATTAACATAGGCAAATATGTCTGACATGATTTGTCAGAGGTTGAGGTGGAACCTATGTGACTGCTAACATCTATCTCATTCAAATAAGACACCACTGAGAGTTACCATTTAAACATGTTAAATAAACAAACTTCTTTTTGACAAAATAATCCAAAACACAAACCTTAAGTCTATGAAGGATCATATGCAGGATATGTCACTTGCAGAAATCATTAAAGGTGTGGGTTTATTGTCAAAGGCTCTGGAGGTCTGGAGGTTGTCTGCAATTGCTGCTTCATCAAAATCCATTAGGATGGAAAAGAACAACCCAAAACCAAATCAAGGTGTCAACAAGAAGAAAGTTCTCTCTGTGAAATGTAAAAGACAGCTCCTGAAGCTGCCTGGTGTACCTGCTCTGAGGAATATTGATTAATATTTTGCACAAAATACAACTTAATTGCCCTTGTCTATTGTTCTGCTTACTTAGCACTCATTAAAAAAAAAAAAAAAAGGAAAAAAAAGAGAGCCAGAACCATTCTACCATTCTGCCAACAAAATCTGTTGTCCAGAGACCAGACTAGACACTTTGGCTGTGTGTTGAGTGATTGGAGATAGACACAGTTCTTGCCATCAGAAGCTGGCACTGCCAGTAGACAGACTGGAATAAAGCTGCCATTATTATATTCTTAATGCCATATTGGATGTCACTTAAATAGACAACAGTTAACTTTTATAAACCCATGGTTTTTTTCAATTAAAATAAATCTTTTCTTTTTGGTTATATTTAACCTTTTGTGGCTGGAGACTCAAGATGTGCCAATGTACATACTTTGAAAGATGTTCTTTTTAATGAAAGAAAATGTAGACCCCTATGTTTTGTAGAAACCTTCTTGGTCAGTAGGCTGGCAAAATCTAGACATACAGTTGAGCTAGAATAATGTATTTATTTTAGCATTAGACAGGAGAATTTATAGAACTTGAACAGGGTTTAATTTAAGACATGCTCTTTCAGTTCCTGTATTTACAGGATGCCAGCTGAGAAGTGGCAGACAGTTCTGTGCTGTACTGAGAAAGTACAAAGCTCTCCAGTTACAGTCTCGTCCTTGCTAATCCATACCAACAGTTCTGAAATATATTCTGTGTAACCTGGCCCCTTTGCCCTTTCACTGTCACTTAGATCATTATTCAACAGGAAATGATAAGTTATTGAGACAAATTCTGATCTTTGTTGTGTCAATCCAAATCTAGTGTTGTTCCAATGAAGGAGATAGCTTAAAGGAATTATTTTGGACTTAACCTTGGCCAGTATCTTTAGGGTTTTGTATGTAGATAGCCAAGAAATTAAATTCTACAATCCAGAATGGAACTTAAATTAATAAATTTAATTAACAAGGAAGTGGGAGCTATAGACTGAACATTTTTTTATGTCCTAGGTTTTAGGGGGATGGTATTTTCATTGATGTAAGTCCATGGGCTGCATTGAATGGGAACAAATGCAGAGCAAACTTGATCTTTTCCTGAAGATATCATGATGCAGAAAGTCTTGTCATTGGCTCAAAGTAAATTCATATAAAGCCAAGAAGTTATTGATATTGCAATTAAAATCTTACCACTGGCATGAAAATTAGTTATAATTATTATTATAATTATTACTATTAGTATTACTGGTACTATTATTATATTACAGGGAAAGAAAATACAAGAAATAGCTTTATTACATAGAGGAAATTGTTGGAATTAGTAGGGTTTAAAGTTGTGCCTCTGGTTACCTGCTCTAAGATTTGCATTTCTGTACTAGAGATGAGTGGTTTACAGCCCTGGGCCTTCACTGTCATCTCCCGTCCTCTGTCTTATCACCTCGTGTCTCTTCTACAATGCACCTTGTGTCCCCATTTTCAAGGTCTCTGCTGTAACACCAGGTCTGTGTCCCTCTGCACAAAKCCAAATCCCCTCATCGCTAAGACAGGAACATAAATATTTCATCATGTGTAGAATAACTTGTTGTTACTACATTCTACAGAGAAAACGTATACTTTACAAAGATAAGCCAAGGTAAATCAAATTAGGCATAACCACCTGTTCTTCAGAAAAAATAAACAACCTGCATGTACACACAAAAAAGCTAAAAGAAAGCTCCAGACCAGCCAGTACAAGACCAGAGCAAGCAAGCCTGACAGCCCTCAACCCTGCGACAGTGTAAAGCTAATACAAAGGCAGTGGCATCTTATGAGGTATAGAAATAGTTCATGCACTGGACTACAAATCTGCAAGCTCAAGGGAAAGTGCAGCAGTGCTGCAGGTTTAATAAGTCCAACAGCATTAGCAGTAGCTGACTGTTTTCTATTATTTTTTCCCTTTAGAGACCACCTAACATTATATTATACTTTTCAACCTCTTTTAAACAAACTCTTTGTCACAGTCCACATGCTATACAATTTCATAAGCATGTGCAATTCACAGTAGATATAAAAGTGTGTTTTCCCATAACAAATTACTGGAAATAATGCAATAGACTTGTTCAGTAGTACCCAGGGCAGTTCAAAGGTGTGAAAAGTTTGATATTGAAATTTCCTATGCTGTCTTCAGTAGAGGAGGTTCCCTTTGCAACCCATTTGTTAAACAGCCTTTTCTTTCTGAGGTCTACTATAAAAATACGTTTCTATTCTTATCCAATTTTCAGCTGCCAGAGCACATATCAAGTATCTTGATTTTAGTTACTGTATTGACATCTGCTTTGCAGTGGTATTAGCATAATAAAGCTCAGTGCAAGATCTTATGGATTGGAAAAATACATTTATTTTGGAAGTTTTAAAGCAAGTCAGTTTTATGTTTTCACACTCTCTTGCTCACATACTGGTGAGAAGCAGCCTGTGCATGTCCACGTGGCCTGACCCAGGTCACTTGTGCACAATACAGAAGATGAGCACCAGTGGCTGAGTCGTCTGTATCTCCAGAGCTCCTCTTGACTGACAATGACAGACTTTGGACAGACAGACTTTTCTTCTCCTTCAGGAGCCATCAGCAGTTTTGGGGTAGATCTCCGCTTCAGATCTGGCTTATTTCAGCCACCACAAATTTTAAGGCACATCACTGTCCACTGCCTGTTCCTCCTATTTTGGCATATGTGTGGAACACCTGTCTCCTTCCTCCTTCTCTTGGCAGGCACACGGGAAGGAGAAGTGTACGGCGTGCGCTGCAGCCTTGCTGCCACCCTGCTAGAGCCAGGGTGCTGGTTCCTTTGCTGATGAGTTGTCTGCTTTTCAGACTGCAGCCTTTTTGTTTTGACACCAAGAACACGTTCCTCAGTTTTGCTGACAAAAACGGCGTCCTGGGAACAGTGTACCTTATTATATGGCTATTCTTTTAAATAGTTTTGCTTTTCTTCCCATATGTACACACACACATTTCCAYTCAGACTTCCTTCTTTCTTCCTTCTCCAATCTTAGTATTTCTTTTGAATCTCTGCTGTGTAAGTAAAACAAAACTCCAATTTTCCTCGGTCAACCCTTTCTTCCCTAAAAGTGTCTTAGATTTATGAAATCGGTTACACCTCTTTTTCTTGCTGGGTGGCAGCTTCTCAAAGGTCATCACAGGTAAAATAAAACCAGAAGATAGCACAAAGGAAATGCATGCTATAGTCAGCACAGGCAAGTCACACATAATTGAATATCATCGTAAAACCAAATAAATTAATGTCCTACAAAAATGTGACCTTGCCTACAGGAAAAAAGCTAATCCAAATATTGTATGATGGCTGCTTGGTAACATTCCTATTGCCACTTTCTTCTTTTCTCAGTGATTGCATCCATTTGTTGGGTCTTGACTTAAATTAGATTGTGAAAGGTCTCAGGGCAAGGACATGTCATTCTATACATTTGAGCAATGTCTGACACAGTGTCACCTCACTTTTGACAGGTTTCTCAGGAATTCCTGTAATAGCAATAATAACAATTAACATCAATAATAGCATTTGACCTAATAGGATTACAACATATATGCCTTAATACATATTTGTTGTTTTAATTCCTTGAAGCTTGGTTAATATGGGTTTCTTTACTTTTTAAAAGCTTAAAACTTTAAGCAATTTTGGCAACAATAGTGAATATTTTTCCTGATGTTAGCTCTGATATTGACCCTTTATTTTACAGAAAAATGCCATTGCCATATTTAACCAGTCTGAAAAATCAGTCTATAGATGGCTACATTTTTATTTTATGTACTTATTTACTTTTCTATTGATTACTYGGGCCAGGAGACTTGTGGTAAACTTGTTTCAGCTCACTAAACAAGAGAACTTCTCTGTGATAATCATCTGTTCATTTTTTCATGGTTTTGTACATTCCTATGTATGACACAGTTCAGATTCTCAGCTGGGGAAACATACATTTCAAGTTTATCCGTGTTAGACACTTGTGTGACTCTTGAGCAATGGGATTTAAATGTAACTGTGCCTAAAGCCTTTTATGTGAAAGCAGTGTTAGAGTTCAGACCATATGAAGACACAGTTTAGAGGCTATTGCACTGAGAAAACAGCTTGAAAGATTTCATAAAAATCCAGAGCATGAAAGAAAGAAAATAACAGGTCCACTTCCAGCCCATTGAGAATAAAAGACCACTATTGAATGCTTTCACACAGCTAATATTGCTTTAGTTTTTTACAGATATGTAATCAGAAAATACAAGAATGTCTTCATATGGGCTCTTTGCTCACTCTCCTCTTTCTTTAGGAAAAGCTAAATACGTATTACTGTAACGTATAGCTGTGCCCTTGGAGCATACAATTGACTTTCATAAATCCTTCAAATTTTTTATCTGTTTCTAAAGGACTTTTCTATTAATCCTTTAGGTTCTTAGATTGCTGTTCACTTGAAAGCTTTTTCATTCTGTGTTAATTAAACTCAGTAGGATGGAAGAGAGACACTTCTGCTGAGCAAAAGTGATCTAAGACTGCTGTGCACTTGTAAAACACTGCAGATCCTGAGATAGTTTAAATCATTTGAACATGTCRGGGGGCAAACGAGGGTGACTATCATCAAAGTACAGGGATAAACAGCAAAACAAATAATTAAATAAGTAAAGCTATTTGAAACACCTATTTGCTGTAGACTGGTGTAACAAATGTTCAGCAAATGGCAAGTTTAAATTGAAAACATAAGAACAGAAGTGCTGAAATCCCTTCCAGGTGTTCTCTGCTGCTCAGCCAGCACACAAGAGCTGGAAAACACTCTGAACAAAACACCTCCCAAACCCCCACCAGCTTTAGCCCCCTAGCTGTTTTCCTACTCTGAATTGGACTCACCACTTACAGGTATTACTCAAAGAAATACACGGTTTCTGCCAGTGTTTGCCACCTCTCTCCCACTTACTGCAATACTTCAAAGCAGTTAGTCTAAAAATGTCCCATGTGCCTTTGACCTGCCTAGTACATTTTTCTGTTTCCAAGTAACAGTTCTGCACATTTTGGGGCCATTCACTGCCTTTTTTTTTTTTTTTTTCCCTCCCAGAATGACAGAGAAGATCTGTGATCTTTTCATATCCCCTGAAATTCCAGCCTCCTAATAGGGAGAATAGGTGCTTCAATATTTTTTTACCACTCAGATTTGCCTCAGACAGCTTCAAGTCCACACAAGCTTGAGGGAATACATACAGCTTCTAGATCCCACTTAGACTAACAGGAAAAAGTTAGACAGAGGTTGCATATGTTTTTAATAATATAAATACTTCCATATTCATGAAATATTAAATTAAAATTTAATTAATCCATAGTTCTCCTCATCTAGAGGAAATGTGATCATTGTTATCTGAGATAGTGTTAATTTTCTTCACGGTGGCTAGTACAGAGCTATGTGATCATGATATTGTTCTCAGTATATAAAGTGGGGGGAAGAAGTAGGGGGGAAATTTGGAGTGATGATGTTTGTCTTCCCAAGTCACTGCATCACTGTGTGATGGGGCCTTGCTCTCCTGGAGACAGCTGAATACCTGCCTGCCCATGGGAAGCAGTGAATTCATTCCTTGTCATGCTTTGCTTGTGTGTGCAGCTTTTGCTTTCCCTATTAAAATGCTTTCATCTCATGTAGAGATGGAAGATGGAGAACCCACGAGTTCTCCATGTTTTACCCTTTCCATTCGCTCCCCATTCCCACTGGTGGAGCAGTGAGTGAGTGCCTGTGTTGGGCTTGGCTGCTGGCTGGGGTTAAACCATGACACGTTGTCGTGTAAATAGGTATGGGATAAGCACTGCAGGAAAATATCAAGCCATTTATATTTTTCTCTGAACTGAAGTGACCCAGATATTATGGAAATATTTGAGGTATTTGCTTAAGTCTGGTACCTTCAGTCTTCTGGTTTTGAAACATACAGTCCTAAAATTCTTCAGGATATAGTTCTTATGCTATTCTAATCTCTTTTTAGGATCAGCTGTAAAGATGATAATATAAGCTCCAAAGTCACACAGAACTTACATGCAGACTCAATATATTTTAAGAAGTCTATTAAATCAGTGGGATATTCAAATACTGGACTGTTAAAACATGTATATCCAAGGCGTGAGCCCTGAATTAACCTCTGACCATGTGTTAGAAGTAAAAGTCATCAGTTTGCTTTTCTGCATACTCCTCAGGTTCTGTTTCTTTCTGTCCAGTCCTGGAAATACTGAAAGAGATGATTGGGCAGAGCCTTTGGCCTGAAGGTTCTTCTCATGTTCATCCACTTCAGTTTTAGACTTCTGTAACAAATAGGATTTCTCCAATTCCTCTGAGGAATGGATTATGTTACAATCTTTCCTAGGCACATTTTCCTTATGTTAAATTTATCTCTTTCCTCCATTTATTTTTTTCCTACAGTAAACACAATTATGTTATAAATCTATAGTGAATTTTTACCTAGTGAAATTCCATGTAATGTGTACTGAGACTGTGAGTTTGACTGCACTGGGAAACACCATGCTGCGGCAACTTTTTGTTTTGTTTAGTTTTCTTGTTCTGGTTCTTGCTTTAAGATATATTTTTCTTTCTCCTTTGTTTGTGAACAATTCATTTCACCACCAATGTTGACAAGCAAATATTCAGCAACTCTACAGGATGGATAAAGAGAAAAAAAAAGCAGCAAACATCTACCTTCCTGCTGCTGTCAGTTATGAGTTATCGATTTCCAAGAAAATAATTAAATGATGACAGAAATATGTGCAAACAGAAAAAGAGCTGCTCCCCCCTTCCTCGCCCACAAAATATATTCTATAGCGTTTCTCCAGCACACAATCTCAGCACTTACCGCCTGAAAAAAAATCACATGCTTCTCTAAAGAAAATCAAGGTTTTAGTATAGCACAGTCAAATTAAAATGTCTGGACAATTACACATTTTTCATAGCAAGGCATGAACCATTTAATAGACAGACTTCTTTGTACTCAATACCCTGGGGCACTCTGATCCTCTCCTGAAGTCCCTGGTCTCATCTGCTGTAATTGCAAGTGTCACAGCCGTCTTTTAGCTTATTATGTATATTACTTGGGTTGCTACAAGGAATTTGTGCTGTAGGAGTTGAGACTAAACCTCTTTGCCCAGTTTTACATTTTAGTTCGTGTCAATGTTGCAAGAGCAGCAGAAAGTGGAAGAGGCAACTGGACCTCTTTTCTTAACTGTGCATCTGGACATATGCAGACACCCCTCGAAAATTAGGCTGTGTTTATGCTAGGTAAAATTTGAATTTTATTATATAGAAATTCCAATCTTTTCTATGCCCAGAAGGCTTTTAGGTCTTTAGTTGTGGACTAAAAATTTCAATGCTAAAAGTGTCTAGGATTCAGTGTCTGCAAATGTCTTTTCAGCTTAAGGAGTCATCTTCATTTGTATTTATTTCATGTCTCTCAAAAGTCATACCATGCCAGAATCTTGTATATTCATAATGAATGCAATGAAAACATATTTCTCCCATGCCTGAGTGCATTCATTCATGCTGACAGAAAGAATTTACTGGTAAAGGAAAGAGAAGTGGAATGATTACTTTGAACAGAAGAAGAGGTACCCTGCCCCGGTTTTTTCTTGCGGCTGATGCTTTGTCTTATGTCACGCTTCACGCATCCTGAGGGAGACAGCTCCTGCTAGTTCAAAGGTGCTGGTGATCTCTATTTAGTCAAACCTGTAATCATACAGAATTCAGGTACTTTCAAACTGTTTAAGTTACCTAACTCTGTAAGTGAACAGTGTTTGTAAATCGTGGGAAAGTACTGTCTATCCCACAAGCTTCATAGATAACCCTTGAAGTGGGAAAAGAACTCCAAAAGCATGTCCTTTTATCAAAAAGTATTTTTTTCCTTAACAGAATAGAAATTATTTACTTTTTTAAAAGCTAACTTAGTCATGTAACTTCTAATGCTTACATACATTCAATTTGAGATTTTTAAGGCCCWAGAGAAAACTCCACATCATTGCCTAACCTGTTTGGTGACTAAGCTCTTACCAAAAATTGTCTCTGACTACATAAAGCTGTGCTTTTGCAAAGGCCCATCTGCTGTCTTTAAAAGGCAGAGCATCTGGGTTCCCATCTTTTGCTACTTAGCACCCCCGAGCTGGATGYTCCTCCAGTTAGGTCCCCTGAGAAGGGCCCAATCTGGTAGTTTGCTTGCACATGCTTAAAAAATACAGAGCTACAAACTTCACCTAAGCCACATCAGCCTTGGACATATTTAATTAGAAATGATGCAAGCAGGACAGAAGAAGGGAGTGATGCTGCTCTTCTATTTTAATTGGATTTTAATTAGGCAAATTAGCTAACTTCAAAAGAGCAAAGCACTGGAGCAACTCACAAGTATCATTATTATCATTATTATTAGTGCTGGATTTTGGTTTTTTTTTTGTAGTGGTAATTTTTTTTCTCCGTTAGTAATATTGCCCTGTTAAGGTAAGTCTGTTTTTCAGTTAATATATATTTCAGTCTCTCTTTTGTTAAACTTGATTAGTCTTGTTTACACTGAACAGTGTAAGCGACAAATCCATAATAAAGCTCTTCCAGGTCCATCCTCCAGCAGCTTGGGTTCTAAAATGTTTGAGGATACCCACAAGCAAGTTATCCTAGCGTAGATACAGGTGRCGACAGATCATTTGGAAAGGCTTTTCCTTTCAAGCAGAGCATAAAACAAAATGAGAAGAGCCTGACATATGAATGAGCAACTTGTGCCCTTTTATGTGTTTTCAAGTCCAGATTATGATTGTTATATTGATAATGGCAAGCAAAGTATTGAGAGCTGATCTGATCTGCAGAGGGTCCAGGTGATTAGGAACCACTAGCTAAACTGTGCTATAAATTCTGTGCTACATTAATAACAAAATGGTGCTGATTCCACTTATAAAAATTCTGTGCTGCTCTGATCAAAATATTCTATGCTATGCTAATAATAAAATTCTGTTTAAAAAACAAAGCTTTAATGGTAGCTACAACTTAATGCTGTTGTCATTCTGCTCAGGGTCCCCAAAAGATCCTGTCTGTCCCCATTGTGTCAAGTGACTCACCTGTCTTCTGCATGGTTATAAAAAGGAACTTAAGGTTCTGAAATGCTTAAAGCATTACAAATATATTTTTCAAGATATTCCTGTTGTTCCAAAACTATTTGTGTATAGACATGGAGGTGCATTGGCGGTTATTACGTGTGTGGTACTCTGAAAAACAATATTAAAAAAAAAAGAAATAAAATCAATAGCAAAAACAAGCCCTTTGACTTTTTCAGGTTTAATTTGAATCTTTTCTTCATCATTAAAATAATAGCCTTTTCTTTCTGGCTGTCTTCTAAGCAGATTCTAGAATCTGTCTCCCTGTTGCTATTTTTGTGACAAAAGATTATCTGAATTGTATAATTCTTGAGTTCCATGTCAATCACTTCTTGTATTTCAGTCCTAAACATAAAYGTTAATGAGCTAATTGCACAGCTCAAAAGATCTTCTATTGAAAATAAATGTTCACTAGTAGGTGTGCTACTTTCTATGTTTTATAAATAGGCTTTAGAACCTAATCTAGACAATTCTAGTTCCTATTTGCACATATAAATCTACCTGATGACTAGTATGTAATTACATAATAGTTCTTTTATTACAAATATGTCTTTCCAGTTAAAATACTAATTAAGACATTAGCATGTAAACATTCTTTGCATAAGTTAATAGCTAAAAWTTCCAAATATATTAAGTATCATTTTAGATGAAAATCAAAATATGCTCTGGCACAAATTCATCCTAAGTCTTATAGAATTTGTGGAATTTGGGGTAAATATTATTGGTGTATCTATTTTATTTCATGGTTGGATAGCCTTCCTTCTGTTAATCTTGCAGTTTACGTCAGGCTAAGACAAGTTGATAATGCTGAACATCCAGCACACAGATGTAGCTTTCCAAGTAAAAGCAGAGCAAGTGCCTGCACAAGTACTTCTTGCAGATGCAGATATTGCTTATCAAAAATATGAGTTTTGCTTATCATCAGTAGCTGCCCAAAGAAGAGCGACACTCAGCACAAAGCCGCTTTACTGCATTACACAAGTAAGCTCTTTGTTTCGGGGAGTCTGTGCAGATACTGAGGTTTGTTGTAAAGAAATGAAGTCAGGTCTCAGTTATGTTCAGGATACATGAAAATCTGCGTTGCTAGTGAGAACACCTGTCTTCAAAAGCTCTTGTGAAAGGCCATGCACTTTTTGAAAACTGACTTGTGTGGGGTAACCAGCACACAATGGATGTGGAGGGCAGTGGAAGCAAAAGGGAAAATCACATGGAGACAACAGGGAAGACCTCATGAATACTTTTGGGTTCTCAGCACTGGAGGAAAGAAACAGCATCTGCCTCTAACTCACTTTCTTTGAGCTTGTGCTATGACAAGGTTTCTGGGTTACCAGGAGATTTTCCCAAATTCTCTATTCTTCTGAAACATTTCCATCCACATTGCTTTGGTTCTATCACTGCCATTCTGTCAGTCACTGGTGCTGTGCAGCATTGCAAAACACGTACGTCGGAAAATGTTCTTAAATGTGAAACAATGGCTCACACAGTTATTAACTTCAGCCTGCTCAAGGGAATAYAAAATGTTCTTTCTAGTTCACCCATTAATCCCAACTCTTTCAAGTCAAGCATTGGCGTATTTACCAGTTGCGTAAATAGAATAGAATCTTTTTTTCCCCCAAGTCTTTGTTCTAATCTTTGCTGTTCTTTGAGGGAACTTAGTGATGCAACAGTGATAAACTACCTCTGCAAGATGATCATGCATATGATCAATCAGACTCAGCATGCTTATACCATGCTGTAGACATGGCTCATTAGCATGCTACTCTCAATGCCTAGTGAAGGAGTTACCAGATCCTCTGCCGCTATGTATCATTATCATTCCTTTTTAATTGACTAGTAATGCCTAATTACTCTTTCATAGAATAAATATTTCTAAATCACACTATTTTAGACTTGGTAATATTTTATCTTTACTAGTATTTCATCTAAGTACATACATATTCCCTCCTTATACCCCTTCTCCCCCTGCCTCCTCTCCACACACACATACATACACACACACATACGCAAAAAAAAAGCCCAAAGTGTGAACTGTGTTGTTAAAACACARTAGCAGCAGAAGTCTTGAGGGAGGGATGTGTCTGCAGGTGCTGTACACACAGTCAGCAGGGTGTAGATAACCTGTCTGTATGTAATTGACAGATGCAACTTGGTACAGTTGGCAGCGAACAGGATTTGGGTGCTGGCTGAACAACTTGCAGCCTTAGAAGGGCTCTGCAGATGTTAGCAGCCCACTAAGGTTTAGGAGGTGGGCAGGAGAAGACTTGTCTCTTTTTTGTCACCATTTTTGCTACTTCTAATCTATTTCTTTCAGAACTTGCAAAACTAGTCACAGAGTGTTAGCAGTGAGGTTGTGACAAATAGATTATATGATATGGATGCTGGGATGCCCTTTCTCCTCCAGAAGCTGCTTTCATAGACTTCAGGCAAACAAGAGTCAGAGTGGCTGTTCTCTTGTTCATTTATTACAGACCTACACCACTCCCTCTATCAAAGTGCAAAAGTTCCCTAATTTGTCATTTCCCACTTAACAGTATCTTCAAATATAACAGTAGCCACCAATGAAAAAACTGAGACTATATCCATCTCTGTGAACTCATGAGGGAAGCACCATACTGCTGAGATGTAGTTGCTGTTAAATCACCATCCCATTTTTTCCCTTGGGCCTTTTTTTCCAACATGTTATTTGAAGTCTTTTGCCTTGTAAGCAATAATCACAGAGCTCAAATCAGGACTACCTGTGACACTTTTTTTTTTTGCCTCTCTTACATGGCCAAGATTATAAAACACATAACTTTTTACACTAAAGTGTTAGCCTGAAAGCAAGCYAGGAGAATATTTTTAGGTGAAGAACAAAAGTTGAGACATCTTTTAGCTTCAGATTGTGCTGCTACTCGGCATCAACATAGTTGTTATGCTACTTGGATGCCATGATATTGATACYCTAGTTTAGTTAGACATTGAAACATTACTATACTTACCAATTTTATTTTCCTAAATATTTGTTCCCTAAACATTCCTAAAGTTTGTCTCATCTATGAAGAAGAAATAAATGAGATGCTCCCAGCAGAAGCAAAACCATTGTACAGAACATAAAACCAGATTCATGGAAGAGCTGTGTCACTTATGTTCATCTGAGATCCTTGATGGATTTTTGTTGTTTTGGCAGTATGTGTATTGTTATTATTAATTWTAAGAACTTGATTATTGCTATGGTTTTTACTATGAATAATACTGCTATCCTTGATAATGACCCATTGTTTTCTCACCCTTGCTTAAGCTTAGCAAACTTCATCCTAGGAATCTTTATTGATGTGTTGTGATGAGAAAGAAAAGAAAAAAAACAACCTACTGATTAAGCAAAACATTTGCAGTGACTGGTAACTCCTCTAGATTCTTCAATCTAGTGTTAATGTTGCATTAAATTTCTGCTTGCTTGAAGACTAAATGAGTTTTTTCTGAAGCTAGATTTTGTTGGATATATTTTGCACTTAATTTTTAGAAGCCCATGAATTTTCAGTCCATGTCTTCCTCAATCTGTGGGTCTTGATTTGTGTCTTCTGCTCCAATGGATTTAAAAATTTGTCCTGATGTTTCACTTTTTTCAACAGACGAACTTACCCAATGGCAACTCTGTTGACCTTTTTTAATGAACACCTAAAACAATGGTACATCGTACTCAGCTGTTAGTAACATGGACTTAGTGCTGTGTGTTCTTCTGAGCGTTTTTCCCTGGTATTTTATGACCATTAATTTTAGCTATTACTAGCATTCGCAGATTTAATAGAAGGAGCAAAAGCACAGACAAAGTGCAAGTGTGAAACAATTTGTTCCATGGTGCAAATCTCAGATGGCTTGTATAAGATCACTAGGCTTTATGCAAGGTACAGTATGTTGAAGTAATAATTATGTATGATGTACTTGTGTACCCAACTAAAATACCCTAGAAATTTTTTCATTCTTTAATATGTATTAGAGTCTGAAAGTGTCTCAAACCACCATGAGGATGACCTAATACATGTTTAAATTCGGCATATCTGACTGTAGAAAATCTTGTAGGCGTGGGGTTTTTTAGAAGGATAATACACTTATAATTGATTGAAATTGTTTTTCCACAGGATCTGGGATATACTTTTTTCCTGCTCYGTGTTTAATATTCTGATTATTTTCATCTCTATTAAAGTGGTATGAATTCATCAGCTGTTACATTTACTGTTTATCTGTCACATCAAGCACCAATAAGTTAAAGTTGGCAAATGTTATTATATTCTGTAGGCATCCATTCTCTAAGAGTTATTTTGCATGTTTTCTTCATTCCTTTTGTCAACACAAAGGCTTGATCTTATGCTCAGACAAAATTTTTTAGTCAGCCAGTCCATAAGATATCTATGTTTTGAAGCATACAGACATTTTCACTTGACATTAATGCCACCCCAATTCTCCAGTGTTCTCTGTTGCTGCTGTGGCAGATATGGCAGAAGTTGAACAAGAGCTGTGAAATGCAGTCACTGAACCATGGTGGACTTACTGGCTCAAGTCAAACTTCATCTGYGATCAAAATAAAGATGCTGGACTATGAATGGCAACGCCAAGCTGCAGGAGCACACTTGCTTTTGTGGCTTTGACAGAGTGGTAACTTGCAGTGGATTAGGTTGTTAGGTAGAAAATTCCTSCACAAGATTAGCCAAAGGTCATCTGTGGGCAGCTGGGCACCTGTGTAGCCTGGGCCTTAAATGAAAAGGTAAAATGGAAGCACTATCACATCTGGGTCTTAACTACCCTGATGGAAGCTCAGATATGGTGTGCTGAGGAAGGGAACTGAAACTCTGTACTGAATTACTGTACCTTTAAATATTTAACCAGGCTCCTTTACAGAGGAGKGAAGACATTCATTGGAAAAGTAATGCTGCTTCCTCCATAGTCATAGAATAATAATTTGAAGTATTTTTTGTGAGAGGATGAAGGCACCGAATGCGCTTTTTTCTGTTTCCTACCAAAGCTCCAAGAAAAGATCTGTATGAGTACGTAGACTCCTCCTCATAGTCTCCTAATTAGTTTTGGCCAGTCTTTACATAAGTACAGAAACTATCTATATGGATTAAAGCACAGTTCTCAGGCTTATTACAAATAAGAGGAACCTAAGAACAGGCAAAAGTCTTTGGCAAAACTGAAGGAATAGAAGGTATATTTTCAGGTTTTGAAGGAAAGAGAAACTGGGCTGTGTTTTAATGTGAGTTATTTAATATAATTTTGTTTGTAATAACTGTGAAGAATTTAGTC
Organism: Parotia lawesii; assembly: GCA_003713295.1. Classification (NCBI taxonomy): domain Eukaryota; kingdom Metazoa; phylum Chordata; class Aves; order Passeriformes; family Paradisaeidae; genus Parotia; species Parotia lawesii. The sequence goes on from RAHM01000010.1 coordinate 8,301,221, forward strand.
AATACTCACTCTAATATATGAATAATGATATTTAACTACATAAAGTTCATCAGTCCTGAAGAGCAACAAACTAATTTTCCTCTCTGATAGTCAATTACCATGGTCAAGGATAAGTATTCTCAAGGTTTTTTCAAGCCTGTAAATGTATAAAGAGCATTTTTTTAAATGATGGTAGGCTTATCTTTATGTCTTTAGCTTCAAGCAATTCTCTTTGCTGACAGTGGAAGGTTAAGATCTTAGGTAGAGAAGCAAAAGCCTGATTCAAGCTCATGAAGTTTTGGTGAAAGCTAGAAACTCAATATCTTCTGTGATTTATGGAGTGTTATAGTGTTATCTACCAAAGTAAAATTGAAACCACTGTGTAAATATCTTTGCCCTTAGCCTGTAAAAGGGAATTTTTTGTAATTGAAGACTGAAAATTATTTGAGGAATTGCTTGAATATTCTGATAAATATATATGTATCTTTCAGAACTCTGAATTACCACCAAAAAAAAATAGGTGGTCTTCAACTTTGGATCAGAATGTCACTATAATTTAAATCATATTATTAGAAATGTTGAATGTATTTTTGCAAAGTAAGAGCAAATACTTCCCACCACAAGAAGCATGTTTTCATTAGTAAAGTAGGCACAGCAGATATAATTTTTGTTTTGTAAGTGTGAGAGGGAGTACTGTTACATCTTTATTCATGGAGTTGTTTTGTGAGAACTCAGTAATATGAGCTCCAAGTGGGAATGAAGGGAGTTGTGTTACAAAGGTAAAGCTGCCTCCAGCTTGCTTGACATCAGTGGACCACTCAGGTAGTCCTTGCACACAGTCGTTGAGTAGCCCATCTGCAAAGTGAAATTGCCAAAATATTCACCTTGGCAAGTTCAGAGATCTGTGGGTGAGAAAAGACTACCTAAATGCAGCATAAATTCTGCTGGTTTTTGGTTATATATTCGCATTAAACTAACTGTCATGACTCCAGGGAGACTCCACCTGGATATGTGTCTATTCTAAATCAAGAAAGACGTCACAATTTAGGCAATGGCACATTCTAGTGTGCTTATGAAATATTTTACAAGGACGGTATTGGACTATATAAAAGACAGAGAACTGAGTTTGGGATTTTTGCTTGACATAGACTTGACAGAAGAAAGTTAGTTTTTTTCTTCTGTGTGACAGTATCTCCTGTGCTGAGATCTATGAAAAGCATAGTGATGCAGTTTCTGGGCTAGGTTCTTTATCAGACTGAAGACTAGAGTATGAAACATCTGCATTATAATGGTTCTGTATTTTCAAAGCACTATTGTGAAGGTTCGTTTATTCTCTCCAATAGATTTTTTGCCACATGTTCACAAAATTCCTTTTGCTTTCTAGTCAGTGTTTTCTCTAGTGATTGCTTTTGCTATGACTCTATTTTATAACTAGAGTTCAAGCATTTTGCAATTTGGGGGCTCATCAACCTTGTACCTGACACATTCCAGTGAAATCCTAAATATTCAGCAAAATAACATTCACTTGAAGCTTTGAAGGTGTCCTGTTTTCCTCGATACCTAACTGGCATTTTATCTCTAGTTTGCTAAGGATAAAACAAAGATTTCCTTTCCTCACCAGACAAAAAGTCTAAGACCTTAATCTAATGCCATTTTGAAAGCCATTCTCAATAAAATGTGTGCAAGAAGGGACTGAATCGCCTCCTCCAGGTTTACACTGCTCAAACTGTCTTGATTTAAACTGTGTTTCTTTAGAATAATATGGAAGTTCCCCAGTGGTGATTGTGGTTATAAATTTAGTCTGGCTTGTATAAACATTTGAAAATTCATAATTGCACCAACATTCTCTCAAAGAACTGCAGAGGACTAAATGTAATGCACAACATTAAAAACCATCCTGAGTTAACAGCATTTACGTAACCTGCTGGGTAGAGAATTTTGATATAATGACCAGAAGCAGAGATGTTGGACACAATGATTAAGTATATAGAAACTAACCCAAAYATTATTTTAAGCTGAGATTTTAAGGTGGGGTTTTTTTTATGGCCAAACTGGCTAAAAATCAAAGTTCTGAATTAGCCCTACAAGAGTATCAAAATAAGATTTGATGTAAATTACAGTGAAATTTGGTGGGCATGTATGAAACACATGAACATATTATTCCTGTAAAAGATTTCTAGGCTGAGCCTCAATAAATGATAATAAATTTGTGGTCTCAAAAGGCCTTGACAGAAAGTAATGCAAATTTTTTAGATTGCCTAAACTTCATTTACAGACACATGCATTATCTCACAGAATAATTTCTTGTAACATTTCTAACTATATCATGTTCAAATAGCTTACATTCTCAGGCAACTCTTCTTCATTTTTTKAAATAAAACCACATTGATTGAACAAAAAAAAAACCATTTATGATAGCATTGTCATGAATCTTATTGCAAGATGTTTTCTAATGTCTCAGAACAAAAGGTCTTTCTCAGACAGCAAAAATAAAATGTTTCACAAAAAGACTTAAAAACTGGAAGGTGCTGTAGAAATGTTGATTATCTTCCCTCCTTGGCCACATGAGTATAAAGTGCCTCCTCACTGTACCTGGCAAGAGGGAGGCACTACACAAATCTTGTGTCCACAAGTGACTTCTTAAAAAATGTGTTAAATACCCACTTCTTCTGGCCACATGGAGATGTTAGCTGTTTTCTTCCACCTGAAAAGCACTCTTGGTGCTTTATAATATTTTAAGGGATATTTAAAGGGATGTTTAACACTGGAAAGTAACCATAATGGAGCCATGATCTAGCTCTCTTATAAGATTGTTTAAGATTTTTGATGTTAAAGCTAAGGTGAAGTACACTGTACTTCAGGTTCACCAGCCAGGAACAAGCCAGTGATGTGAGCTGCCCCGTAAGAGGTATTGACAYGGATTGCAAATACCTCTTCTTCCCTTGGGCATTTTTTCTTCCCAAAGTTAAGAGCTCAGTCGGTTACAATCAAGGCAATGCAGTACTTTTCATCTGATAAGCGAGTGAAGAGGTAACAGGTTCTTTCAGAAGCCAGTGAAAGATTACTTGGTAATTTCTGTTCTTCTACAGAAGCTGGCCTTTTTCCATCAGTTCCCACACTTGTTTGATTGCTTTCACAATTTGTTTGTGAGGAGATTAATTTCTGTATGCCATGTTACACTTCATCTTAGCAGAAAAAACTACTTTTAACCAAACCTGATCGCGCATAAAAGCCTTATTTGCAAAAATAACTTCTTAGCTTTGACAAAGCAAAAAGTCTGTGCCTAACTTCTAGGGAAATCCTGTGAGCATCCTGCATCACACTTTCTCTCCATAGTCTAAATAAGGCAGGGGGACAGGGATGGGACAGGGACTTTTTGCAGAGCTTCTGTATCCCAGCTTTTTATTTAATGGAAACCAGGGCACTTCAGAAAGACAGAGATAGATGGACAGCAGTCATCCACATCAATTTGTAGCATAGGCTGGGTTTTTAACCAGATCCAGAAGCTGSGAGGGGCTTTCAAATCCAGATATTTATTAGTAGTGCTAGAGACTAAAATATAAAARGACTGCTGGCCTGTACAACTATTTGCATTTGGATGCATGCAGCTCTGAGGTTCCCACCTGTATCATTATTATCCATCTGGGTTGGGAGGAGGTTGTACCTGAATATGAGTGGTATTGAGAGGCAGGAGACAATAGCATGGACACAGCCTGATGTTTCCCCAGCTACGTGGCTTCCCAAAACATAATATTTAACCAGGAAGCTTTGCTTTTGTCTATTGTGCACCTGTTAAAAAAGAAGTGACCCCAGATTCCTGGTGAAGAAGTAGGGAGATTTTCAGCCTGAAACTACCTGCCCTGGTTGTACACTGGGAAAAGGTGGTCTTATCCAAAGCAGAAAATGTGGAGAGTTTGCCACGGCAACTGTAAGACAAGAAACTTACTGATTTTCATCGAAGCTGGAAAGGATGGGAAAATAATTCTATTTTTAGAAGAAGAAAGAAGCAAGAACTTGAAATTTAGCCTTGTGTATAATATGAAATTAGAAGTGGGTCAATTTATTGACTAAAATCATCTTGTAACTTCATTTCTCTTTCTTGACAGCTTGAAGCCTGCTAATTTCTTGACTCCCAAAGCCTTCAATATCCCTGCCATATTATCAGATATTCACTGGCCTAAAATGCAATAACATTTTGTTTAAAGGATGCTACAAGGAGTGGTTGGAATTTTATACAGTCATTAATATGCTTAAATATGCTTTGGAATAACCTTATTTATTGTAGAAAGCTGTACTTTATATTTTCATAAGCTTTTTCATTCTAGCAGCTTGGTCATCATGTATTAAATATTGTTATTTAGCTGTCATAATGTTTTTGCTTCACATAAGAAGTGAGAAAAAGATAGCTCATTCACAGTTCTCCTGTGTATGAAGTATAGTCATAAAGAGCAGRGTTATCTTTAATACGTGATGTTACTGTCAGACTTCAAATACAGTACATTTCATGTTGCTGGCTCTAGCACCAGCCCTGGAAAGGTACTTTTTATTCTAATTACATGAATTTACATGCTTATAATTTCTCATAAGGCTTTTTAAATTTGTCTTCAACATGGATTATATTTTTAACAACATTTATGCTAATTAACATGAATMTCTCTGGTAACTGTTCATATTCTGTAGTGCAACAAAACTTTTTTTTTTATTTCATACACAGATGAGCATAATTTTTGTTATCTATATCTAGTATTAGTAATAGGTCTACTCTCTTTGAATCAAAAGATCCAAAATTCCTGTTAGTGGAAACCTAGCTGAGGAATTATACCAAGAGAAAAATTAAAATGCAAACATTTGAACAGGTGCCCAGGAGGAAGAGTAGGATTTTTAGTAACATCACTAAATTTCAGAGCAGTATGTGTTAACTCTTTGGCAATTTTCAGATATGGATGCTGAAAAAGCTCCAGCAGAGAATTTCTTCAGCTCTCTGCAGMATTTTTTGAGAGCTCTGTCTTTCCCATGGAAGTAACTCCAAACAGTGCTACAGTTTTGTAAACTTCTTGCAGCTGCAGGTTGCTTTGCAGAAGTGTTATGGTTCTAACTAGAAAAACATTCAGAGATGGATGTCTTAGAACTTGACCAATCCCCTCAAGGGGTGGATGGCAAAAAACCAATTACCTTATGCCATTTAATACACTTTTGCGAACTAACATAYAAAAGCCTTCTGAGAGTTCATTAAAGYGCTTCCATTTATCCCTGAGCCTGGACCGCGTGTCGTTTCTCTACTCGTCTATGGGGAAAACAGCGACATTCGGATACTCATGGATTGGCATAAATACACAAAAAAAAAGCTGAGGTATGGCCCTACATCTAAGAAAAAAACCACAGAAGCTAGAACATAGCAAGGACATGCAAGCGCCTGGGCAGGCTCCTGCTTACTTTTGGCTGGGTGCACCTTTCCTAGCCCAGTGCCGGATGGAGACCCTGCAGAGCCATTCGGGTGTGTCTGCACTGTCACCCCTGAGTGCCTCTATCACATCAGCTTTCTAAGTTACAGAGCCATCCTAGTTCACAGTAATCGAGCCCTGCCTGTACCTGAATTGTGGTGGTATAAGAGGACCTGGCTCCAACGTGACGCAATGAGGGGCTTGGACTTTGAGGATGAAGAAGGAAAAACAACAACAAAAAAAATTCTCCTCGAGCCAATGCATGGAATTGCAAATAGGGCTGGGAGTTAAAATGGATCTGAGTGGGATACAAGCTAAATCATTTGAGGTTGGGATGGGAATTAATCTTTTTGTAAGTCAGGAAAGCACAAACACATCCTTGACAAGAAAGAACCTGAACCTGACATCTGAGTCAACAGGGAGCGAATGGATGATAAGCAAAGCRGGTTAGCCCAAGGCAACCATGTGGAAGCTGTGAATGCTGGGGTATGTTTGCATCACAGAAAATAGTAATACTTGTAGCCTGGCCATCCTGTAAATACAACATAAAGCCACAATATAGCCTTTGTGTAGATTGTGTGATTAAAAGGCCTGTGTGATTTAAAGCCACATGMACCTTGCACCAACCATAATTTCAAAAGTATTTTTAAGTTTAAATGTACATGTAAAGAGTAAATATGCTCACTGAATTAAATAATTTTTTCTTCCCCCCCAACACAGAGTAATTCTGTGTGTTCTATAATAAGCTGAGGAGGCAGCTAAGGCTATAATCATGTTTGCCTTCGTCATTAACACAGTTTAGTATTTTCTATCCAACTCTTGTAAATTTTCTCTAGAAGTTTATGGAAAACCACAGTGTTTTATCACATTTTGTAGACATTTTATTTGGGTACTTTCAGCACATACATGTGTTGGCCAGAAACTTAATACTTGGAAGGGGAATTTCATTGAAATAACTGGGTTTTTGAAATCTTTCAAATATGTAGGTGTTAAAGTTAGTCAGTGTTAAGCAAGTGAGCTACCTTTATTAATTAAACTACTTCCATTTTAGAGAAGTACACATCTCATGCTAAGATTAATCTTCCTATCCCATGAGCCACCCTTTGTTAAGTACCCCAACCTAGTAAAAGGAAAAAAATACCATCCATATGCTTCCCACTGAAAAACTGAAGAAAGTAGAAGCTGCCTTATGAGAATACAAAGRAAAAATTGGGTCAAGGACACAGGGGAGGGAGCAGACAGCCACACTTTTGTCCACGCTGAAGATACAAGCTCCAGATTTCCTATATGTGATATGCTTTCATGCCTAGTGGAAACTTATTTACAATAATTAACTTATTTACAATTTTGATAATGCATTGCAGTTATAGAATAAGCAGAAAATGTGTAAGTACTTGAATTATTGCAATAAAAAATGCACATAATGATCACTTGGGAACAAAATAGCATGGTCTTGGATCTTTTTGGTTGTAAGTATGAACTTTGGAGTATTTTTGGGGGGGGTAGATACTTTAGGAGAAATCAAGTGCAACATACAGTGATTAAAATGCACTGACTAAAACAGAAGAGCTTCAAGGAATCATGATTTATTCAAAAGGAAGTAAGTCAGCTTTATTTGTATTTTCAAAGTTTCTGTAAATGAAAGACTGTAAAGTGAGTATTAATCTGTATTTCACTGAATGTGTGCTCCCAGTTTCTTTTTATGATTTCTTTCATATGACCAATGACATTTCAAATTGTATGTAACTGTGTTAGAAAATCAATTAGGATGACTTTTTTAATTAATCCAATTGTTCCAGACTACAGATGGGTGATAGGAGATATGTCCTGAAGAATAAGAGGCACTATTATTTAATATGGTTGTGCATATTGAAGGTGTTCATCACTGCAGTGATGGTTTGATTACCAGCTTTATTGTATTCAGCAAACACAAATATGATGTCACAAATCATTAAGAGATTGGATAAAATTGATACTACCATATTATTTGCAGCTTTTAGGTAGAGCTCATTGATTATGAGGATATAAAATATTACATTGGTTGTGTGGAATCATGTGGGGCAAAAAGAGTACTGAGGGATTTGTGGAAGTGAAAGGAGTCTGYTTTTGACCTGGATTCTGCAATATCATGGAAAATCAGTATTAATGACAGTGTGGCTGTCACAGCCTGGCTGCCTGTCTTCAGCGCTGCTTTTTCCCATATTCTGTGAAACCAYACCGCCACGGCACATTCTAAAACCCACATTCCATTACATCACAGCTCTCCTTGGAGCCCCCTTTGGAGGAAGAGAAAGTCTGTTACTAGAAAGAATTCTTATATTTATACAAGTACTTGCAAATTCAACTTCTCATTCAATCTTTTGTTGAGTAATACATGCATATATGTATATGCAATACATTTTSCACTGCCAATACAGACTTTTGTTTTAAGACAAATCTTTCTTGAACATTGAATTACTTGAATCCCTTAATAGTGGCCCACATCATAATTTCATGAAAATCAGATAACAYATACCGAGGTTCTGACTAATGCTTTTTGGTAGGCCTTTGTTACAGTTTTTTGTCTCTGTAGTTCTACAAAATATCTGTTTCTCAGTTGGTTGTGCCTCCTCTGAAACATTTGGACTAGCTGATTATTTTCCATTATCTTTCCTTCTATTTATTTCAGCTCTTTGGTTTCTTTTTGACAGGGAAAATGGAGGTCTTGTTTTACGTGAGTTTTGTGATGAGGGAAAACAGATTATCATCATTCCCACTGACACAACTTCTTTCTTTTCCATTCATGATGCATTCCCCACTGTCACAATTGAATTAATTTCATTGATTTATCTTGTTTACCATGCCTTCTGTAACTGGTTGACTATAATTCTGTCCACCATTGTACCAATTGCACTAATTGTTTATACTGTTACAGAAAATATTGTGAGAACAGAATAAATGAATTAGTCCATGACGCCATTACAGCTGCAACATTGTATCAGTCTTCTGAAATATTAATAGAATTTTATGAGACAAGGAGGGCTGGAGCCAACAAAAACCTCCAGCACATGAAAATTTGAATAATCATGGCCATACGGAATTCTGTCGCCTTATCCTTGTAGCAATGCCATAGTCATGGCTCCTCTCAGTTTTTAACATTTGCAATGAACTTTTTAATTAGCAGCAACAGAGGAATCCTCTTGTTCATTTGTTAGTTAGAAGCACAGCTTCTGGCTAGTACTAGGTTGAAGATAATTGATTTATATTTCAAAGCAGTACGTTGAATACATTATTACACAAAGATGATCTAGTGAAATAATCTCATTACAAGGATGATATTGCAAAATTTAYCCTTAATAGGTTGTACAAAAACTAAAAGTTAAGGGGTTCTTTTCACGTTACAAAATTCACTGCAATATTTTTATTCAAAACCTGCTTTGCTGACAATATTTTTTAATACAAGGAGTGTTCTGCAGGCTTTTCAAAGCTGAATGTTTCAAGACACATGATTTTGAAAGAAGGGCATACCTGTGCTTTTATACTTGCAAGAGTAAGTCTGTAGCTAGTAAAGTTTTTGCCATCATTCAAATTGGTTTTGTCATCAGTTATATTTTAATAGACCATTTTTGCAATTATTGTTCCCCAGACTTACAGTAGTCTCAGTTAACTGCTCTTCAGTCTTGCGGAGTTTGGGCAACCAAGGATTTCACATATTCTGTGCTTTAATTAAAATATATTTCCCCCAGACTTCAGGTATCTCACCTTGTCTTTTGGAAAAGTTGCCTCATTCTCTTCTCTCAGCTTCCTCAACACATCAAATGCCCACTCAAAGGTCACAACCACCACAGCAACACTAACAGCCCTTGGAGCTTACGCTTAGACAGATCTTTTCCTGACCATCTCTTGGATCTTAAYGCCTGAGAGCCAGTAAGGCTCCCAGCTCTGGAGAAAGTAGCTGACAACAGCATAGGCAGTGGGATGTCCTTTTTTGCCTACCTAAGTTYTGCAATTTAGCAGAGCAAAAGCATGGATTTTTTCCTAGAGGGCAGGTTGAAAAATCCAAGTATGAAAATTCATTGTGTGCCTGTCAGGTACAAGAGGTGAAGATTTGCTGGTGAAATTAAGAGGGTTTTAAAGTGAGGAGGTTGTAATAACGCCTAATTGGATAAAGTTCTGTTCTGGTTTTTATCATGACGCTTGATTTAGTCAATTACTCTTCTATTAGATTGTTTTACTGAAATAATGATGACTTTCATAAGTTGTATCATAGGATATTTGTGCTGTCAAGATTTGCTCTCTAAAGGAGCATAGAAATGCCAAGTGCGATTTTAAATAGGTCTAGGAAAATAATTTAAACTCTAGTTATAAACATGAAAACAGCTGAATTAATAAAAGTTGTGTCGGTTACTTCTTACCTTATGGAGTATGGGCATAACTGGCAGAGCAATTAATTGCACTTAAGCACTGCTTCCAAGCACTTCTTTTTTCTAAGGCAGATTTAGAAAAACCCAGGGGGTGTAGCATAATCAGTGCAGCAGCGCTGTAGCCTTTTATGTGATAAGGAAGGAACTTCAGCATTCAAAACTCCAAGATTAACACTGAAATAAGGTTAGTAGCCTAGCCAGCTAAGGAGTCAGCTGTCACTAATCGACCACACTTAGCACCTCTTTAGACCTTTGCTCTGTTCCTATGAAGACTTACTACTGGGAAGTTGAAACAGCCCTTCAATCACCTGCTTTATAGTTTTGGGTAGCTGGCATTAAAAACATGTTTAGAATTTTTTTTTTTTTTCTTTTTGGTAAGAGTTTGGATCATAGAAATTCAGAAAACTGAAAAAAACCTTACATCGGAATGGCCACTCCTGACCCTGGAGTCTGGATACACAAAATAGCATCAGCAGAGTTTAGTGAAATTTCAAAAGTCCAATATATAAAACATTCTGTCTAAAGCTCATTGCAGTGACAAATTGTTGCATTCACTCGCTTTTCACTCATTTTTCAGGCAAACTCAGATTTAAGGCTATTTGATGTGATTCAAATGCCTTTTTCTGTGCACAAAATTCAGTTCAGTTTTAATTGTACCACTCAATCGAGGCTTTTTATGGATGTATGTAAATGTTTGTACAGGGGAAGAAAAACAAAACTGTGTTAACAACCAATCGGTGGCCTTGGGCTTCTAAAGTTGTTGAATGTTTTCTATATTTACTGAAATTATGCCAAGACTGAGTTTGTTTACTCTCATTTTGGACAAGATCCTTCTTTTAACTGACAAAGTTTGAAAAATATATTTTTTCTTTTTTTAACTCTTTTTCTCTGACCACACACCCCATTAATTTTTAATCTATTGCTCTCCTGAATTGAAAACTTATAAAAGTGCTGGTCTGAGGTGCTTGGAATACAGATTTTCTGCTTTATTTGCAAAGCAAATAGAAGAGGTATTCTTCTTCCCATGACCCTGTCAACAGCACTTACAGACTTTATTTTTTTTTATCGAGAAAACACACTTACAGATCAATGTTTCTTGGTTTCGTTTTTTTTTGTTGTTGTTGTTCTTTGTGTTCTCTTTCAAATTTATTAACAAAGAGAATAACTAGCAACATATCATCCTCAGTGATTGTTGGTACATTTATACGATTGTAAACTGGTGATAATTTTTGCTTCCTCTGGCCTGAGCAAAACAGATTGAATTTCAAGGGCCCTCAGTCCTGTCACATTTAAGTTATTCAATCTGAATTTTTGTTTTCACTTTTTCTTGTTTGGGTTGGTGCACAATTATTCTGATTTTTAAAATTCACGAGTTAGTTGAAAAATATTGTATGTCATAATTTATATTTTGCAACACAAAGAAAACTTTAAAAAGAAGCCATTTTTATCTTCACACTTCCTCCACATAGGTTGTTCTGTTTTTACAAGCTTTATAGGTCTGAAATTCTTGGACTTTTAAAATGACCCTACAGAATTTACTGTCATGACACAGTAGAAAGCCATCTCCATGGTCACTGAATCCAGTAATGTCAAATGCAACCTTCATAAGTTTCTCAAATCATTCAAGAATTTCTTACCACTCCAATGCCACCTGAAGCATGGCTATCGGGCTTCATCCGCCTGATGATTAGAAATCTTTTTATGTGAATCAACTTAAATATATCTACAGACAGCTTGTTCCCGTTAACATTGTTTTTTAGCAGTTCTTTTCTTGGRTATTTACCTTTTATTGCCTTTAAGGCGAATAACCTTATCCTGCCGGTTTTTATTTATCTGTGCTAAAATAAGCAACTCTTGCAGGCTCCTTACTATAGTTCTTTTTATCTCACTCACCTTGCTCTTTTATTGCAMGTAGTTGAAGATGAAAGGCGTTTTTTTCAAGAGAACATAACCAAAACTTTGCACAGTATTCTATCCAAAGCATCTGAGTTTCCTGTTGTTGTTTGTCATCAGTGTGTCATTGGTGGCATGTGGATTACTGAAAAATAACTAGCAGATAATTTTCTTTCATCATCATTTCCAACTGATAGATTTCCTACTTAACTACACCACTTTTCATCTTTCTAGTGCTCACTGTTTTCTTGCTCTTCCTGTCTCTTGTTCTGAGTCTACTGAGTTCTGACATTACCTCTTAGCAGTGTGTCAACAGCAATTTTTCTGTGCCAACCTCATTTATGAAAGCACCATATAAAGTGGTCTGAAAGTCAGTTTCAGAGCTATATCAACATTGATATTACTCCAACCTACCTCCAGAATCTGTTTAACTCCCTCCCAAACTCCCAGATATTGTCTTATTCTAATAATTGGTTTGTTGGTTGGCTTTATTTTTGGTTTGTTGTTTGGGTTTTTTTCTGCCTAGATGTGTTCTGAGCTGTCTATATACCTGTTATTTTCCTCCTCCCTTTTCTTTTTCCTGCAAGATTAACGGACACTCCTGGATGCTGAGCAGATCTGCAGTTGTTCCATTTCCTCTGTGTCCCAGCATGGGTACATGAGCTATAGTTCCAGGGACCTAGCACAGACTAACCTGTTATCTTCAGGGTTGTAGGAACCCCTGCTGGATCCAATGCTTTAATGTGGCCCTTGTTCATAAAAGACCTTTACCGTTATAAATAGGTGAGTTACTCACAGCATTAGAAAGTGAGAGCAAATTCTGCATAAAAGCTTGTACTTGTAAGCAGCTATCCAACTCTGGAATAAACTCATAGACACAGCATCTGAGTATCCAAGCTTTTGGGTTTTATATTAATGGGGACAAATTTTGTTTAATTTTACCACCATCTCCAAGTTTGATCTATATACAATACCCAGCAAAACAGACCTCAGTTAGTCTGCTGTTTATATTTAAGCCAGTGTTGAAAAGTCTAGGAATCTAAAATATGCACATATTGGGAGTAAAACACCTTAAGTCTGTGAAGGGCTGAACAAGATCTAATAACATCAGAGAAAGTTGTGCTTTGATGAGTTTGGAAACTGAATCTTAGTCAGAGAAAATTAAGTTAAAGGATCAATAGAGATGGATTATTTTTGACAGAAAACATGGATTTATGTTGTTTCTCATGCTATTTACAGGAATGTTTATTATCTTTTTTAGGCCTTTTTTTCTTTTTTAGTATCCAATTGGTTTAGCATCAGCTTATACTCTGATGGGTAGAATTAAGGCCATATCTGTAAACACTGTGCCTCTGCTTTCCAGTGACGGTCTGGGACACACAATCTCTCATTTGCACAGTTTAAGAGCAGGAAAAAAAAAGAAATTCTTCATCAGGCCTGTTTTCTGAAATCATAAATGACAGGCAGTGGAAAGTGGGAAAGGAGGAAACAAAAGGAGGTTATGCACTTCCCATGCAGTGTGGTTCTTCTGCAAAAAGTACACGAGACAGAAACACAGCAATTTGTGGAGGCAACTGGGTGGGTGTGTGTGGTTGGGAGGGATAAGACAGACYTCTTCTGTGAACCTAAAGAGAGCCACAAATGGGTTTTTATTTAGCTTCTCCCAAGTCCCTCCTACATTTTGTGAAAGAAGGAAAATATAATCTCATGTTACTGGTTGTTTCTAGAAAAATAATTGTTCTTTCTCTTGAGGGCAGATGACCAGACTGCTTAGTGTAATACCTCTCCTTCTAGAGATGGTAAGCAGGAGATTGGCTTCTTTAAGAGCCACAAGATAGGCCCTTAAGATGGAATTCACCAATTTTTACAGGTGGAGTTTATCTCATGAATCAACAAAACTAGACCCAAATTCTCATGTCTATATTTGGAGACTATCATCCCTGAACTGATGAAAAACCTAGCAGCTCTATTTATTCCATAGAGGTTAGACTCAAAATTTGTCCCTATAATATAATAGATGTTTTAAAAATTTTTGGCAATTGGAAATAAATATTTTTGCTTTAGYTCTTTTTAAATATACTGCAAATGGAAAAATGGAAGCATATGAACTTCATTTGATATTTGACACCTACTTGATCCCCCAATGACTTATTTGTTAAGATAATTTTTCCTTGTTACTTCATAGTGCTTCTCTTTGAGAATTAGAAAAAAATATTTTTCCTTTATGGAATCTGTTTTATAGCTTTATATTGGAATTTTTTTGCAGTACTGTCATCACTTAAGTCACTCACTGAATCCAGTAATTATTATTACTCGGCACTGGTGAGGCCACACCTCAAATTCTGTGTTCAGTTTTGGGCCCCTCAATACAGGAAAGACATTGAGGTGCTGGAGTGAGTCCAAAGAAGGGCAACGGAGCTGGTGAAGGGTCTGGAGCACAAGTTATGCTGGAGCTGTTTAGCCTGGAGTAAAGGAGGCRCACGGGGGACCTTATCACTCTCCATAACTGCCTGAAAAGGGGTTGTAGACAGGTGGGTGTCTGTCTCTTCTCCCAGGTAACAAGTGATAAGACAAGAAAAAATGGCCTCAAGTTGTGTCAGGAGAGGTTTAGATTGTATATCAGGAAAAAATTTTTTCATGGAAGGACTTGTCAAGCACTGAAACAGGCTGCCAAGAGAAGTGGTGTAGTCCCCATCCCTGGGGGTATTTAAAAGGTATGTGGATGCAGCACTTGGGGATATGGTTTAATGGTGAACTTCGCAGTGCTGGGTTAATCGTTGGTCTCAATGATCTAAAAAGTCTTTTCCAACCTATATGATTCTATGATTCCCTAATTTCCTTTTCAGGATGAGATATCCAGGGATAATTTGGATTGCTGGCTAACCATATTGTAGAGACAGTACTGCGCAGTATTCATTGTCTCATTTTTGTGTTGTGTGTAGAATACAATTTTCTTTATAAGACACAGTGAAAATCCAGTCTGAAGATATTGGCAAAAAGAGTCATCCCTAAGATGGGAATAAAATGTAGCCAGTGTTCTGACACTCTGTAGTTTATATTTTTTAAAAGTGTTATATGTTTATTCATGGAAACAGAAGGGAGACTGAAAATATATGCTAAATCACACACTACTGAATATTTGTGCAAGTACTGAAATTCCACCTGTTTACACAATTTAAAGGTTTTCTTTCCGCATGCCACTTTCCACATTTCCAAAGATTTCTTTTCACACTGTAACATCAGATCCAGACCATTATCTGAAGGGCATGAGCTTTCTTAAAGGTTTGTTGATTTGTCACCTAAGCAGGTAACTGAGCTGCAAGCAAAGCTCCAGCTTTGCAGAAGCACCTTGGATATTTGCTACCCAGTGAGATTTAAGGATCTGTTTCCACAAGGTACATCTCTAAGTTCCCTGGCAAAATATATCAACTCTCCCTTTAGCTTCTCCACCTGTATCTTCTTATGTCTCAGCAGAAGTAAGAATTTGTGAAAGGAACCTTTAAAGATTTTTGGTTTCTTTCCCTTATACATCACCCCCATACTTTTCTGTTAGAACACTGCTTAGACTGTCATTAATCAAAGCCTATCTACATGGAAAAACACACCTTTAATATGTGTAATTTATATTTGAAATCAAAGCCTCTGTAAAATTAGTTTCTGTCACTAGGGCAAATTCTTCTGGGTACCATTATTAAGAGGACTTTACCCATGTCTGTCGAAAGAGAAGGAAAAATTTTGTGTCAAGGTTGATTATCAGATTACACTGGTGTGATAATGGCAGCAGTACGAAGTTGATGGCCACAAGTAAAGGTGCATTGTATGAACCCTAATGGTTTTTAAYTGCTCCTGCATTACCAGGGAGAAGTAATTTTAATTTTTTTCTAGYGAAAAGCATTCACAAGTCTCCCTGGACTCACTGGGTTGTTGGTGTGACACTCTTTTCAAGAGCTCTCAGCCTGCAATGGAATGTTCCCCCTGTTGTGTCTTGGTCACAAATCCTCATCAGTTCAGYAGCATTTCGTTGGAATCTGGTGTTTAATTCAGACTAGCAGGTAAGAAAAAGACTAGACTCATRTTAACCAAAGAGCTAGGAGATGGGATAGGTGCCATAAAAATTCACCACCAAGACAGTGGGAGGAACAGAGCTTTCAGTCAAGAAAATGGAAAATAAAAGTAATGGTGCTTTCAAAGTCTTTAGAAAGCTGTGTTACAAAGTATCTTGTGATAATCTAGGCTGGAAAGATGTAMTACTTCCAGAGTTAAGCTTTCAGATTTCACAGAAATTACTGGCCTAACAAGGAAAGAAGTCTTGTTTTGTTAGTAGTTGAGATTAAAGACATAGAAACAGCTTAGAATTTCAATTGCAGTTGAAAAATCCTTGAGTTTTCATTCCCCAGTAAAGGGAAAATGCGCCCCCCCCCCTTTTTTTAACTATTTTTTCCTGCTTGACGCTATTCTTTTCATTCCTGTAAGCCACCTATATTGCTGTACACAACAGACACATGCTGGCTGTGTTCAGATAACTGCTCGTCTTAGATGCTAGCTGAGTTTTCAGTGCCTAATTGTGGGGCAACAGTGAGCAGAGTTTAGGGATTTGTCCACTTTCCTGATAAACTAGAGACAAGAGTACTCAACAAACACYTTCAAAATTAATAAATCCACTTACTCTTTTTGACTGAAACCTGTCTTTTGTCACAGCAGCTGCAGTAACCTTTTCTTTCCACTGCCTTTGTCATAGTTTAATGCAGAAATGGTAGTGTTAAAAAAAAAAGGAAAGAAAAAATAGAGAAAATCATTCCCCCTGTTGTGGTGAAAAAGTTTTTGGAATTCAGAATAMGTAGTCATGGGCAATTGATGAATTAAACAGAATTTGGAGTCAGTCAGCAAAACACATCTACTATGCCCTAGAAAGGACTACAAAAGCACTGTGTGTTCTTAACCCCTGGGCATTTAAATCTAATCTTCTGAAAAAAAAGAAAACCAGCCTTCTTGTAGAGGAATAATTTTCCCAACTGTTTGTCTCTAAAAATCAGATTTGTGAACTCTGTTAATCAATCTAAAATGCAGTGCTTTTTACTCGTTTATACAGGGAATGATGAAAAGAATGGAGCACGTCTTCACTCTTTACTGTGTGTAGAGACAGGGAGCCTCACTGAGTACTGAAGCACTGTAGAAACCTTGGCTCCTTAGCTTCACTGTATTTGCAGTAGATCAGAAACAAAAGAATATACAGTCACCTGAAAAAAAAAAGCAAATAAATAGTATTAAATAAATATTCTGTTTTCACAGAACACCAGCTTCCTGTATGTTTTGGCCTATGGATAGATTTTTCTGTACCTTTTTATAAAAGACAGTATGATTTCCAATGTTTTCCTTCTTTTCTTTTGTAACTGAAAGGCTAAATGAAACTCTTACAGAAAGCATTCAGGATTCTGAGCAGCCATTGAATTTTTGAAGGCAGAGAGGCTATTCAGCATTTCAATTGGCATTCTTTAACTTTAGGGCTGGGTGGCTGTGCAGGGCATTGTTGGGAAATGTATTGATCTGCTAACATATTTGCTGGAACAGGTTTTGTTTTTCCTGCTTGCCTGAAACACTTTGTCATTGCTTTGGTATTTTGTCTCTGCTGTCAAAGACTTCCCTCCACACCACTGACACATAAGGAAATGGTATTTCACCCGTGCAAGGTGAACATGAATGTGCACTTGATCAAATGAATGAGGATGCTTGCAAGTGGGATTTTTGTTCCCCTGTACTGCTGCTTCTTACATCTTGTGTTCATGCTTTTCTTGTGGGCTGTTTAATGCTATGCAGTAATAAGAAGTATTTTAGCCTTTTGCATTTGAATCTAACATGATTTCTTGGGTTCTAATATAACACACCAGCAAATCTCAGGCTGGAGTTCGACCTTTGTTCAAGTAATTCAGTTCATATGACAGAACAGAACACTGGAAAGGAAGACCCATCTGTAGGCAGTAGTTTTCCACATCAAATGRAGTAAATCAACAAAAATCAGCTGCTTTGGCAATCTCATTCGTCAGTAATCCATATTATGCTAATTCGCAGAATCTGGCTGAAATGATGGTCACAAACCAAGAGCTTTGCTTTAGTGGGCTTAATTTTTTTTTTTTTTTAATAGGCAAGATACTGAAATGTTTAGGGTATTATCTTGGAAACAGTAATAACTGGACTTTATTATGAACTAGAGAATTTTACTATTGATGTAAACAGACCCCAGCTAGACGTGTGTTTTGAACCTGAACTTCTTTCAAATTTGTGCATATCAAGTACGGATAGTGTTCTTAAGTGCTAATCATATCTTCATGTTAGTGTTTTAAAGCTTTTGGGTTTTGCTGTGCTCAAAGTCATTATAAAATATTGGGCTAAGGGGGAGAAATGGGGTTTTTTATTTATTTGCATAAACTAATGACTAATTTTGGAGACTGGGGACACAAAGGAGATGAAAAATCTTGGATAAAAGCACACTGTTTCTTATTTCCACCATTCCATCATGGTAACACCTGTGCTCATGGTTTCAGCACCTGGACTAGTATTTGCTTGCTGTAGAAATATACCTACAGCAACTAGGTATAGTGGAATTTAATAGCCTGGTGGACTAAACACGAGCTGAACCTCTTCCATATCCTGAGTACAGAATAAATATTCTTTGGACTTCAGCATTCAGTCTTCATGATATATCTTCCTTCAGGAGCAAGGGAGCTTGCATCAATGACTCTAATATAGTTGTTTCTGACACCCTATCCCTACAGAAAACATACGAGCACCGAGGAAAAATCACATTTCCGTGTTATGAATGATTAAAACCTTTTTCATCTTGTTCTGTATTTGCCCTTAAGTTTCTTACTGGTGCTTTTTTATATTGTTTGTAAAAGCAATTATAGCATCTAAAAATCCCTGGATTTTTATAGATTTTTTTTAACATTTGTGCTAATAAAAACAGCTAACAGATTGTCTTCATGTCACAGAGGTGTTGTGAAAATGAATTAACAACTATGAAGCGATAATAAAAATGGAACAGTGCAGAACAGGGCCTTATGGTCATTAGGTGCACATACCCATACAGTGAACGAAACAGAGAGCCAGGTAATTGAGAAAAAACTTATCAAGAAAAATATAACAGAAGAGAGCATGTATCATAGAGATTTGAATTGCACCTGAACTCAGATCAAAATGTAGTTTAAATTATTTCCTTAAAAAAGTAATTTTTACCATTGCATTATATTAATGTATTTTTAAACTTCCTTTCTCTAGGGAATGCACTTTCACAGAAAGAGCAAAAAAAGGGTTTTGTGTAATACTGATAATAAAATATTAAGTTATGGTGGGGCTGTCCATGCAGGACAAGTCAACTCTTGTTTCTCTTCTTTCCATCTTTTCTGATAAATCAATATTCTCAAAATTGTTAAAATTATACATAAACAAGGAACTGAGATGCATTGGACAATGAACTGGGAATGAAAAAACAACTTTGCTTTAGCCAAAAGAGCATCTGAATCTCTTCATCCTTGAGAATCAGAGATATTTCAAACTATCAAAGAACTAAGGTTTTTTTTAATCAGTTCAGTTTCTGCCTAAAACTGTGACTCAGTAGAGGAGGTGGGTTTGTGTTATGATGTTAGTATTTTCAAATTAATACTGTACCTGAAAACTTTCTGATACTTAATYAATAAATATAAAAAGTCTAATGTCTTTTAACATAATTTCTCTTTGGCTAAACAAATGTGCTTCGTTTGTACAAGTAAGCAAATCGTTTGAGCCCTGCTGCTGACATGATGGTCACAGCAACTAATTTTTTGATACAAGAAGTATTGATGTTGCAGCTGATGCTGCTACTAAGCAATTGTAAAGAAATTCACATTGACTTCTCCAGCAGGTTTGCAAAACATGAAAAAGTTATTTAAATAATCACAGTTGTATAATGAAAATAAAAATGAAAATACATATATTTCATTCTAACTTCCTGAAAATGAAATGGGCGTATGTCATCTCATGCACTCTTCCTCTAATCTACCATCTAGAAAAGCATCATTTGGGCAGGGTTTTTCCTTTTTATTTTTCTATTTTTTCTTTTTTTTTCTTTTTCTTTTTTCCTTTCTTTTTCTCTTTTTCTTTTTCTTTTTCTTTTTCTTTTTCTTTTTCTTTTTCTTTTTC
>RAHM01000010.1:8321278-8362864 GCA_003713295.1 Parotia lawesii
TTTTTTTTTTTTTTTAAGGGCACTTACTAATAATATTTTGTTTTAAATTAATATTCTAAAAATTACCTTTTCAATCCCTGGACTGCACTTCTTCCCATGGCTCATTTACCCTGCAGTGCTATTTCCATTCTTGATGCMGTACTCCAGGCTGAGACTGTCAGTTGTGCTTTACTCTCACTGACAGAGAGAGAAATCCCATGGTTGCCACTGTCAAGAACACTTCTCTGCCTTCATTCCACAGGGACATCAACAAGATGTCTGTTCCCTCTCTGTGCSTTCCTCTGTCATAGGGGTGATCACCTAAGCTTGGGCTGCCTTTACTTCTTCCTTCCACTGACAGCCACTGCTTGACATGTTATCATCATGCATGCAGAATCCTGCTCTTCTCATGTGCAAAGGTCTAACTGAACAATAAAAACCTTCAGTCAGTCCTTCCACCTCCCAGGCACTGGGAAAAAATAAATAACTGAGCAGTAACCACTGTCTCAAAATCAATTTCTGAAATGGTTTCTAGTCCCTGAGAAGGAAATATAAAGTTTAGAAAGGTAACCTAGAAGAAACAGCAACACATAATGCAACTCCTTTTATTTACACATGGTGAATATTTACTATTTCCAGGATAGAGATAATGTTGTTTTAGTTTACATACAGATCCTATAAAGCATCGTACAAAACTGCTGCAAAATTGAAAAATACTCTGGCAAGGTCAAATTCATCAGATGCAAAATGGTTCTATGCCTCCAGTTTGCATTCAAGGTATTCTTTTATTTTCAATATGGAACAGGACCCGTCACTGAACATACCTTTCAAATTCTAGTATCAGCTAATTCTCCTTCATCTTCCATGCCTGTACTTTTGCCCTTTCCTTCCCCTTCTGATTAGCAGTGTCCCAACAGTTCATCCTTACTGCCCAGCTGATCTCTCCTGTCTTCCTTTATCTCTCCGGGCATTTAATATTTCTGGATATGGTCAGATCTAGTTTTTGAGAGATCCGAGAAAAAAATAACTAAACTTTGTTCAAAGTCAAGGACTTCACACTGACAACACTTTGCCATCAGCCTCCTCCTGTTCATTTATTACCATGAAGGGGCTTTTAGCTGAAGTACCTCAGGTGACTTCAGCCATGCAGGAGACATGAAAAGAGACAGGCTGTTTCTTGCCTAGATGAGTACCAAACCACTTAAAAAGTCATTTAAAAGGTCAAAACAAACTACTCTCTGCATGAAATGCTGCTAAAGAAGTGGGCTGGAATGTTCTACTCCATCTACAAATTGTAAGTGGTTTGAAGGAGTGCCCCATGTAGAAAGCATTGCAGTAATCTCCATTTGAGGTAACAAAGATGTAGGGAAAATGAGGATTGTCTTCTTGCCAAATATTCAAGTAAGTCCACTTGACAGACCCTGCTGCAGAACCCAGTATGGCCAGGCAATGGAGTGCTGCCCCCTGAGCACCTCACAACAGTAATTGAAAAAGCACCAGGCATTGTATCAGCACTCAAATCAACAAAGCTGTAAAAACAAATCAGTTCTGCTTCTTTTTGTCTACTTGCATCATGAGCATATAAGTAGAATTTAATCCTATAATTGTTCTCATATTAGTATCTTCCCATTAATCATGCATTAATTTATATTTGGACTTTTATTTCACCTGAACCTGGTTAAATTTATCTTTGGTGCTTTTCAAGTGCTTCCCATGAAGCCTAGCTTATTCTTTCTTTTCATGTTCTACTTTATCTTGCAGTTTTTTCCTTACTACCTTATTTCTCTTTGTTCCCCTAAATCATTCCCTTTCTCTCACTTACTCCTTTWATTTCATTTTTTGTAATTTAATTTATTCTATCTCCCATTCCCAGTCTATGCATTTCTTCCCCTTTACTATCCATTCAGTCCACCAGGACTATTCCCTTCTAATAGCTCAGCCTATAGTATTCATTTCCTTTTCCCATTTTAGTTCATTAATAATGGAWAAGGCATTCCTTTGCAATTTCAAAACTTACCCATTTTAGTTTACTCTCAAGTAGTTGAGGCTGAGCAAGAACAGAAGTTAATTGCATTCCACTGGAATCAGTACACAAATAACTGAGCAAAACTTGGAAYTGGAAAAGCATCAAAATGGAAGCAAATTAAATGAGACGAGAGACGGACTAAAAAGTAGCAGTGGGTAAAACCGAGCACACAAGTATGAAAGGGAATACTTGGAAAAGTGACTGAACTAGAAATAAACCAGAGAATCAAGTYGAATGATCTAGAAATGGAAAGGAGTAAATACAGCCCAAATTCAAACTGAGAGAAGAAAAAGATATCCACAGGAAAGGGACTAAACCTGGTGAGATGAGGGACAAAAAAAAAAAAAATTAAAAGGTTTCAATATCTTCAATTCCCACTGTGAGCAGTGTTTCTGTTTGCTACCTTGTGAGTGATAACTCTGCAGCTCGGTAGAGGAAAAGTGTTTTGTTACAAATATAGTCAGTGGGCAATTAGAAGTGTGGCACAGCTAAAGGCAACATAAGCATCAGCCTACCTGAGGAGCAGTTGTATTGCTGCTAGAACAGGCATRTGAGAATGGCTTATACTTCATCTTAGTGAGGAAAACACTCTTGAAAAGCTGATTATTCTTTGATCTTGTTCTTATCAGCTATATTGTG
Organism: Parotia lawesii; assembly: GCA_003713295.1. Lineage (NCBI taxonomy): Eukaryota > Metazoa > Chordata > Aves > Passeriformes > Paradisaeidae > Parotia > Parotia lawesii. The sequence goes on from RAHM01000010.1 coordinate 8,323,923, forward strand.
AAATCTGGCTTTTCTTCAAACTGCAGATAATTTGGCTGTCATAAACTGGCAGCATAGTTTTGATTACATTGTTGCAATAAAAATGTACCCAAATTGGTTTCAATGGAATTCTGACACCTGTTTGTTAAATATTGTTAAATGTCTGCATCGAGCCAAAAGCCTCAGAAATATTTCAATTGAAGCTGACTCACAAATCTGAAAAAAAGTAAAACTAGCTATTACAGTTGTAATATTGTCTCCAGGAGTTATGTGGAGTCCAGTTCTGGGCTTCCCAGTATGAGAAAGACATGAGTGTACTGCAGCAAGCCCAGCAAAGGACCTTGGAGATGATGAAAGGACTGGAGAATCTCACATATGAGGAGAGGCTGGGAGCTGGAGGAGAAGAGGTTTAGGGGGATACTATCAATGGACGTAAAACCAGAAAGGGAGAATGCAAAGGTGGCAGAGCCAGGCCCTTTTCAGTGGCTCCCAGTGACAGCACTGACCAGCCACTGGCACAGGTTGTTCAGAGAGGCTGTAGAGTCTCAACCCTTGGAGATATTCAAAATCTTTCTGGAACAGTCCTGGGCAGCCAGCTCTTGGTGGCCCTGCTTGAGCAGGAGGGTTGGACCAGGTGACCTCCAGAGGTCCCGACCAACCTCAACAATTCTATGATCAGCCCTCTTGGCTTCTGAAAGAAACTTGTTTAAGACCTGAGCTCTGTACTGCTGTGGAAACCACTTCTAGGCAAGACTTCATCCTGGATCTGAAGTCTGAAGGAAGGGCCGTAACAAGAAAACCTTTTTTTTCTTTTTCCGTTTGTTTTTTTCTCATGCTGCATTTGCTGAGGACCCGCTACCTGTCTTTATTTTTAATTAATATAACTGGGATTTGTGAAGGGTAAAATACATTCAGGCAAACAAARTTCTGTCTCCTTGTTCCACTACACTAATGAGCATTTTGGCTGTATCTAGAATATTTTACTACTTTAAAAGAGATATAACTTCTTTACTGCACATTCCTCATAAAGTTATGCATTTAACCCAAGACATTTTAAAAGAAAAAAATGGCACTTCCCCCCCCCCATTTTACATTGATATTAATCATCAATAAATAGTATTTTTATACATAACTGAAGATTTCTATATAGATATGTATTAATATCTTTATGTCTATATGGACACCCTTCACTGTCAGTTCACTACCAGTCCTCCGGGCTTACCACAATCTTACTGCTTCTCAACTAATCAAAAAGCAGGAAAGATTGGAAAAGGAGAGGGGAAAAAAAACAAACCTGAAAGTAGCACTAATAATGACTATAATGCCTTACATCTGGGAAAAAATAGTAATGAAGCACCTCTGTTAGGTGTGACACTTAGGTTCACCRTAACTGTGTTACACAAAATACTGTTTAGAAGTCATGTTTTCTACAGAGAGACAGAGTTAAATACTTTCCTAAAGGGAGCAGAAGCCTGGCCCAGATTTGCCAGGATTTTCAAACAGAATGGTTTGAAAGYGTGGGCAAACTTTGGAAAGATTCAAGCTAAAACTTGGGCTTCAGCGTATATAAAGAAAAAATTCATATATGTGTTGTGGTCTTGGATCAAAATTTTATTTTAAATTGGCTGAGAGGAATAAAGATTCATCATATGTTTTCGTGTTTGGGGTTTTTTTTCTGTTTGTGGGGTTTTTTTTCCTTAGACAAAAGCTTAATCTAAATTTTACTCATCCATTTCTACAGTAGCTTGGAAAAAAAGGAGGAGAGGTTGAATAATCTCAAGACTTGTCAAAATCCTCCCCCTCACTCCCACTTATGTAAAAAAAAAAAGCTAGTTAAATTTGAGCCTATTGTTAAAATGATAAATAAGCCATAAAATAGTCACTTTTGCCCATGTCTTTCCCAGAGAAATCTCCAAAGTGCCTTGACAAACTTTCATGGAGAAGTGGTACGTTCCTGGGCAGAGAACCTGCCCATAAGATGTTGCGAAGCAAGGAYATCACACAAGGCTTGCTGTGATTTCTAACCAGCAGTGGGATTTCATAAGCTGCACTTACAGGGGAACACTCTTCAGGATTGTGAAGAAGATGCTAAGATGTAGAACAGTGGGAGGACAGCTGCTGTAATGTGATAATTTTGGGGGCATGGGCTTGGGACTATTTTAGGAATAGAACTGCCTGAATTTGAACTTGTTTGGCTACAGTCTAAAATGTTTAATCATTTTGGCTCAGCTGCAGTTTTGGGAAGAGTTTGGTTACATGCTCCAAAACAACTACAGTATAGAACCATAGAGGAAGCCAGAAAACTCACATGGAATGAACATCATTTAAATGAGTCTRTAGGATTGTTGTGTAGCCACCAGAATGGCTTGGAAAATAAAATCCCACAAAGAATGGACCACAGCAAAGAATAACTTATGAAAAGTAAAGCAAAAAGCCTCCCCTGGACCTCCAAAAAGTGCTTTTGGAGTCCAGAACTTTATCTAATGGTATTGTGGGGGCATGGGGAAGTGCCCCTTGTGCCCACAACCGACCAGCTCTCTTTTGCCTGCATGTCAGAGAAATCCCACCATCCTCAGCAGAGTTGCTTGGCAACAGCTGGTCTTGAAATTGTGGATAGGTTTTTTTTTTAGTTTTCTTCCCTCACTTTTGCACAGGTGAAATACTTTATTTTTTTAGAGCAAGATTATAGCTTCAAGATTCAGTTATTTTCAGCTGTGCTGTTGAAATAACCGTGAAATAAGCTTAAGGAAGGTGAAAATATACTTTGATATGTAAGCACTGAAGAATATAACTTCACATTTAATTTTTTTTTTTCACAGTGTGTTCCTAAATCAGTATCATTTGTAAGACACAAAAGGACTATGGTGCACCTGTTTYGAAATCTGAAATTCTTCTTTCAAGGTTTAATGGTCAATAGAGTCTTTTTAAAATGGAATAGACTTTTAATCATTTTAGACACCTTCACAGCTCCTGTGATGCTCATTTACTAGGGCTTTGACCCTCACAAGATCCTTTAAGGTATTCCGCTAAGGGCTCAGAAGTGCAAATCTGAGTTTTGTTCAGGTGAGGAAGCGCAGTCCTCAGCCTCTACACTTGAACTTACAGCCATGGTCCCCTTATCCTCCCACCAGATCCTAGGATACCTAATACAGGGTTGGTAGTTGCCCTATTGCTCTCATATGAGCACTCAGGAGTTTATCTGTGATCAATCATCTTTCAGAAAATTTAGTGCTATTTATTTAAGGGGGAAAAAAGACACCATAGAAACGTGTATCACAAAGCAATCTCTCTGCAGTTATTGCACATCAGCAGCACATACTACAGGCAAAAAGAAATCATCTGTCTCTCTAGTCTGTGTTGCCAGTATTCCCCACTTTGCCTCAGATATGGCCTGGCCTGTTTTCAGTCCTTTCTCGAATTCTATGTGATGCTTTTTAAACTGCAGCAAACTGTTTCCCCAGTCTGCAGGAAAAACTGCTTTGTCTCCTCCACCTTTCCACAGTAACCCAGGATATCAAAGCTTTATATTGCATTTGCAGCAGTGATACATTTTGGCAAAATCATACATATAACATAAGATTCAGAACAATAATCTTCAGTCTTCATATTTGTAAAGCCTCACATGTCAAAACCACCAAAAATGGCTTTTAACGATTAAATTTGTGTCAAAAGTTGGGATTTTCAGCACCGAAAGGATGAATATGTTTAACAATTTACACCAGTTCAGAAAAATTACACCACGTCTTTGTGCAAGGTGGGGCTAAAAATACTGGAGAGAATATTGTCCCCATTTGATTTTGTTAGGTAGCAGTAATGGTAGGTAACTATCAGCATGTTCAGGTTTAGGTTCCATTAATCCCCATGCAAAATGTTCTACATTATTCAGTATGTTCCTGTCTTTCCTAAGCCCCTTAGAGCTCTTCCAGAGGTGCTGACCTACAAGTCAGTAAGCTGAATTTAGACCCTAAGTGCATACGTAATTCATTCACAGAAAGTATTTTGGTCAAGGTTGCGAGCTAGTCATCATCTGGGTTACAATGTGGCCCCAAAATATCACTTGCTATGACAGATGGTAGAGGGGTAGCTTCCACATATAGCACTGTTAAAAACTGTGACAGAAATCTTCTCTCGTGAAACTGAAAAGTTTAACTTCACCTTTCAGAAAAAAAATGACATTTATATCTTGCCTGCTGTAACAGCTAATAATAGTTACTTGTCTGCTACTAGCTGACAAACCCGATTTGCAACACAGCTCCTTTCACATGAGTTTCCCTAAATCAGCTGCTTACCCTAAAGAGAAATTATTTTATTACTGTGGGGCAGCAGAGGGGAAATGACATGATAACTTTCCACTGCATGAGGCTAAAATTCAAGGAAGAGTCACAGTATTTTTTAACGCTAAGGTCAAATATAAAACATTTTTATCTTACCTGTAACCAGGTAGCATTTTTTGTGGTTTTGGTCCACATTATGCACACCACAGTCACTCTTTAATCAGATCATTCCTTTTGGGTTACTTGACTTATCTAAATATTAATCTTTTCACATGTGATTTTACAGCGTTGATATTTATACTACCTTCCTTTCAATCTCTATAAGGACACTAAAGACTGGGAGTGGAATTCATTACTGTCTTAGTACTATATTAGGCTCCATTTATGTGAGTTCTCAACTGAATTTACCTATGTCAACAAGTAAGTAAGGATTCTAACAGGTTATTTTAATTTATAATGTGCTGCACGGGAATAAAAAAGATTTTTTTTTTGTAGTGAGATTAACAAAGATAGTTTGTTGCAGCATAGGACTAAAGAAAAGAATGAAGTAAAATGAAACTTCACACCTCTTCAACATACCTGATTACCATTTAAAAAAATAAATTCAGAAGTAAATGAAGTTAATGGCTGCCCAATTGATAGCACAGAAGTACATAAATTTTTAAGTAAAAGGAGGGTTGCCATGTTTGACTGTAATAACCTCACCACTGTGCTAATGACAGACTTTTTTTACATTGCATTATAAAAATAAATTAATTCTATGACAGCTGTTTTTCTACCAAGTGTCTGTAGTATGTACAAGAAACTCTCACCTTTACACTGCAGTGCTGCAGTGCAGCTGCAGAAAAAAACAGAATTATCCTACCTCCCCTGCCATTTTTACACCACTTCTCCACCCTCAGTGGGTTCAAGCTAACTTGCATAATTGTTATTATTCTTTCACAATAACCGCATAATATGTACTACACCTGGCTTCTAGGAATAAGTGGCTCAGGCATGAGGCATGGCAACAGAAGTGTAAAGTAATTTTTCAGTAGCTGCTATGTGACAGAGTAATTGTCTCAAAACTGATTTGTTGCCTGAATCCCAACCCTCCAATTTGGATGCTTTAATTAGAGTTCAACTTACTATTTCTATTTCTCCACAGCAACTGCTTCAGCCTCACTCTCTGGTTGGTGAAAAAAGGGAAAAAATTCCACCCAACCACCAGATAAATCCATCACAATTTCCAGACCCCTTAATGTTCAAGGAAGTGAATTTAAAGAAGATGATACCCTTATTTCAAGATCCTAGTGAGTGAATCCTAAGAAAAAGCTGTGTTCCCAACTCTCTTCCTTCTGCTGGATACTTGGAAATACTAATTGCTTATCTGATTTCTCTCTTCCTCTCCCCGTTCCTCCCCCTTTGCTAGACCCCTGCAAAACAGTGCTCTTCACAGCAATGTCAGGGTTCTGCTGTCATTRTTCATTGTATCCCCCCAAAACATCATAAAGCTTCTTAGGAATGATGAGACAATGCAGATATTTAGTTTTATGGCATTACTGAGACCTGTAAAATTAAACAGCTGTTTTGGTTTTTGTTTCTGAAAAAGTTGCATCTTGTCAGTACTTTCACTCCAAACTGAATCAAACCAAATGCCACAATGTGCCCACATCTTTTCAGGATTTAGCATCACCCATGCATCTTCATTTGGTAGTCTGGAGCCTCAGCTGAGTGGGTGTGCAAAGCACAATTTCAGGTTTTGTCCTCGAAGGCTGAGATGTTTGTATTGTGCCAGCCTCTGGCAAACACTTTAGGATGTTTGCCCCAAAAATTACTTTTGCTGTTACGTCTTATTACACCTCTTCTTTGTTTGAACTGTTTTTGGTGACAGTTGCCTGGTAAACAGYAAAAAGCTTGTGGCTTCTCTTGTATCCCATTGCATCTGTATCCCATTTCCTCAGAACAGGAAAGAGGGGACCCACTTATTGACAATATTCTGCAAAATGCAGCCTGAGATTCTGCCCTGAAAAATTATTAAAATATTTAAATATTAAGACATGTTAACAAATATATAAAATCACATCTATGTAAAAATAAATCTATAAAACACAGTGAATACATATATTATGTGAATACTAGCCTCAAACATTAAGTCAATGTAATTAAATGTTAAATTAATAGAAAGAAGGTGTAAAAATAAGGATAAAGGCTTCGTGATATGCTACCTGTACCGTGTCTGAAATAAATTCTGAAAATACCACCCATTTTTGCAAGATGGGCTCTAATGCTAAAGTTCTGTGTGTGTAATAGGTAAAATCTTCTTCTATCTAAAGTAAGTAAGACTGACATATAATTCCCTCAGACTTTTAATGCATACTGAAATACCAGAGTCTCCTTGGAGTAACCATAGTCACACATAGACATTTCTGAAAATGTTATTGAAATTGCTTCAGTTATCATTCTTTGTGAAACATTACTTTCCTCTATAGGTCACCATGAGTTCTTTAAGGTATTCTGGTTTTCAATATGACTTCACTAGCAGTTGCTGGAGGACTACATACAAAAAAAACAATGGAGGAGCGGTTTTCCTTTTATAAATTTGTACTGAATAACAACAAAGAAAAAAAAAATTCCAGGGCAATTTTAGGATTTTTTTTTATTTTCTGTAATGCTGTTACATAATCAATCTTTTCCGTGATTCCTCACCTCACACCCTCTCCTCAATCTACCTCCCTTCCACCATTTCTGCAATTCTCATTCTCTGTTACCCAGTGAAACAGAATGTGCTTTTGCTTCCCCATGGCAGATGTCTTTTTTTTTTCATTTTTTTCCCCGACAGCAGTAATCTATGAAGTATGAAATTAACAAATCTATGAAATTATATGAACTTCATTATTACACTGTGTTAACTCAAAAAGTCTTATGCAGACTATGTAACATGTGACTAAAATAGTTGGAGTTTTATAATATACAAATGTGTTTGTRTGTTATTAATGCATTAATGTCATAGTAATTTTTATAAGTCTGAAAAATTTTCCAGGAAATTTTCAAAGTTGCTGAGCAATGCAAAATTCCCTGAAGAACAACTTGTTAAATAGATAAAAATTCAGAGTCTATAAAGGAGTTGTAACATCCCTTTACACAATTTTGTGACTTCATTAACTCCTCTTTTATTTTTTAAGTCCTTATAACTTCTCTAACAAATTAGTACGTAATGATGCATTTTCAGATTATCAAGAATATTACTGTTGTAGATGCAAGATCATTATTTCTAAATGTGTTTTGGTTTACTAAAACATTAATGATGATAATGAACTTCTGTTCAGAATATCACATTTTTATACTGTATCTGAAATGCACTGCAAAACGTAATTAGTAGAGGGGCTCTCATTTGAATTTATGTTAAAAGAAATTAGTATCTTTTTGCATCTAGAAACAGTTTGAACAGTAGTAAAAGAGGAAAATGGACAGATTGGTATTCTTACAAGTCACATTTAAAAAAAAAAATCCTAAGAAATCTTGTAGCTGAGAAACAGGTAAATAACTTGCACTGCCTGCAGGTGGGAGGGAAAGGTCCAACCCCAGGTGCCACTGTTGTGGCAGGTGGATGCAATTCTAGAAATGTCATCTTCTCGTGGAATCCTCTTCTGTTGGACCAGAGATTTGTTGTTCCTGAGGAGTCCCCAAGCCTGCATGTTATACAATGTTAGCATGAGAGTTCAACTTCATGTTTGTGAGTTGTGTATAGCTAGGACTGCAGGCTGCACTTCAATTTATAATAGTTAATACAGCATCTAGAAAGACTAGCTTTATAGCTAAGAACTCTAAAGTAAAGAGAACACTACGGAAACACTGCTACTGGCAAACTAGATAATCAAATTGAAAATATTTGATTTCTTTTGTTGGCTTTTTTCTTGCAATTCTCTCTGTAAACAGATTAGAGCCTTCTTGAATTTGAAAAGTTATGTTGCTGTATGAATTTACCTGTAATACTTTGGTTGAACATAGGTTATTAGCAAATATTCAAGATTTGACTTATTTTGAACACATACAGTTAATATATTGATTGGATGAATACGATTACCAAAACAGGTTTTTAGGGCCAATAGATCTTCATCACTGACCCGCCCTGAATATTTTTGCAAGACTTCTGTTGCTACAAATTTGTTCCTCACCTTGAAAATGAACACAAAGCAAATCAGTCTATTAAGTTTAAATTACATCCTTGACAAGTATTGATCCTCTATCTGAATTAGACACCTGCTTCTCTAGGATAATAATGTTGAATTCAAATACATTGATAGTAGATTATGATTAATTTTTCAAATGTTACAAATGAAACAAGTCATTTTTTGAGGCAAAAGAACAACCCTGTTATGACGGAAGATGTGAGATTTCCTTCAATTTTTAAATTTGTTTTGTAGTAGAATATCCAGGATGGATATTAGAATGTAGAAATTTATAATGCCTGAGTGCTGTTGCAAGAAATTTGCCTCCTAAACTTTTTTCTTGTGTTTATATTGCTATTTTCCAGATGAAGAACAGCAATACAGATGAGAGACATGACTATTTAAAGGTCAAAAATACAAGAATAAAAAGTTTCCCTTGCATTCTTTTAACTATTATAGCCTTCCTTTCAAATGTGACTATCCTCTCTCCCTCTCTTTCTCAGTTTTTTGAATTTTCAGCATCATTAGGTTTCTCAACAGTGCCAGAGACACAAAGATATGACAAGAATTTGGGATCTCATTCATGTACACAACATTCTGGAAGGGCACAGATTTTCCTAGGACATACACAGAATCTCCAGAGCTGCTAAGCAAAGCAGATACAAGCATGGTTTGTCACCTGCTGAGAATAAGCCTGTCTTCTCTCCTGACTCTCATTTTCTCATAGAACAGTTTGAAAATGGCTACCAGACTCATGCAATTTTCTTTATATTGGATAGCTTATGATGTTATCTGTATTTCAGATGGACAGTCGGGCATACTGGTAGTAGAAATCATTACTGGCCTCAACTAATAAAATAATGACTGACGTCCTGTTCAGTGTATCTTCCATCGTGTAAAAAGGTGCCACTCTTTCTCAGCAGATTTCAGAGCTCTCCAGTTCCTCCAAAGCTTGCATGAATACAAATAAGTCGTGTACTCTATCCCTTAAGAGGACAGGTCTAGGGATTTTATTTTCTTTTTAATATTTGAACTAATGAAGAGAACATTGCTAAATCAAAATTTCACATTCTGTGCCCCAGACCAATATTACACTGACATCTACTTAGAATTGGCTACATGCAGAAGCTAAGAAATAAAGCTGTGAGGAAACAAGTGTTCGATTAGTTTTGCTTTCTGCTATGTTCAAAATTAATTTCAAAAGAACACAAGACACTCACTGCAATGCCGTGCGCAGTACGCCAAGGCTAATAAACCYCCCAAACAGGGATTACATTTGCTATTCATTCCATGAAAGAGAGCAGCATATGCTCACAGTTTCTTTACAAAGAGGGTTTTTTTAATATCCTTTGTTATTTTTGTTGTTCCATTTACTAGCTACCTTGTGCACGCAAGGCTCTCACCGAGTTGTTCTGCGTGCTCCATACATCTCCAAAAAGGTAGAATGTTACTTTCTGTCCTTTTTTTTTTTTTCTTTTTTGTTGTTAGTTCAAGTCTAATTGAGTGATCTCTGGGGTGCTTCTGCATTCAATCCTTGATTCTTCTGCTCCAAAGTCTAGCTATATTTTAGGAAGGAAAGTGTTCACACACCATGCTTATTAATTCCCCTTGCCATCTCCACCTCTCAAACACACAGGCTGCTTGGGAACTCAGACCCAAGACCACTTGAAATATTTGCTTAAGATCAACTTGTTTGATTAGACTTTTACTTGATTACTTTCACATATTTGACTAACGCTTTATGAAGCACTTGATGGCCTATATATAGACTTTTAGGATAGGCTGCACTCATGTGCAAAGATCCCCAGTGACACAGAAAGAAAGGGCTCCATGAAATGAACAAAGCTAATTTTGCACAACTTCCAGGCAATCCACATTCTTTCTTCCCCCACTCTAAACAAATATATTTGGTTCCCATCCCCTAGCTGGAAGTGGTCCTGACAGAACTCTGGATAGATGCAGGCCACACTGTGGGGTTTGAAATTCATTACTTAAGTAAGTTGAGATCTTTTCCAGACATACATCCATGGAGGCAAACAAGTATTTATTGCTGTACTGATCACCACTGAAAATTAATTATATTTATCAGATTTATAGGCAGCAAGATTTTTTGTATTTCAGGTAATTATTACTAAATGTGAAAAATCAGCTGACATTGAAGATACTGTAACACAGAATACAAACATTCTATTCTCCAGCTTCAACTGTCACCTAAGAACTTTGAACTCTTAAAACAGGTAAAGGAAGTATAGCAGAGGTGTATGTCTCTATTTTCTTTTCTATGTTGCCAATGCACTACTGTTGGATGTCACTATCCTTCTATTTCACTCAGAAATCTGTATTAGGAAAGCTAATGCAGTGTTGTTAAATTGTTTTAGGCTTTATTGAAAGTTAACATTCAACATTTAACAGAATATAATATTCCGAAAACTCTCAGTGTAACATGTAAGGCATCCTCTATGTTTTAAAACAGTGATGGAAAATTGACTTACTTTCCAAGAAGTTTTGTTCTGCAAGTAAACTTGAAAATTGCCTTAATGAGACCTCATTGATGCAAAAGAGTTGTGGAAGAATCTGCAATTATTTTGGCAAATTTTGATGTTTTGAGCAGTGTTTGTCATTAACAAGCTGTTGTGGTTTTGACACTGGCCCAGTGCCAGGCACCCACGAGAGCCACTTGCTCACTCTCCCTTGCCACAGCTGGGCAGAGGAGGGAAAAGGGAAAAAAAATAATGAACGCTTCATGAGTGAGATAAGGACCGGGAGAAACAAGGCTCAACTTAAGTTGTGAAGTGAATTTATTACTAACAGAATCAGAGGAGGATAATGAGAAGTAAAATAAGCCCTTAGAACACCTTCCACCCCCCCCCCCCCCAGCCCCTCCGTCCTTCCCACCTACAGCGCAGGGAGACAGGGCATGGGGGTTTGGTCAGTTCATCACTGAGATTTCCTTCTGCTGCTCCGGGAGAGGAGTCCTTCCCCTGTGAGGCCGTGGGGTCCCTCCCACAGGAGACAGTTCTCCGTGAACTTCCCCAGTGTGGGTCCACTCTCAGGAGCAGCAGCCACACCGCACCTGCTGCAGCGTGAGCCCCTCCCGCGGGCACACAGCCCTCCCAAAACTGCTGCAGCGTGAGCCCCTCCCACGGGCACACAGCCCTCCCAAAACTGCTGCACCATGGGTCTCTCTTTCCACAGGGTGCAGTCCTCCAAGGACAGGCTGCTCCAGCCTGGAAGCAGGGCCCTCCCTCTCCACCGGGTCTCCCACTGGATCACAGCCTCCTCCAGGCATCCACCCGCTCTGGCACCGGCACTCCCTCAGGGGCTGTGGGTGGATCTCTGCATCCCCCGTGGATCCATCCCCATGGGCTGCAGGGGCACAGCTGCTTCACCATTGTCCTCACCATGGCCTGAAGAGGAATCTTGGCTCTGGCACCTGGAGCACCTTGTTCCCCATCTTCTTCACTGACCTTGGTGTCACCATGTTGTTTTCCCTCACCTCACATGTTCTCACCTCCTCCTCTTCTCTGACTAGAATCCAAAATCTTGTGACTTTGTTTTGATTTTCTACTTAAATATGTCATCACAGAGGTGTTACCAACCTCTCTCATTGGCCCAGTTCTGGCCAGCAGCATGTCCATTTTCAGAGCCGTCTGCCATTGGCTCTGCTGGACATGGTGGGAAGCTTCCAGCAGCTTCCTCACAGGAGCCACCTCTGTGGCCCTCCTGCTACCTAAAACCAGGCAGTGCCAAACCAATACACAAGCATGACCACACTTGAGAAAAAACGTATGCATTATTGAAAAAGCAGTTATTCCTGAACAGCTGTACTGCCTGAATAACTGAAGCAATTACGGTTATTTATCTATGTTATTTTTTTTTCTAAGTGTGCATCTAAGTATTTATTGGAAAATACAAAATTTGGTAGAATAGGGTAACACATTTGTCCTTATCAGCTTTGGACAGCTGTTTTTGTTTGGTTTTTTTTTTTTTTTCCTTTTGAACTGGTGAAGCAATGAGTGAATTATGTAACTCATAAAAAAAACTAATAAACCTTTTCTACTACCCCAATGTGTATTCTGCTTAAGCAACATATTGAACAGAAGTGTACTTTAGAAATGGTTTGGGATTTCACTATAACTGCATTTTATATCCCTCTGGCTGTGTTCATTTCTCTAAGAAACACTTATGGAATAGTAGGAGAAAAATAATACATTAGAAAGAAAAAAATATCTGAAAATTACCAACATTATTTTTCTATTGCGGTCCCTTCTCTCAAAAAAAAMCAAAAAGTCACAGCTTTTTAGGTGGTATTTATGGATAGTTAAACTATAAGAAAAAATGTTATTTCCTATAAAAAATAGTCTTTGGTGTTCTTTCAATTTCATGTGGAGGACTACAACACTGAACTTTACTAGGCCACTGCTTCTGGAGCAAACATACTCAGCTTGCATAACAGCCTACAGTAACTCTGGAAAGACTTTGAAGAAAAAAATATTTCTTTGGAGCACTTTTTGTCAGTTTGTTTGGATTTTTTTTTTCTCACTTCTTGTCTCCCTATAAAACAATATTCTGGAGATGATTTGGTGTTTAGAATTACAGCAGAAATTTAGGATAATGTGTGTAATGCATGAATCTGGTCAACTTTACTGTAGTAAACATGATTAAGTTTGCTGTAAGCAATTATCACGATGTTTCTTTTTGGAATATTTTTAATTGACAACTTTGTCATAGATGTTATTTCAGAAGCGAGGTATTTGAGAATGGGAAAAGTCTGACAAGAGACCGCAATGTGACATAGGTGAGGGAGGATATGAAACCAATAACAAGATTCCATTCTACAGGAATCACTCCAGGGTGGGATTTTTTTTTTTTTTCATAAGTCTGGATGCACTGAATTTGCAAAGGGAAAAAAAAGAAGGAAAAAATCTGTGGACAGAGAGGATAAGAAGTTAGGATTTTATCAATGTTTTAAAATACAAGTTTGCAGAAGTAGGCCTGGAGAAGCCGATAACTGATTGTCTATCTAGGTTTCACTGCAGTGTAATTGGTTAATATAGTCCTAGTATGTGCAGCAAKGAAAAAAGTTGAAGCAGAGCTTTCAAAACATTTCTGTGAGCTCAGCAACAACAGTCAGTGTCCTCAAAGGTAATAGAATTTTAAATAGAAAGTAAATACTAATATACTTGCTTTGCATGAAAGACAGTGACAAAGCACAGCCTCCAAGTTATTCATGTCTATAAAAATAAGGCCAAAGATTAAAGCGAAATGGTGTTTTCTCAAATATACTCTCAAGCATACTCAAAATCTGTTCCGTGTTTGAAGCAGAATATGGAGAAATATCTTCTTCTTTAGARGAAGATAAGCAAATTCAGAATCTTCACATCACAATAACACAGTGCAGTCTGAAAGGATGATGTTCATCTTTCTCTGGAGGAAGAAAGGAGACTCTTGATAGTTCTCTCCAGATAGGAGAAGAAGTTAAAGAAATCACAGGATGTGTTTTGCATACTTCATTCCTTTCAGTTGTTAAAACTGAACTCTAAAAAGCAGCAGAATTTGGATACAAGGTCAAAATAGTATCAAAACAATACTACTCTACAGCATACAATGGAGTAGCTATAAAATGTTTCCAAGTATCTCTTAATAAAAGTCAGGCCCATAGAAAAGTATGAAGAGCTACAAAGGAAGAGTAAAAGACATGAAGTGCTAACACTGGACTTCTAAATGTGTGTAGGCAATGTTAGACAGACTGCCCTAATCTGTTTCTATATTTAAATTTACTTAATAACTTGGTCTTCTCCTCGTCACTTCCACTAAAAAGGACTGTATGCAAATTGGTAATTTGAGTAGCGTTTGTAAGTCTCTGCATATCTCAGCACCCTGATCCTATATCAGGCTCATGCCTGTCTACGAATCAGTCGCATTCACCCCTATTATGTTCTTGTTGTGAAGGAAGAACGGTTTGACATTTGCGGTGCAAGGAAGGCTCAGTGTACTCTGTGCCTGTCTCTGACTTTCACAAATGCAAAACTACGGTCCTGGAACCCACAATGAGGTACACCCGTGTGCATGAATACCCACACTGCGTGTTCTAGGAGCTGCCATGGTGAGGTGAACATTCTCTGAGGTTGTCCTTACTGGAAGCAGCCATGATACAAATATTAGGAAATAAATTTGTGAACAAATTCCCTAAACATGTAGGAATTCTTAGGTTCTGTATCAGCAATCTTGATGAGTGAATGCTCCGGTTATCCTTACTGATAAACTTAAATGAGCTGGAGGCAAAAGTGAGGGGGAAATACACCTAGTTCTTACTGAGTCCACCAAATAGCATGACTCTTCTCTGCTTCCACCCTCCCCTTGTCCATACCCCAGCTTAAGTCAGCCAGCCAGCTGCCAATCTCTGTGCATACATCAATCTGTTCAGTCTTTTGTGAATCAGATGAAGTCCACTGCAGCACAATGGAGTGCGACACAGAGTTGTCAGCTGCTGTACGACAGCAACACTGCTTTGCAATTGGAATACTATACCAAGTCTGCTGTTTTTATGTTTGACAAACAGCTTAAGATTACACATGAAAGGTAAATATCTTCCAGAAAATTTATATTTAAAATAGGTAAAAATATTTATACTACTGTCAGTTTTGGAATCTGTTAGTATTTTAAGTTCTTCTAATTGATCTCTATAAATGCTTTAACAAATTTTTAAACAGCTCAGAGATGACTTTAAGTGTTTGGATAACAGTAGTTTTAACAGCAAGGGAAATGCTTGCTTATATTGTTTGGGTTTTTATTAAACCATTGATTACTGCATTTTCCTACAATGAGATAACCCCATAACAATCTTTCTTAAAAAACAAAGAAACAAGTAAATTATTTCATCAGTCTTCATGCTTTTATTCCCTCAGTTTACTCTGTCTTAGCTACACAYTTCATTCATAGACAAGTGCTTCATTCAAGGGCATGATGGTGCACTACTCAACAATACTTAGTCCATTATTTGTTCACTAAGGGCAAACTTGGAAAATGAAATGGGAAGGACTATATCTTTCAACCTTTGACAGTTTCACCTAAGCTATTTTATCTAGTTTTTTGTTATTCTTTTCAATATTTTTAGTGCCAAGCTTTTTTGCATGTTAAATTCCTTAGGATGGGATTTTTCAAGGTGTAAAAGTTCAAACCTCTCCCCTGTATGCCCATTCCGTTTACTGTCCTGAAGACTCTCTGGTGCAACTCTTAAAGATTGTTCTCCTAATGTCTCTCTTCCTCATGTCAGCCCCAGGAGCTGTGAGCTCCTGCCCCAGTGCCACTGCAGCAGGGCCAGTGCCCAGGGAGGTGTGGGACACCTGGGGCTGGGACTGCCTGGTGCCTCCTGGCTGCCCTGCTGCTGGCTGGGACAGTGGGACCGTCCACATCTGGGAAACTCTGCCCTGGAGGGTGCCACTGSTCCTGGCCCAGGGGAGCCCCTGGCCCCACTGTGCCCTGAGAGCTGCTGCTTTCTCTGGTGGGTTCTCCCTTTCTATGTTTTGAACACCATTACACTTCTTTTTTTTGTTTTCTTTACCTTATTTAAATAGATAATACCACAACTCTGAGCAGAGCAGGGGAATTTGTTTTCCCCACAGCAGAAGGGCTCTGTGCTCACCTCTGCTCTGCACTGCATCTACCGGGCAGTCAATTAAAAAACAGTCATGATTATATATATGACCTAGGGATTCATCCTGAAAGATCCCAATAGTTCCCTGCAAATTACAGTCTGCTGGGCTTTCCCATAACCCTTTGAATTTTATGGCTGCTCTGTACCAAGCAGTGAAACAGCCTTTTATTTATCTATACATTCAGTCTGCGCTAAACTGTGATTCTCCAAACAACCATGAATAGATTGGGATTGTATTCCCTGTTAAATGAGAAAATCTGCACCTGTTTCAAGAAATTTAGTCATAAGTTATTGTGTGGGTAGTCCACTAGGGAAGATGCTGCACAGCATCTAGATGTTTCACATGGAGCTGAGTTAGAAAGAGTTATTCTTGCCCTTAAATCCAAAATACACAGTGTCTTCAAAGCATTAATTAAAAGCAGCTGAAGGAACAGATAAAGACACAAAGGCCCATCGGAAGAGAGTTTTGTACTAACTGAACATGAACAGCCTATTTTCCTTTCTGCTTAAACAGGCTTTTATATCTGAACAGCCAGATCAAAAGCCAACTGACTGAGTGCCAGTTCAACAGCTTTAGAGGGTTCTGCCATCTGCGGATGAGAGGCTGTCAGCGTATTTAATCTCAGCTCATGGGCTGGGAAGGCAATACATCCTCTAATGGCAGCCACGCTGGAATGACTTGTGGCTTCCTCCTCCTACAGCAAAGTGGAATTATGAATCTGAACAACAGGCTATAAAGTATTTTATTATGTGGTCATAAGTGTCACTTTCTATGAGGAACAGAGTGGTAATTTAGTGTGTTAAATTATCACTTAGTGAAATCACATGTAACAATGAGCTCTGAACTAACCTTAATTGAAATGATCTCAAACTATTCAGTCCTTTAGTGCAGATCTGTTTGTGTATGTGCACACACTTGTGAAATATTGATGTTTAAACTCCATTCACATCTAGACAGCAAAGAAACCTTGGTCCTGTTGATGCTTAGGGTGCCAGAATTCCAACTCTTCCTGACAAATAAGAAAAAAAAAAAAAGGAAATCCAAGTATTAAGATCTACTTAAAGCAGTAAGAAATTTATAAATTCTAAAATTAATAAAGATTATCCCCTTACTGAAAACCTTAGAATTTTAGCTGGAAAAGCACAAGTTACCTAAAGCAAATCCCAATGGACTCTTATATACAGCAAAAGCTATCCTAAATGAGAGTATATTTGGGTTCTGAGGACAAGATAAAAAATCAAAGCCAAGACCTTTTTACATGAGTTATCCTCTTGCCTTTCTATCTGTTAAAAAAAAAAAATTAAAAACTCATCTTTTGATTTTCATCTGATGAGAAATGCAACTAATATTAGGGGGTTTTTTCCTCTGGGTCTTTTTCTTGTTAAAACTATCCCTCTTTCCTCAAAAATGTATAGCAAGATTTTCAGTTAATCATTGTTTTTTTGCAATATTTTTAGTCCTTTTGTGATGGCTCTGTGCTAGCTCTTCAGTTCATTGACCAGACATGGAGACATTACCAGAGACTGAGTAGGAATGTGGATAATTAAAAAATATTTCATCAGGTTTTCAGTCTTTTTACAATTCAAAAAAGTGAAAAATGCATTGTCTGTCTAATCCTACTGCATTTGGTATCTACAAAACTCTTATTCCCTAGTGGAAGAATTTAGGTTGTGTATGTATGTCCCAAGTCTCTTTGTAATGGGAGACGAAGATTTAGCCAATAAAGCTTTCCTGACTCCTCTTTAGTTCTCTCTCAGTTCTCTCAGCCAATGGCTGTAGCAACCCATAAACTAGTTTGTTTTCAGCACTGCAAAGGATCATCTTTTGTTATGTTGTGATAACAAGCAAACAAATAACTGTGCTAAATTTAAATTCTGGTGGAGAAAAGGTTGCCTTTACCTGTTTGAAGGCTGAAATGTTTGGCCCCAGGTGTGAAATGTAAATGTCTCTTGGTTTCAAGCTTTGTTCCTCCTGAAAGGCCTACCGAGAAATCTTAGCTCATTGTTGATAAGGAATAGTGCAGCAATGGGCATAGCATCATCATGCTCAATAGGTCCTTGAGGGAATATTTACTTGAGCAGCAACCTTATTATACTTTTTGAGATATAGTGAAATAAATTGTTGCGGTGCACTATGTGCTGAAAGAGAGATAGACCCTGAGGGCCACAGAGAGAGCCTCTTTCCTGGCCCCGGAGGTGACCCTGGGAGTGCATCCAGGTCACCGGGGATGGGCTGAGAGAGGATTGTGGGTTTCTGGACAGTGTCGGACCTATGAGATGTGATAATTKTAGTTTGTGACCTTATAGGGTATTGTTTACCTGTTACCATAATAGGCAATGTCTGTGCAATACCCCAGGTGATTGGGGGACACTGAGGTGAACATCATTCCTGTTTATGTGATGTGATATCCTGTTAGGTGCTGGTATTTAGGGAATATTTTCCTGTGCAATAAACACTTTGCAGTTCTCCATCTTGGGTGCGGAGTCATGCCCCTGCGTGAATACTGCAATAAATGTTTCCACTAATGTGTCCAGCTCTGTTTGAGACCTTAGAGTTTGAGCATCTGTGACACTGCAGACTTTCTACATAACTGGCAGAAGGACTTGTTCCTCTCWGTCAGAACATTTCCTAAAATTTAATTTAAATCAGCTAGTAGTGAGATCCAAGAGGTATCTCACAGCAGTAAATGAGATCATTTTCCTCGTGAGCTGATCAATGTGAACTGACAGCTCAATGGCTGCTGACWGACAAAGAAAGGAAGAGATGTCCTTGACAAGTACCTTCTTGTCAGATGGTGGAGTCATCCAGGTTGGTCTTAGTGCTGCTCTCAGTCATCTCAGTGGCACTGGGGACCTTTGTGCTTTCTACAGCAGCAAGATGTATCAGAGTTCCCACTCTGCTTTAGCACTCTTCCCTGGCTACAGATTTTCTTTCATTGTTCTTCACTGTCTGCTTAGTAGCAATGACCATTTCTCTCAGCACTGAATTAAGTCGATTCTAATGAGAGCAATCTCTCTATTTCATTCCATGCCACAAGTTTCAAGAACTGTTCTGTCAAGTGCTGAAATTGGATTATTCCTTCAAAGGCATCTGCCACTTTTTCTCCTCAATCCCATTTCCCCGGTACAGACCTGCAAGCCAAGAACAGACATCAGGAGAAGATGCTGAATTCCAGCTTAGACACAGATAGTGTTATAAGGCTGAAAAGGAATCCCTGAGTTGCCACATATTTTCAACAGTGTTGGTGTACCTGGCCAAAAACAGTCCATGGTCAGTATTCTCTTTTCCCTAAGCTTTTCTGAACAAATTTTATGGATAGTGAACTCTGCACTTCTCTGTAAAATTTTATTGACCGTGTACACTCTGAGAATGTAGTTAAGCAAATGAACTTCCGAAAGACAAACTGTGCTATTTTGGGTTTCAGAATATGAATGCTCATCAAACATTACTTCCATTCAATATAATTTATTAGTTAGGATATCAGATCTTGTAAGCAAGCTCCCTTGCATAACTCAAGAGGAAATCAYGACTGATTTCTCACTGCTGTCTGTCCAAGAATCACAATTAGGCAGACTTAAATATTTCAGATTATGTTTTCTTTCTTTTACGAATCCCCAGTTCTGTGTACAGTCATTGAATAGATAGACTCTTAAGAAATATTTTTCCTGTATTTTACCAGATTCTATGAGAATATGTATTTTTAAAAGCCTATAGCTTTGAATGTGTCTTGAAGAACAAATTCCAATACATGAAAGAACCTAAACTGACTGTTGCTTCTACATGGCATGTCAAATAATATAAAAAAAATTAGAGGATTATGAATTTGTACCACAAATGAGGCCACAGTATAAGCAGCAGTGTGCATGTCACCTCTAACTAGTTCTTGTATTAAATCACTTAGATCATTTCACTTTGTTTCTCAATCTTATGCTTCAAAACCTCAGAATGCCACTGAATATTTGCTGCTTTTTCTACCTCAAAAGCTGGGTCCAATATGATGACATTGTGCAGCAGTATGCTTTTTTATAGCACACCTTGAGGCCTTTTTTTTTCCCCCACTACTTTTTGATTCCTAATGTCTTGCTACATAACTATATTTACCTGAATAAAATATAAGCGTTGAACTTGGGAATGAAATTCTCCCTCATCTCTTTCCCCAGCCTCAATATCATCCATGTCTTGTGAGCTTGACTGTGATTCTTTCTCCTTCTTTGCCTTATTCGTTCCTCTGCAAAATCATTGTGTTGCATTCAGTTGCAGTGTACACATAAAAATTATGTGCTTAACAATATAAAAAAAATACGCTTAAACCATCTCAAGAGATGAGCTAATAAATGTTAATACCAAAATAATATGAGAACAAGTTTGGTACACAATTTGAAGTTAACCCCCTCTCCCCAGAGTAACAATGAGATCCCACCACCACCCTAACCCTTTCCACTTTGAGGCTAAATATTCTAGGTTATCAAAGTCTCTCTCCTCACATGCCAGATGCCCCAGTCCCTTGATCGTTTTTTGGCCCCTCACTGGACTCACGGCAGTCTGTCTATTTCTTGCGTGAACTGAGGATCCCAGAACTAGATCCAGCAGTCCAGATGTGTTTTACCACTACTGAGGAAAGGGTAAGGATCAGCTCCCTCAACCTGTTGGCAGCACTTCTCATAAGGCAGACCAAGATACTGAAATATTGCCACTTTGGACCTGTTTAAAAATGCATGTATTTTAACATGCAATATTGAAAAACATGTATTCCAGGGCACTTGTATTTGGCCTTCATAATGCTGTTAAGACAGGTGTATAGACATTTTTCCTATCTGTATGATACCTAATTTCATAAGAAGTTTTCGTAGCCTTTGGCAGTAATTCAGATTGCAGGAGATGATGACATGAATGAGAACTATGACTTTATTATAGCGCAAATGACATTTCTAAGTTATGGTCTGGATGTGATTTTTGTGAGAATTCTTTGCAAGGTTATAGAACATGTAGAAAAGTCCTCTCTTTTCTCCTGAGAAAAAAAAAAAGAATGCAGAAAATTATTTCCAATTAATATTTATATTTGGATTTAAATCTCTGTCTAATTTAGAAGCCCAAAACATTTAAGTTTGAGTATAAATGTTTCCTGTTTGTCCAAACTTTAAATTACATCAGAATTTTGAGATACTGTACTATTTTGAGATGCTTTATTATACCAAAATAACACATCATAGCATTTGATTGCTGGAAAATAAATTCTTGATYACATCAGTTACAAATTTTCTTATGATGTATTAATAAAAGTAAAAATTAGAAGAAAAGCAAGCCATTTACTATGTTTACTATACATTTGAAATTTACTATATTTACTGTATTTACTATACATTTGAAATAC
Source organism: Parotia lawesii (assembly GCA_003713295.1). Lineage (NCBI taxonomy): Eukaryota > Metazoa > Chordata > Aves > Passeriformes > Paradisaeidae > Parotia > Parotia lawesii. The sequence continues at coordinate 8,345,356 of RAHM01000010.1, forward strand.
CAATGATCACTTCAAATTCTATTATTGAAGGAATTATGGTTTTATGTATTAACTGTTTGGTTTTTTTTTCTTGTTCTTGCCATCAGTAAATACCCAGCTGGTCATTAGCTGTTGGTAAGTACAATTTACACTTAATTTTCTGATTACATCTGACTTTTTACTAAGACCATATGAAAATCACTAGGAGAAAAACTAAACTTTGGAATTCAAAAGAGAAAAAAGATAGCTTCCTGAACTGGAATGGTTAAAGGGTGAAGAAAGAATATGTGTCTATTATAAGTGAGTTCAACTCCTTTAATAAGRTGGATGTTGAGAAATAAAGAAGAAATTGGAAATGATATTAGAACAAAAATGAAGAGTCAAAAAATGCTGACAGAAAAATAAAATGGTGCACACCTGTCTAACACAAGTGACCAGAAATCATTTCAGTCCCTGTGTGTATCATCAAATTGCTTTGTAAATCATAACCTTTGTACAGCAGGTTTTCCATCTCCAAAAGGGTGGTTACCCCTTGAACATTTACTTGTTGCTTTGAGACATGTTGATGCTACATAATGGGAAGCATTAGTCTGGCTAGCACTGCAGAAGTAGCTGAGATTTTTCAAATCACATCATAAGTGTCATAGGCATAGGGATAACTGTGCCACCTATGCCCGGTATTGCTTTTCTCCTCCTGTGGTTTACTGAACCAGTCAGTCCAAGGATAATATGTAGAAATCAGACTATATCACTAGCTGAATGTGCCCACCAAAACCTAAAAGATCTCTAATAGATATATATTGAAAAAAAAAAATCCATTGGTTTTTATTACAATGAATTGAATAACTTCCCAGACTCCTTCAAGATACAATAATAATTATTKTAAATTACTTTGAATACTTATTCCTTTTAGAGTTCATATTTATATATTTTCATACATAAATATCACAAATATTATTTTAATATATTTATTAAGATAYGTGTCTCACRCATATATATAAAATCCTGAAAAGAGGAATTCTGCTTCTCTCTTTGCAAACAGTCATAAAAATAACACAGACATAAAAGTATCAAGGATAGCTTTTCTTGGCAGTGACACCAAATTTGAATGGCATTGTATATAACTGTAAATAAAACAAAACAAACAACCCCCTCAAACAACAAAAAATCCCAAACCAAAAYAGGAAACCTCTATGTGCTGAGACAACCTTCTAGTATTCCAAACTTTGAAAAGCTAAAAATTTCAAAAGACGATTGGAGTGTGAGTGAATATCAGAATAATATTGGTATCAACAAGCTCTTCTRTTCCTTTTATTGCCTTTTCCTTTCTCAGTGTCTCTCATTCTTTTCTCTTTTTTTCTGTGACTTAATCCTTTCCCTGAAAAATCACTCTTCATACTCTTTTCCCTCTAGGTTTTCTATATCACTATTTTTCCTTCTTCTTTCAAATGTAAGGACAGCTGTTTTCTTTTATTCTTAGGTTTTACTAACACTACAGTCTCTATGGCTCCCTAATTTCTCTCCCTCTCACAGCAAATTTTAGCTTTTATCCCCATATACCAGTGTTCATAATCGGCACTAGTGTGAATATGAAATATTTGGTTTAGTACCTGTAATTCAGACTGGCCCTGTCCATTTCTAGTTTTAACCAATGAAACTTTTATGGTACCTGTCATAGAAAGTTGATTAGGAAGGAAAATGCATCAGTCAGCTTTGTCTCCTGGCTTTGCTGTTCCCGTATGCATCACTTCTTATCATTTGAAGCTAGTCAGAAAAGTTCTTGGGAGCTCAAGTTTTTATCATTGTGTTAGAAGACTGCTACCAATCAATCACTAAAGTTAAGTCTCTACTTTAAAAGGTAGGTTGGTGGAGAATTTAACTTAGACATGACCTATTCTGTAGCTGCTGCAGCCAGAAATAGCTACTAAATAGATCAGGAAAAAAGAAACAAAACCACAGTAAAATGAGAACACCGTTTAATTAATATTACAAACTAGTACTAGAGTAAATGTATTTTTCTTTATTTTGGACAGAGATTGGATAAAATGCCTAGTGATATTAAAACATTTTAAATCATATTTGGATGTGTTTATACTTCTCCTGAAAGGTGGTCTAGGATAACAAAAAGAGAACCAATTGTTCTATGGCCACTCTAAAAAACACATGATAAGTAGTTCCTAATCAGCTCACATTGTTTCCCGGCTATATATGTTCACAGAGGTTGCTTCTACAAACACATACATCTACTGTTTCCAGGAATAAATAGCATTCTAGTACTTAATAAACAAACAAACATGCAAATCCCTAGTAAGGTCCATGGCCTGATGGATTAATAAAACCTAGCCCAGAGTCATAGTATGTATCTTCTTATAAAGAAACAGAAATACCAAGCTTTTGGCTTTCCCCCAGCGTTGCTAGGGTATCTGTGTAGCATGTATAGACATTTTGACCATGGCCAAATATTGTGGCAACACCACAGATTTTCGCAGAAATCAGTCTTTGGAAAATGCCCAACCTCAATAACTCACACTGGGCAGGTTCCCACATCATCAGCTCAAGCACATCCTTGCTCGCAGTCCTGGTGAAAGAGCTCTGTGCAGTCAGTTGGGTTCGTTCTCTTTCTGCCAGAGATTCCCCTCCTAAATCTGACTCTTTGGGCTGTGTGACTCCAGCCCTATGGCTGAAGAGCAGCATCATGTGGCTGTTATCCCAGGCTCTTCTAGAAATTTGTTTCATTAGAAGAGCCAATAAGAGGAACTGAGCATTGTTGGCATTCAGCACTGCCCCATTTGAGAATATAAATCAAATRGGACAGAGAAGCACACTGCCTATGTCAAACAAGCCAACTATATTGTTCAGCCAGAGAGAAAAAAATGGGATTTGAATACTGTCCCATCTCAATGAAGCTGGGTAGTAATGAAACACAGGTTCACAAAAGACTCATTCTGTTGTTAGGAATGAAAGGAGAAATAGTGCAAGCAGGAATAGAAGTTCTGGACTGAGAGCAGGGAGATGGAAGAAGAGAAAGGATTTTAAGAATTGAAAACAAAATTGAAAAACAGAAATAAAGAAGGAAACAAACGAACAAGCCACGGGAACCTCAGCACTGTCTACAGTACACTGATAACTATTTGAGAACACAGAGCTGCTGAACTCTGGTGACTATTAATTCTGCCAAGAAAAAGGGAGCAACCAGTGTAAGTAAATTAAATTGAAGGAAATGGATGCATGCTACAAATGGTGCAATTTGTCCAAAAGACTTTTGAAAAACATTAATGAAGATTTTCTGCWGGGTAAGCTGGTATAATTGTGCTGCACTGTGTATTGATTATACAAGAGAAGAAATCTAAGCTAAGACTTCATGCTGTTAATACCTTGTCAAGCTGGGCTAAATGTTGTTTCTTGGACTATTTATATTGGAAATTGAAGTACTGCTGCCATTTTTTATGCTTAGTTTCTTTTTTTTTATTATTAATTTAGAACAGCAGTTAGATATAATCTCTAAACATCATYTATGTTGCTGGTTGTTTTTACAAACAAAATTATATATCATTGTCAAGATACAGCCTTCATAGCTAGAGAGAGTAACTTAAGTTGTGTAAAATCATCAGAACTTCCACGGTAAATAAAGACATTCCACTTAGATTAAATATTATTCTAGTGAAGGCTCTCTGGCAGGAAGGACCTAAGAAATCAACTTGTCCAGGCAGAAGAGCATCTCGATCTGACTGAGATGTCTCCTGATCCAACAGTAAGAATGTGTAGATTAAACAAGTTTTCTCTTTTACTTTCTCACTCGTTTACAAAGATGTTAATAATATATGCAATTGATAACAGTGTTACTGCAATAAGAGTTACATGCATAGTATTTTAACCTAAGGTGAGCATTAACTTAAATTGATAATAGTAAAGATTTCCTTACCAAACACAGTGGCAAATGCAGAAACTAAGTATAAAACATCTTAAATACCCAGTTCTACAGCACATTGCTTCATTCATTAAAAATGCTGAAGTGCGACCTTAGCTCAGTCACAGGGTCCAGAGGAGGAACTAATCTTACAATTGCCAAGTATTAAGTGTCTTCTGATAAAAAATAACATCCAGAAAGACTCTTTAGCATACAGTGGGAGATCAGAGTGTAAGCCTCAACTGCAAGGACTGCCAAGATATATGCAAACTGTGCCTCTATATCTCTGGACCCCTTTACTCCATGCGCCGACAGAAAAAACCACCATGAAAAAACCCACAGCAAAATTCTGCTGCTTTCCCCAAAGTATTGCATGCATTCTGCATTCAACCGTTAGAAATTTTTTTCAAACTATTGTTTGGTCCAGGTTGATGTGAGGTCTCTGTATAGGGCATGAATAACAGTCTGTCAAGCACGATATTGCAGTCAATATCACAAACCAAACTGCTTCATTTCTGCTGGCTCACATAAGATGGAATAGATCTCTCGGTGAATTCACGGGAAAAGTTTACCTGTGACTACTCCAGTCAACTACTTGTTATGTACATTGCATATGGGTTTTTTTAGCCTAAAATATAAGCTCTTAAGCAGATCTGTATATTACAGATTACAATCACAGAATATTCTCAGTTGGAAGGGACCCAGAAGGATCATTGAGTCCAGCTCGTGGCCCTGGACAGGACTACCTCAAGAGTCACACCATGTGCCTGAGAGCATTGTCCAAACATTGGGGAGCCTGTTCCAATTCCTCAACACCCTCTGAGTGAAGAACCTTTTACTAATATCCAACCTAAACCTCACCTGACACAACTTCAGGCCCTTCCCTTGTGTCCTGTCGTTGGTCAACACAGCAAAAAGATCAGTGTTTGTGGCTCCTCTTCCATTCACAAGGAAGTTGCAGACTGCARTGAGGTCTCCCCTCAGTATCCTCCAGGCGGAACATACCAAATGACCTCAGCTGCTCCTCATATGGCTTCCCTTCAAGGCTCTTCACCGTCTTCATTGCCCTCCTTTGGACACTCTCTAATGGCTCAACATCTTTCTTATATTATGGCACCCAACACTGCCCCCATCACTCGAGGTGAGGCCACCCCAGTGCAGAGCAGAGCAGGACAATCCCCTCTCTTGCCTGGCTGGTGATGCTGTGCCTGATGCACCCCAGGACACTGTTGGCGCTCCTGGCTGCCAGGGCACTGCTGACTCATGTTCAACTTGTCACTGACCAGGAGCCCCAGGTCCCTTTCTGGATCACTGCATTCCAGCATTTCATTCCCCAGTCTGTCCATACATCCAGGGTTGTCCCATCCCAGATGCAGAATCCAGCACTTTCCCTTGTTGAACTTCATGTGGTTGGTGACTGCCCAGCCCTGAGATTTATCAAGGTTTCTCTGCAGGGTCTTTGAGGGAGTCAACAGCTCCTCCCAGTTTTATATCATCTGCAAACTTGCTTGGTATCCCTTTGAGTCCTACATCTAAATTGTTTATGAAGATGTTGAAGAGCACTGGCCCAAAGATGCAAATCTGTGGAACCCAAATGCTGCCCAGTTGCCAGCCTGATATTCTGAAGGTTCAGCTCAGAAAACTACCAAACTGTAGATACCTTTCAGAGTTTCCCATTGCTTCTTCTTTGGGCAGTGTTACTAAATGATTACCAGGAAGAGAAAATTCTGAGATCTTTCAATAAGGACAAATGAAGCTTTTTATGTCTGAAGCATGAATTTCACAGCTGCTGCCTTATTATCATTTTCCTTATGAGATGCCACATCATTCAGCCATAATAAGGGTTTTAATAAACAACTAGATTAGAAGCTGACATTTATACAACTTGAACAGACTGCAGTGGCCAAACATGAACAGATACAATTCAAATTGAAAGAAAAAAATGAAGGATGTTAATTTAAATTAGCTGTGGAAAAGCAACAGGCTTTATGATGGACTTGACTGACAATATCGGAAGAAAGCACAGTGAATTACTTTGTTATTAGTTAGATCCTAAGAAATTTCAGCGAAGAAATGACCGATGGCAGAAGGCTGTACCTTGATTATTAAATGCAGTTAAAACAAAAGCTCTAAGACTGGTTCTTAAAGTACAATAAAATTCTAAATATTTTGGAATTTAACTTGAAAATCTTCCTATAACAAACATGGTCCAGGAGGAACTGAGCAGAGATGTGAAGGAAGCAGAAGAGAATGGAAAGGTAACAATAAAAAATCATGCAGCTGGTAAGGACAGAGAAGCAACACAGAGGGCAGAAGCATGACAGGATGTCATTTTATTGATTTAAGTTACAATAAAACTGAGCAGACATGGTGTAAACCAAAAATGTAGGAGCCAACGAAACACGTAATGACTGTAGAGTATAACATAAAATAGTAACTGTATGTGAGTTTTGCAGGTGAATATACTCTAAATTGATCAGTGCTGAAACATGGGAAGGCAGAACTCAAAAACCAGTTTTCCATACCATAAATACACCCTTTTACCTTTATTCTCCTGGTGCGCTAGACTAGATTATATAGAATACTATTAACTATTACTTCCTTGKTGATTCTTTAAGTAGAGACTAGTGAATCTGTATGTACTGAGGGAGACTACCAAAAAAGGTATAATTCACCACAAAGGAGAGAGCTATTTTGAATCTTCATTATATAAATAAAGTATTTGTTTGTTATTTTACTTAGTTTGTACTTTTAAAAAGAATGGATCATGAATCCTTCACAGATTCTGGTCCAAAAAGACAAGGAGTACAACAGTATCTTGTGGAAGAGAAGAAGACTTTTAAAGACATGAAAGAAAATATTTGGAAACTTGAAACTTACATGGAGCAATCAATTACATTACTTCATTCCATACTGCTAAGAAGGTTTAGAGTTTGTACTCTGCTTTTATTCTGAACATTACTCATCTAGAAGAAACTGAAATACCAGTCTTCATGCACAAGCTGTGTCCTGATTACTGAAACGCAATCCCACATCAAGGGATGCAGCAGGCTAGGACACAGTGATTCCTCTCCCTGCAGGAGATGAAGTCCATTGCCAAGACACTTCAGAACAGCATGCAGAGGCCTGTGAATGCAATAGGACATGCAGAGGAAGCGGATGACTGAGATGAGAGAAAAGAGACACATTATGCTGATGAAGGCTCTCTGGCAGAAAGGATCTATCGGATTTAAAATAATGCATAGGGTTACTCACAAAGAGGAAGCTTTGACTGCCAGCTTGTCAGGGGAGAACAGCAAACCTCTGAATGAGAGATTTTCTAATCCAACAGGGAATCAGTGTTGAATTGGACTGGCAGGGTAAGGATACGACAGAACAGAGATGCAGCAATAGGGTAGACTGGACAAAAAAATTAGTGGTAAAAACTGAGGGGAAAATGAAAGTAGATCTGAACAAAGCTGAAAAAATATTGAAAAAAAAATTGTAAAGTGTAATGTGTCTGCGATTACCATAAAAACCCACCTACAATTTGCAAGGTCCATAGCAAGGCCTGCTGATAATCATCCATTGGGAAATACTACAGAGATTAAGCAACCTCAGCTGTGGCAGAGGAAAACTTGAAATGAAAAAGTAAATAAAAGTAAGGCAGAAAAAAAAAGTGTTCCAGGAATTTGCGTTAAGAAATCTTCCCTGTCTGACCATTCCGGAGCCACTCTGGCAGTGACACTCCTATCACCGAGACTGTCACTGATGGGACCGAAGCCTCTTAGCAGCAGGCAGCCCCAGTGAGCCCCACGGGACTCCTGCACATCCCACTCTCACTCAGTCAGACCAGGTTTCCCAGAGCAGAGTCCGAGACCTCTGGATCCTTAAATTCAGTCATAGCGCTACGACAGCACAACAGCTCCAGCCGGTGCCTCCCAGGAGGGACCCCAGCAAAGGAATCCCTGGGCTTTTATACCCTCACAGTCTGGGGTCCCCCATCTGAGCCATCGGCTCCTGCTGTGTCTSTGAGTGTCCGGTCAGCTGGCTGGGACACAGGTGCCATGTCCTTTGTTATGCAAAGTGTCTCCGGCCTCTTGCCTGGGGCTCTCTCCATTTCCCTCCACCCTCTCAGCCTGCAGCTCGCACTGCACACCCAGCTACCTGCACCAAATGCGTTCCTCAGTACTTGCTTCAGCTTTACCAAGGGCTTCAAACACTCAACTGAGGTTTTATGTTTCAAATCCTACAGCTATCCCGCAGCAATGCTGCCCGCAGCATTCTGACAGCATGCAAATTTATGGCAGCAGTGGCAGTTCTGATCGCTCAGTCGCACCTAAGAGCCCAGCAGGTTTCAGACCCACAAATAAAAACCAACAGGTATTATAGCCTTGCMCATTCCTGAGGCATCAGTGTGCTGCACTGAGATAATTCTCATCACGCTGTTCATACAAGGTAATACAAAATGAAAACTCTTAGTCGTAAGTTGTTYCAAATGTTTACATGAAAGAAAGGTGCTCAACACAGAGATTTCCTGATAGTCCAAGGTCCACTGAAGTCAATGGCAGCTTGAGCTGGACTATATACCAAAAAAAAAAAAAAAGATATACAGGATTTTGATTTTCTTCAATGATGCATTTTGTGAATAAATAAGTCTCTTTTTAAAAATAAACTGTGGTTGTTAAGTAAATGCCAATTTAGTAGCAGGCACAGAAATAAGAAAATTTGGATATTATAAGACTTAGTCATGGCTAGATTTTCAGGTCAAACAAAAATATGTTGATATGTAGATAAATACAAACTACAGCTGAGCAGACACCATGATTCAGGGCCACCAGTAATTACACCAAGATTGAAGAAGTAAATCTCTCTTAGCATATTGTACTGAAAAATTAGTGGGTTTGGATTGGTTTTTGTTTCTTTATGAACAAAACATAGTAATTAATGATCAATGATTGATCAATGGCATACAACAGAGTAATGCTGTTGCTATTCAAAACTTAAATGTTCTCACCAAATGTCATACAGTTTTATCTCTTGTCATTTTACTTTGTCCAGAGCTCATAAATGAATTGTATACAACCTTCTACCAACACTCTCAAATATTAGCAGGTATTGAATAAATTTCCTGTTAGAGTATTTCCATTCATTTGTGTGTCCAGTCTTTAACTAATTTAGATACTTGGGATTATATTTCTAAAGGATTAATAAAACCAAGTGCTTGCTCTATTGCTTTTTAAAAATAAATTAGGCAAAGAAAGAACCAAAGAAAATTTTACAGAGATGATAACTTTGCTACTGTACCATTAGCAAAAAGTGTTAGGAATTTGCAAAACATGAGTTTAAGAATATGAAATGGTTACTACAGAGAAAATGATTTGATAAATCAAGAGAGGAAAATACTATAAAAAACAAACCTGCACTCACACACTAGCGGTGTGAGAGGCAATCTAGCAATGTGTCAAGGTAGATACTGCTTTTTTCATTTTAGAACTCAAACTTATCATTATAGCCTCAGTTTGGACACATGGCTCAGTTCCAAGAAAAATCATAAAGCCAAATCCCTTGCAGGAGTTTTTAATATGGTCACTGAAAAAAGATCTCGGCAAGCTGATAAAATTTAGCTGAAGTTTTCCAAAACACCATTCATGAAAACCACTCTCAAACCTGTAATCTCTCCGACTCCAAGGTTAACTGCCTCTCTAAGATGCAGCTGGTTTCTTCCACCAGCTGCAAAACACCTTCATGCCGTCCTCTCCACTAATATCTCATAGCTTTCTACAACATATCCTGCCCTAGGTACTTCAGATAGCAAGACTAATATTTACAGCATATGCTCAGGGATATCATTCATTCTCTTCTACCAACAACTTTACTTTTAATAATGGAAATGACCTCTAGATAACAGACACAAAACTATGCCAATTTTTTTAATATGCCGTCTTGGAGAGATTTTAAATAGTTCTCACACTGCTGCCTCTACCCAAGACACRCACCAGAACCTGCACTGGAAAATTAATACTTCCAACAGCCTTATCACTAAATTCATCTTTTCAAACAACCTCTCCAGAGTCTGATGTGCACTGAATGAATCCAGGTTGTGCCTCAAGTCATAATTTAAGCTTGCCAAAGAGCTCCACAAAGAGCTCCACAAAAATACTCCCTGCAGCAGATCTGTCAAAAGCCTCAGATTCTTTACCTCAATTTCTTGAAGAATATTGCTACATTTCATCCAGTGTACTCAGTGCTGTTACTGAAATTATAGGCATTGAAATAAACAATCATTATGCACCAAAATAAGCTCATGCAGACAATCAGTAAAGGATGGAATGACCCAGCTACCAGTAGGGGAAAAATGTTTCTGAGAAAATAATTTCTTGATCATCTCAGTCTACATCTTGACAAAATAGCTTACAATGATGAACATTGGAAGTATGTTCATAATTTTACGAAATAGCAAAAATCATCAATTCAATAGGAATACAGATTCTAGTATTCACTCCACTCACAAACAGACACATAAATTTGTTCATGCACAATGTGCAACTCACCTATATTTCAGCTGATTTGTTCTTCCCCTCTTTGGCAGATAGTTACCGTATCACCCCTTCCATGTTAAGATCCCCTTTTTTCTCAAGTCATTTTGCTGACATAATACCAAATTAAATCTAAAACTGATTCTAAATCTAAGACTGTTCACAAATTGTATTTATTAATAAAGTTTGCTTTTTAGAATTCAGTCCTGAAAGATCTACGTGCTCAAATTATTTGCGTCATATACTGTACCGTCCACTTAAAAATTTTTCCTGGTGAGAACAACTTATGTCCTCTCTAAAGCTTTTCAATTTTAAATGATCCTTATCAAAACTGAAGACAGAATCTCTTATAATTGTCATATTTTAGGAGTCTGAGTATACTGTTACCCATTTTTTGTCTGATCTATGTAAGCATCTCATTCTCTTTTTGTGGGTAGAAGTTTATTGAGCAGTATTGTGCATGAAATAGATGGCTGATTAACCACTCCTACAAAGGTCTTGAAATAAAAAAGGAGTTATCATCATTATCTAAACTGACTTCCTGCTAACAGATGACATAGTGCATTCTATTCTCATTTCTGCCAATCAAGATGTTTTTGTTTGAGCTATACTACATTTTAGGTGCCTGTCTTGTGATGAGTTTGGTCTGTATCATCTAAATATGGCTACTTAAAAATTGGGCATGTAAACTAAATTAGACAGGTAGGCTCGCCCCTGTCTTCTGTGGACTCTATATTCCCTGGTATTACAGCCTCCTCCAGAAGGTGATTCATCCCGTTTTGCAATAAGGGTCTAAGACACGTGGGACAGATTGCTCCCACAAGACTGAGAGTTAACCACCTCTCTTGGTAACTTGTTTGAGTCATTGGTTAAAGCCTCACATTACAAATACTTCACTGTATTACTGATCCGAATATTCTAGTGCCAGACTTCATGACCTTTACCAGCTTATTTTTTAAAATTTTATTAGGAAGATATTTCTATGCAATATGTTGATAATACTATTGTTTTTCTTCCATTTGGCTCCAAACCTTTGTTATTCTTGGGTATGGGTAGTCTCATTTCGATGTCTGTGTTTTACAAKCACTTTCAAGTTGAGTTCATAGATTCAATAAAGTATTTCATTTTCTTCATTAAGAACACAGACCAGATGTATATATTAATGAATTAATTATTTTAAAACCTTTAGAAATCTTTGTACAACCTTCAGTAAATTGCAATAAAAAAAAAAACAACACCAAACTGCTAGTCCCTTTATTAGGTAATAGCTTTATCCTGGCTATTTTCCAGTCTTTGCAGACCAGACTTTATTCAATCAGTGGAAGTTTGTCAAACTGTTTTTATGGTACTTCATCCTGKCTGGAAGTATGTTGTGGGGTCCTTATCAATTAACTGCTTCTAAGATTTTGAACAATAATTACTGGTCTGCTCTACTCTGTAGACTTCCTACTTCCTCATGCTGTAAAAGTCATATTGGCAAACATCCATTTTACTAATTTGTTGGAATAGATGGAGAGTAATTGTTTAACCCCTTGATATGGGTCACATTTTTTATTATCATTCTTGATAAAAGAGCTGCATAAAGTATTGAACAGACTACTTTCCTACCCTAGGTAAAAAATTGTGTTTTATTAAAGCTACTGACTTAAACTAACGCATTMTAATAATGACTGCACAACTAAACATAGTGGAACAAGAAATAGTCTCAGTTATGCAATAGATACAGCTGCACAGAACTGTTTRTGTACAGAAGAGTTAAACAGAAAAAGTGATCAAATTTCTGCAGTAGGAGTCTTGGTTGGCACTCATTCAAAACTTCAACTCTTCACTGGAAATTCAGGACAAATGCTATAGAGAATGCTGCAAGAAATCTCAAGAGATGTTCATCCATTATAAGTTTGTCTTTTTTTTTTTCTTTAGGTTTTATACTCATTCCACCTCTTTTGTCTATTCTTTGCTTTAAAGATCTTGCAGAGAGCTGATGGAGCCATGAGACATAGGTCTGCCACAGGCTGACAGAAATCTCTGAGCTCAGCATTTTGACACACCACCTTAGCAGATCAAAGTGTTCTTTCTATGCCTCCTTGTGTTTTGTACAAAAATTAATTTTGCTACAACTCTGTAATGAATGTTTGCAAAACATGCAGCAAGCATCTACATCTGTTTCTGTACAGAATTTTTATTAAAGTTGATCAAATTAGATGTAGTAATGAATTGAATTGTTACACGTTTATTATTTAACTGTTTGTCTGGATGCCATATGTACCTCTCTTTTTATGAGTAAAAAAACCAGCAGAATTATATTTTTGGCTCATTACTTTCCAGCTAAAGGCATTTAGCTAAGCACTAAAGCTAACAAACCCACAGGTTTACACAGCTTTAACCATCTCTGTTCCTTCCTGCCACTCACTCTTGGGCACAGGTGTAACTAATTTAAATTGAGGGCATTGCCCCAGCTCCTTTATAAGATCAAGCTCAAGTATACAGTTAAGGTCTATTCTCAGCCTACACTCTTACAGTATAAAGCCATTTCCCCTTGCCCTGTCAAAAAGTTCGCCTCTGGCTTTCTTGAAGGCCCCTCTGCTTGTGGGATGAGAGTGTGCAGGCTCTGGGGCAGGCAGCAGGGCCCAGCTCCCAGTACTGAGCTAACAGCTCTCAGGAAAACACCCTGCTTGACATCACTGCCTCTTTGGAAAGTTGGTTCACTGCCACGCTGCTCTCTGCAGCCATTTGACACCAGCTGCTTCCCAAAACCAGGAATTGGATGTCTGAGGCTCTGCTGTGGGAAGCATAGAGCAAAGAAGTTGCTTTGACATTCTGGCTCCATATACATACTGTTTATCTTCCTCGCTACCTGTTTTACCCTGTGGGACCTGCAAGAACCCTTACACCCAAGTAAAGAATGTCACCAGCTTCTGGAGTGGAAATGGGCGGGAGCCAAATCTCCTTGATGGTGTTGGTATCAGCCTTGGCATCTGAGAGGGGTTTGAGGCAGTCATAAAATGACTCCATGCCATAGGCAGAGACAGCTTGCACTAGAGCACCTTGCAGCAAGCACTCTCAGCAAGATGGCCAGCTGTGTCCTGAGGTGCATCTGGCACAGCATTGCCTCCCCCCACCCCAAAATTATCTTGCCAGAAAATTGAACACATTTGAAACTGCAGCTGTACAGCCTAGTGCTCACTGCCTACTTGCTGTCCCTCAGATAAGATGCAGTATGTCAGTGTGACTGGCCAGTTCAGGACGCAGTGTGGCAAATAAATCTAATGGTCTTTATGCTCACCTGCTAGATTTTGTCCCAAAATGGATGAGAAGTATTTTGAAGGTCAGGTTCAGCAGAGAAATTTTATAAGAAATTCTTTTTGTGCCTTTCAGCTACTGTCTCCCAGAGCACTGATAACTGACTTCACTGATAAACCTGAATTTGCTTGTCCTCTCACTGAAGTGTTTTTCTTCACTATATCATCTTTTATATTTTTTTATCAGAATAATAACCTAGGTAGTGACAGTTGAACTGTATAACCTTGTATTATTTCATGCTATTTACAGTGAATGGACAGTTGTAAGTTTTCACATCTCTCCAGCTGTGTCCTGAGGATTCAGTTACATTTCACTGAGAGCCTTTGAGCCAGGGCTAGTCAACACTCACTGGGATCTATTAGATACTTTTACTCATGTTAGCTGTTAGAGAGCTCTGCTGGGTATTCATACCTTGATCTGCCCAGACAGATAGATATTTCATGGCTGGGATCCATGYGCTGCGTTTATGTGCTGCAGCTGCTCTCTGAGTTGTATATTTATCTATTTCCCTTGATTAAAAATAAAGGTCATCTGAGTCCTTGTTCAAGMCTTCCTTTTCAATCATGGGAACAGAATCATAGAATCATTTAGGTTGGAAAAGTTCTCTAAGATCATTGAGTCAAACAATTAACTTAACACTGCCAAGTCCACCACTCAACCATGCCCCTAAGTGCCATATCCACACATTTTGGAGCACTTCCAGAGTTTGTGACTCCACTGCTTCCCTGAGCAGCCTGTTACAATGATTGATAACACTTTCTGTGAAGACAAGCTTCTGTGATGAAGTTGTTCATAATAGCCAATCTAAGCCTTCCCTGGCACAGCTTGAGGCCATTTCCTCTTGTCCTATCACCTGTTCCTTGGGAGAAGAGACTGATACCCACCCACTGTAAGCTTCTTTACGGGAGTTGTAGAGAGTGATAAGTTCTCCCCTAAGCCTCCTCTTCCCTGGCATCAAGGTCAGGCTGACAGGAGCTTCCTTGCTCCTCCTAGAACTTCCTGTAGTTTCTACTTCCTAACTTCCAGTCAAATGAAGCCTTCCCGGTAAGCCAGGACTAGTCAGGTAAATCATTTTAAGTGGCTCAATGAACTCTTCTGCCAACTCCCTCAGTACCCTTGGGTGGATCCCCTCTGGCTTCATAGACTTTTATGTGTCTAAGTGGTGTAGCAAGTCTACTTGGATTATTTGGACCTTCTTTTGGCTCTTCATCCTTGTCTTTCATCTCAGAGGCCTGGATACCTGGAGAACAACAGGTCTTTCTATTAAATACCAAGGAAAAGAAGGCATTAAGTACCTCAGCCTTTTCCTCTTTATCACCATTTTTCCTCCCACGTAAAATAAGGGACAGAAATTCTCCTTAGCCCTTCTTTTCTGGATTTATAGAAAAAATTTTATTGTCTTTTATGCAAGTAGCCAGATTAAGTTCTGAACTTGCAACAATCAAGTCTCAGCTCTAGATCCATAGTCACTGATATCTTTCCTCTCCACTATCTACTCTTACCCTTTCTTTTTCTTTCTTTTCCTTACATATTTTCTTAAGTGATATCTTTATATTTTTAGTGTTATATTACTGTAGATAATAAGAATCAAAATAGCAACAAAATTGTTCTGAAATAGACTCTGCATACACACACACACATATATATAGATATATAAAARCATCGGTCATTCGGGGCCATTTCACTCTAGTCCACCTGAGGGGATCTATTAACAAGAACCTCAGTTACCGTCACCTTCAGGGGCAGGTTGTAATATGTTCGATCTTACTTCTCCAAGAATTGAGAACTCTATCATTTTATGATGTTTGTGTCCAAGATGGCTTCCAGCTATCATATCACTCACCAGTCCTTCTCTGTTCACCAGCAGCCCTAGTTGGCTCACTTATCAGCTGTGCCAGGAAGTTCTCTTCCACACACTTCAGGAATCTCCTAGATCATTTTATCTCTCCTGTGTTGCATTTTCAGCAGACATCTGGTAAATTGAAGTCCTCCATGAGAACAAGGGCTGGCAAYTGTGGGACTTCTCTCCCAGCTGCTTATGGACTACTTTATATTCTTGTTTGTCCTRGCTGGCATCCAGTTGCACAAGTCATCCCACCAAGTCTCCTTTATGGCAACTATCATAGTTTTCCTGATGCACAATGTCCTCCAGCTCCTCCTGTTTGTTGCCAGTTTGCTGCCTATTAGTTTAGATGCACTTCACTTGGGCTATTGATCTCGCTACCTTTTTGGGGGAGAAGCCCTAATTCTTACATGACCATTCTCAGGACCTTCCATGGTTTCTAAAACATTAATAGCCCTTGTGTCTTTACTGTTGAATGGSTCTCCATCCCCTAACTCCAGTAAGTCAGCAGACCAAATGACCTCGCTTGCACCCAGTCCCTCCAATATTGGCATGATGCTCTCAGGATGTCAAGCAAGCCTGGTTTTATCCCTTTCCCCCTTCAAATCATCAAGTTTAGGTCTCTTTCCAAGAGTCCTGCTGACTCCTGCATGAAGATAACTTTCCACCTTTGAGACACCAGCAGGTCTGATGTCACATAGAGTAATTCATGATCAACATCCCCAAAATTCTGCTGGTGACACCAGACTCAGATACCTGTATTGATCTGCCGGACCTTCCTGTTTCTTTCCTCRTCATTCCCAGCAACTRGAAGGATAGAGAAGAGCACTAAGTGTGCTTCTGATCCCTTAACTGGTCATGCCAAGGCCCAGCAGTCTCTCTTGATTGACCTCAGGCTTCTTGTTGCAACTTCATCACTGCCTGCCTGAAAAATGAATAATGGATGATAACCTGAGGGTCATACCAGGGCAGGAAGCTTTCTCTTCACATCATTAACCCAGGCCCTGGGGAGGCAGCAGGCTTCCCGAAGAAGTGGGTCCACTCTGAATGTTGGGGCTTCTGTTCCCTTCAGAAGGGAGTTTCCTGAGACAATGACCCATCTTTTTTTCCTTTACAGCACCAGTTCTGACACACGGCATAGGCTGACTCAGCTTCAGTAACATCTCCATGTTAAATGAACCATCACCCTTGTTACTCTTCGGTTACGCTTGCAGAACCTCATACTTACAATGCGATGCTGCCTGGAGATGTGGGGCAGTAACACAGGAGATGCATCTGCTGCTCCAGGAAGGAACTTTTCACCACTGCCTCCTGTCTCTTAAGTCACTGCATTCAGACAGGTGCAGAGAGAAAAAGGAATCCTCCTTGTTAGGCATCCTGTCTGTCTGTTGGCCTGCTGGGCATCCCAAATGAAGCAGGAGCTTTTCTGTCAGGAGCAGAGAGYAATACAGGAGTGGTCACTGGTGCTAGTTTAGGTCTGCATGTACAAGAGTTGAGGGTGGGAGGTATTTTTATATGTAATACATTCAACTCAAATATCTTCAAAAAGACCCCTGATGTGAAAAAAAACAAAAAAAAAAAAAGACAAAAAAACTCAGTAAACACAAAATCATTGGTGGATCACCATGCAAAGGGAACTCTTGCTTTATTTATTCCATGAGCATAAATACATTGATATTGTCCAAAGCCAGAACACACTGTAGTGGATCAAGGTGCAGATTTTAATTATCAGCCAGGAACCTATTCATATAATTAGGCTTTCCTCCATATTCAGTTTATATACTAGCTTTGTTGATGACAGGGAAAGGCTGGTGTATGTTTGGAGGGAAAAGGAAAGAAAGAAAGAAAGAAAAAAAGAAAGAAAGAAAGGAAGAAAGAAAGAAAGAAGGAAAAAAGGAAAGAAAGAAAGAAAGAAAGAAAGAAAGAAAGAAAGAAAGAAAGAAAGAAAGAAAGAAAGAAAGA
>RAHM01000010.1:8362909-8406976 GCA_003713295.1 Parotia lawesii
AAAGGGGAAGAACAGGGAATGAGCTAATCAGGCACTAAGGAAGAACCTTGCCTCTCTCTCATCTGGGAAATGTCTGAAGAGGCCTTTTCTTCGTGCCACGTGGGAAGAGTATCTAAGGATACTCAACGTCTGCCTCAGGATAAAGCATGTCCTGAAGTCAGATGAGAGAGATCTACTTCTACACCCTCTTGTATTAGATTCTTTAGCTGTGCAACTGAGCTTCACTTTGCCCATATCCCTCAATCACTTCAAAAGTGATTGAGGGATATGGGCAAAGAAAGGATTTCCCTAATGAATGCCTGTGTAACAGAGACATTAATCAGAATTTTAGTCCTTTCCTGATCAGGAGACAAGAAAGCAAAGGTTTGAGATAAACTGCACATATGACGAGAAATATCTGACATTGTTGTCTAATAACATGATCAAAAGAAAATTAGCCAAGGTGAGCAAAGCTCAAAGGCTTTGTAGAGCCTATTTACATTTAATGGTAGTCTCCTGCCCCCCTGCTTTCAAATGAAAAGCAGGTGGAAGAGCAATAATTTATAAGCTTGTTTTTGAAGCACTTAGCAGTGAATCAACTGAATCAACAGTTCAGGTTTAATTAAACACATGTAAAGTAGAGGAAGCAGTGAAAGACARTAGAATTTTTAGGTTGTACCTCCAACCAAAATCCACTGAAGTCAGGGTAATAGGGTTTGTTACATATTTTGATGTTAAAGATAAAATTCAATAAAGTAATGGAAGTAAAATTGCAATAGAAGTTGTTAGACTTTTAAGAAAATAAGGGGATGTTTTTATTGAAATTCTTCAGAACAGGAAGTAGAGAAGGAATAATAACTTTTGCTGCTTGGGGTGTTCACAGTGACATGCTGTTTGTTATTAACAGAGACAGTGGGCATAGCAGCAAGAAAAATTCCCAAGATTGTTTTAGAAGTTAGTATCTCTGAGAGATTTACTGGAGTTCACCTCTCTGCATTCAGATTGATTTTTAGACTGATCAATCATATCTACCCTYAATAAAACTTACTACCTGTACTTTAATTATGTTAGCTAAATAGACTAAGCCCTGCTGTTACTTTTCCTTTATTCTTAAATATTTTTATGTATATCTTAGTAGGAAAGAATACAGATATGCTGGTAACATAAAGCAATCTCTCATGTACTGATGCAGAGCTTGAAATTGACAAATTAGGTGGAGCCTCAACCAAATTTGACAGTGACGAAGGTAAAAAGCCCTGAAAATGAAGCTGTTGAAGYGACTGATAAACCCAAAAGAAACTTGTACACAAGTCTTTAGAAGGGGCTGAAGTGGGGTGCCCTATGCTAATGAACATAGTTCTTGTTAAGTATATAGAGTTTGGGTTTTAGTTTTTTGGGAGGATTTTTTTCATATTAGATATAGCTCTTTAGATTAACTGGACTTTGAGCTACTGAAAAGTAAATGTCTTTTGAAATGTCAAGATAATTGGAGAGACAAGAATGCCAGCAAGACAACAAACATGAATTCTCCCTATAACTTCCTATTGTTAAGGTACTACTCATCTAATTACATGCAGATGTATTTGTGCTCAGTGCATCATTAGTCTTCATCAGCATACAAAGGGAAAATCATCACTTAATTCTCAGCAGCCACAAATAAGGCACATGGTATTTGCCTCCTGAGTCAGTACTGCAGTACATAAAATTTACCTTCTTTTTTTTTCTCTTTTTTGAAAAAAACCCACTATAAGTGACTGAATGACTTCAGTAAAAAAAGGAAGCTTGCTCTGCATCACTAATCTTAATTTCTTATATACTCGCTAGTACAACTTTAGGARGTGTTTAAAATTCTTCAGTTTAGAAAGGAAAGTCTAGTATAGACCAAAAATAAAAAAGAAAAGTAAAGCTTTAACTCATTGGAAGACTGTCCTCTGTCCTCTGTGATGGCCAAATTTCTGTTCTTTGTTGCACATACTTTAGGTTGCTAACTTTCTCATTCAACCCCCAGCAACAAGTTTGATGTCTTATTTCCTATTGTCTTCTGTAAAGACAAATCTTTCTAAAGGGCAAACTACAGCCTACTAATCAGCTTAATCTCTTCTGCTTTCGCCTGTTTCTCTACTGATCCAAGCTTCTGTGACTGAAAATATGGCCTCATTATTGTTTTCTATTCAGATATAATATTTCCTTCTGGTTTAGGATTCTTGAGTGGGAAAACATAATAAAGATGTCATAACAAGCCTCTATTTTTACCCTGATTTGAGGCTACAGAATCTACATGCAAAATTCATGGGTTGTTATGCAGTTAACATCCCAATTTTTACTAACAAAAAATAATTTACTAGAATGTGTGAATGTGGAAGAATTAAATTCTTTGAGAGGGAATAGATTTGTTTAAAATTTTAAGGTGATGTATTGCAGGAGCATGTCCCACTCCAGGTTATCAGGTCTGTTGACCTTAACATCTTCTTAGATGGTTTCCTGTTTCTATTTAACTATGATTTTTGTCCTGAAGAAAAGAGATATTATATATGCCACTGCGTGTGTTGAATGTTTCCTTGGTGCCATTCTGTGGTATTTGCAGCCCTCTTTGACATTATCAAATGGATTGACATTTCAAATATTTGCAGTGCTCAGCGGGTACTAATTCAGTGAAGGTGAACCATGAGTTGCTCACATAGTGGCACAGCAAGTGATGTGTGTCTGTTTAATCACAGCTGCTGAAATGAGATCAAAAGGCACTGCGTTGTTAAACCCTTAAAGCTGCTGTCACAGTGGAGAGATCAGGAGGGGCCCACCACAGGAAGCAGAGTAAAGAATAAACTTGGGCTTGCTGCTAAYGCAATTCTGCTGTTGGCTGTATCCTGGTGGAGAAGACTAAAGGGGGACATTCAGGAGAGTGGCTGTACAGGTAAACTGCACCTGGCCAAAACTCTCTCCCACAGAGATATGGCCAGAGTCAGGAACACCAAGAGACATTTCTTTAAATAAATTTGGGTGATCATTCTTCCCTAGGTAAACCATGTTTTTAACTTAACTTCCAGTATTATCCAATTTTATTTGTTTTCTCTCTGAAACAGAACTTGTTCAGCTTTTAGCTGGGTATTCTGGACCGTGACAAGGCTTCCTGTAACCCCAGAGTTCAACCACAGCAGATACTTATTTGCCCTGGACCAAGATCTCCCTGGCTGTTTTTCCTTTACCTGCTGAGAGCATGTATTAATTGCACAGCTGCACTGAACAGTTTCTAGCCAGGAGAGGGCAATAGCATCCACCAGCTGCTGTGCAGGAGCAGGAGAAGGCTTAGAATACATGGGGTGGAGGATGGCACAGAGTGTGGGGAAAGAGCTGATAAAGCAGCAAGTGTTGCAGACGATGCACAGTAAGTGGGATGGCTCTTAGTTTSGCTTAAATATTTGATCAGGACTCTTTCACTGCTTCAAGCTCTATCTTGGCTCTTATTGGCTCTTGCTTATTTAATATACTACCACATGTTAATAGTTGTGTTAGCACCAGCAAACAGAAGCTCTACTAGATAATTTAACACAGAGCCCTCCACTGAATTGCATTACTTCAAATGATCATGTTCCTTAACCTTTGCCGGAACAAGTAGGGATAATGATACAGAGAATGAGGTAAGGTTTTCTATTTATCCAAAGCCAAATCACCTCTCTTTTAAGATCAAATATTGAAAAAAACCAAACTTGACAATGAAGCACTTGTGACTTATGACTCCACACTGGTTATTGGGCTCAAATCTCTACACAATATTTTATGATCTGTGTCACACAGAAGGTCAGAAGACATGACCTAATAGTCCCTTCTGGCTTTAAAGTATTGGAATCAGGATCTAAACTGGACTGTAATGGAACTCTTTCTCTGTGTGTGTGTAGTATAAATGCACAGAATGTTACCAGATTCTGGGCCTACAAGTGTACAGAAGCTCTCATTTCATTCCTCACACCAGCAGCACCCCCTTCATCTCTCTGAGAAGTGATTCCCAAGTTGTAGCCTTGACAGATTTTTAAAATTTCGCTTCTCCCTACCCTTCCCATGCAATGCCTTCCCTTCACTCAGTTATTCTCTGCCCTCAGCTGCGAAACAGCAGACACTGTCAGTCTCAGTGGTTTACTTGAGAGCCACTGTGGTCCGGGGTTTCCTGCTTCTATGATGACAGGACACACATGAAACTTTGAAGTATTTTCTTGTTTTTTCAGTTAATTGTTAACTATTTCTTCATCAGCTACCCCCATTAAGAATGCTAGATTCAGAAACTTGGAGTTAAGCAATGTAAAATATTTTCTGATTTTATTGTAATAATTTCAATTGTCAATTACCTCAAGACAAACTCTATTGGAGAGCAGATTATACTGTGAAAAATCCAGCACCATTTTGGAGGCGAGAATGGAACTACTCACACAGAATCAAAACTTGTGTGTTTGCCTATGTGCATCAGTGATGCTCAAGAATTTTATAGAGCTTTTACTCTTTTTTATTATTTCTCACAGCAAATTGTCTCACTGAGAACTTGTCTACTTGAAGTCTCTAGTGTTTTCTGTCCTCATTCCTGGAAAACATAGCTGCAAAATTAACTAAGGACTTTATTATTTTTCATCATCTCCTGTGAGATACTTCTCCATCTTTTTAGTCTCCAGTGACAAACACCACCACACTGCATGTAGTATTCACAGTAAAATTAAATGAAGCATGTGTTGGAGCACCTGAGAGCAACTGAAAATAATTGAAACGAGCTGTAAACTCTCGTTACTCCCTTTAAGGTTTATTTCTCATAAGAAACATTACTGGTGAATTTGATGCCAACCCTTTTGATTCCTCTTGATATGGGCTGGCACAAGAGTGGCACACAAGACATTAGAACAGAACAACAAAAATGGAAACTGCTGGTGTTGATGCATCACTAAGGATGAGCTAGTAAAGGAATAGGAGAGAAGCTGAGGAAGAGACATTGCTTATGTCTTTATGTGGGAGGAGACTGAGCCCTCCACTCTCTGCCTTTGCAGCAGCTGCTTTATGAATTAATAAAGAGACACATCATGAATATGCACATGAAGTCTTTTCATTAATAATTCATGAGGCCATCAGTCAAGCAGCTGCACATTCAACACCGGAAATTGAGGTTAGGCCTGTTCTGCCCTGCTTTTTGAATTACAACCGGAGGCACAAGGTGGAAGGGTGGGGGAAGAGAAGATAAAATGTTTGTCAGGAAAGGCATGGATGCGAATGAGGCATTCTGACACCTTCTTCAAAAGCTAACTGAGAAAAAGTATTTGAAATAAAAGTATCTTGACAAGTGTGGGGGAAGGGGAATGGGAAGGCAAGACAAAATTCAAGTGATGTTTTATACAGTTTGTCATTCAGTACATCTTTGAGGTGATGTAACAATCAATGATGGAAAGCTACTCTGATCCTCTGATAGTAGGGATCGTGTGTACTAGCTGCACCTTGAAGAACTGTTGAGAATGTGGAAGAGAATTGATTTCTTTTCAGCAAAGGCTACATCAGGCATTTTGCTTTCTAATTTTTTTTTCTCTTTGCTGGAAGTTAGCTTTGAAAAAAAAAATAAAGGGAGAGTGTGGAAAAAAGTCTAACCCAGTCCAAACACATTTCTTCTGTAAAAAACTTTATTTCTGTGAGTAAATTTATAGATAAAATAATCCACAGGTTTAAGAGACAAAATCAAAGATGATTAAGGTTATGAATCTTCCTGTGAAATAGTGGTCCATTGAAATATGAAAGTTTATTGGAATTAATATATTGTAAAACTCATACGTATAATAAATGCCTACAGTATTGTGATCTGGTTTCTTACATTTCTCAGTTCTCAGAGAATCAGATTAATAAAGGATTTAGACAAGTTTATAATGCCATCTTCATCTTTATCTATCTTTGAACATCTGGTCTGTCTTTTTCATGCCATCACCTGCATTTCCTCTGTTTGTGGTGCTTAATTTGCAGGATGCAATGCCACATATCATAAAACATTGTGTATTGTGTTACTTCTTTGAGCATATCATAGTTAGGGGCTAAGTGGCAGTGCATATAATGATATAGGGGTTGACATTCTGGTAAGGTCAGCTAAGGCAGCACCTCATGTGAAGCAATGAAAGTTATCTGTCAAGTGAAGAAATATGGATTTAAAGTAAAGTAATGTAAAGCATGGAAAAATAGGAAATCTTCAGGTCTATTTCAAAGTTTGGACTGTAATAGTACACAGCCTAGAATTTTGAATCTGGGCTTGAAACTTCTACTCAACACAGCTTTCTAACTATGAAGATAATTAACTATTGAAGCAACCTGCCTATTGAAACACATGCGAAAACACATCTTTTGTGTTTTAAAATAATTTAGAGACTTTAAACACAAACATTCTGAAAGCTGTGTATAGTACTCAGTATATTCTGTTCAATGTAAATATATCTGTTTGAAATTCAATTAGAACTTAAAACAAGTCCTCGTGTTCTCTGGCCTTCAAAAGCTGAGTCTTCGACATGTACTTGCACTCGAAAAATTTCTGGCAGAGGATACTAGTTTGGATTGTCTGCCTACCCTTATTGTTGCTACAATAATGGTGAAGAAATGGTAGGCATTCTATGATTTTTTCCTGACAAATTATTACATGTTTCTTTTGGACAAGATTTTGGACGACTTGAAGAACTGCACATCATAAAGACTGCAGTTCACTAAGTAAGTGTCTGTTAATACTGAWGAAACTAGTGTTATATTTGCCATTTCTAGCATTTTTTTTTCAAAATATCCATATTTTGGGGCGGGCATATGTAAAGACAATAAAGTTTCCAACTGCAAAAAATTGTGCAATTTTATAATTGAGTATTTGTATATTTTAAATAGTAGTGAGAGATATGATACAAAGCATAGTTCCTTCATTTAAGATAAATACTATAGTTCAAAAGTTACCATTAAATCTCTTTTCTAACTGTGATTTAGAAAACAGTGAATTAGAAAAAGAACACCTTTTCACCCTTTGCTCTGCACCAGAACTATATGCAGACTAAAAAAATCAAAATAATTTGGCACCTTCAGCAAATAGTTCCAGTCTTCCCCTGTCCTGTGGCTTTGTTGGCCACACAATCCTTTATGCTTCCACTTTGAAGTAAGCAACCAAAACAGGAAAATGAGAGTGTGAGCTCTCTGCTACTGCATCAGTTTCTGTCACTATGGACATGGATCTGGAAATCACAGAAAGCAAACCAAACACCTTGATGGCTTTAAAATCCTACTTTGATTTCTTCAATATTGCTTTTTAAGCAAAGGCAAGGATCTGGAATTAGCACTCATTACCCAGTAGGGGCGAAGAGGGGAAAGTGACATTTCCTTTGCAAAACATTTTAATAAATAAGTGAACGAAATAAGCCTTAAATCAAAAATAAAACTGCAGGAAAAAATATGTTCTCATGCTATTTCATTTGATGTTATATAGGTGTGATACAAGGAAAGGGAAGATGTAAGCTCATTAAAGAGACCGGTTCTGCTGTCTCTTATGATAGTTATAACAAGCACTTAGTAAAAAGGGGTTTTTTACTTAGCAAAAGGTTTTGCATGGACACTGGGTCTTTCCCCATTTCCTCACACTTCAAACATGATGTGTTTTGACCTTTCTGGCTTCTTCCATTGAGTTCCCCTTCAGAACTTCAGGCCAGCTTTCTGTGTCATGGCCAGGGCAACTCCATGGGCTGGAGCATCTTGTTCTTTTTTATCCTAGATTTTTTCTGCTAACTTGTTCTAAACAACACAGCCAGAACACTCCCTGCATTGATGGATTATAGCATTTCCAAAGAGAAACTGATTCCACATCACTACTGACAACTTTCCAATTAAATTAGCACAGAAGCTTCCAAACTGTCTCTGGTTAATGGCCCATTTCTGAAGCTATCCCAGGTTTTCCTGGTCTTTCATATAGTCACATGAGAAAGATTTCATTCTTTATGCATAGAGTGGCATTGACTTAGAAGGTGTATTAGTTACAGAAACACAAGGTATGCGTTACTGATCTATTTGCAAAGTTGAGGGCAATTGGCTGTGCTTGTGTACTTTTCATCTACAGCTGACTGGTAAAGTCAGCAATTTTTTCTTTTCATTCTCACCTTTTGCAAAAATATCTGTTAAAGGTAAGCTTTGCTCTTCTTTCTACAGGATACCTTTCCTGAAAAAGCCCATAGAATCATCATCATTTTCCATAGAGAAGAGCTGG
Source organism: Parotia lawesii (assembly GCA_003713295.1). Lineage (NCBI taxonomy): Eukaryota > Metazoa > Chordata > Aves > Passeriformes > Paradisaeidae > Parotia > Parotia lawesii. Next base: position 8,371,119 of record RAHM01000010.1, read on the forward strand.
GACTGAGTACTACTACAATATCTCTGACATGTGAAGCTGCTGGGAGCTAATTCTCCCCACTAAACGACCTTACATGGTTCAGTAACAATCTGCTGCAGGAATCACTGACATGGATGATTATTCTTTGACTTTTAACCTCCAGGTAATAGAGATTAAGTGCCACTTGGATGGAGACAATATTTTCTAACACTGAGTTTCTAATAACTACACTATTCTACAACACACACACACAAAAAATGGAGTTTACGATAGGAAGCTACTGATTCTTTTCTTCCTATGTTATAAGCTCCATTTGCCTCTGGGAGAAATTTATTCAAATACATTGTCCATTGAGTCTGCAAGTTTTTATGTGTTTCAAAGTAAGATCACTTGACACCCAGGAAGAAACACTGCTATTATCAAATGCCATTTAAATTACATTCCAGAAATTTTAGTAAGTCTAGATGGTGAAAGAATTCATATTCTTTCTTCCTTTAAGGAATACATAAAAAATACAGCTGGCAAGTTAGTCATTACACGCATTCTAAGTTGGGGGTTTTTATCAGCTAAGTAATAGATTGTTTATATTTTAAACCCTTCTTATTAATTTTATTTTCTATTAAATCATATATTGTTTTTCCTTTGCAAATGGTTAAATTTTTCTCTTTTTATTGTTGTATTATTTTCTGAAATCCTGGATAGTCTTTGCTTCGTCACATAGTAGAGCTCAGTGTTCCTCTCTTTCCATGAGTTCTGTTGTCCCCAGGGCTGCAATGAAAAGTTTCACTCTATGAGGGAAGAATGAGTTGGCTTTTTCAGGCTGATCAATCTCTCCATCTCAGATGAGAAAGGTAGATAAATACTTTACCTCATCTTGTGTGGGCTGAAATTTGGCAGTCCATCCTGAACAGATACAGCTTCTTATATCACCCCAGACCAGCCAAGTTCATTTAAGATCCATGATACACATGTTTTTTTACTTACACTTTATTGATCTCACATGCAATCTGCTGGACAGAGTGAGATTACTGCGTGGCTCATGCTGTGGTGCAGTACATGCAGTTGCCTCACACGGGATGTTTAACAGCACGCGAGATGTGTTGTGCTGGCATGTGTCACCAGTAAAGGGCCAGGGCCTGACAGCTGCTGTCCTTCATACAGTGAAAGTTCTAGACTGGCTTTGGCAGACAGCCTCCCCTGCACAGGAAATCATCCTTAGCTTTGAAAAGTCGGCTGGAGACAAAATTGCATTAATTTTCCAAAGTATAGATGCACTTGTAAATGTCTTCTTTAACACTTACAGTAGCAATACCTGGAGGCCACTATCTGCTGTAGGGAGCAGAAAAACTTTTCATACTTAATGAGGTGCTTGCTAGCTCTAATTCATGTAAACTCAGACTACCTGAGTTACAATTATCTATCCCAAACTGGACATTTGATAAACAGCACCAACAAAAAGCTGTTACTTCTGCATGGGCCAAAATATAACATCACTGATCAATTTAGATGGCTTGGGGAGCCAGGGTGAAAAAATAACAAAAAATATTAATGAATAATGTAAACTAGGTGGGATGAGCCTATGAAACAACTACTTGGCTCTGGCTGTGGCTCAGAGTAGCAGAAATGTTCTTTCTCAGCAAGGAAGTTTAATCTCTTTTACCTGCTTAAGTGGAAGAAAAAAGTATGCTACTATCAAACTTGAATATTTAGTAGTAGCCAGTACCTTCTAAACAGTAACCTCTAACGATACATTAATTTATGAAGTAAACACAGACTTCAAGCAGCATAAGGTTTTCTGAATTTATTCACGTTCCTGCACTGGTGACTGATCAACTCAAACTTGCATTCAGGACAGAGGGATCTTTACGTGAAGTGCAAGTACCAGCAATTACTATAATGTTTGACTCCACTAATGTTGTCACCACATCTACAAATCTGTACATGAAGGATGAAACTTAAGAGGAAATCTAAGAAAAGAAGGACCAGATGGAATGAAGTGCCATAAAAATGCACATAATATACCAAATAAGGAAGAAAACATGCCTTTCCTCTTCTTTCTTTATCTTTTTAAACACATTTACACATTAGGAGTTATAAAAATTTAATGTTCTTGTTTAAAGCCAAAATAGCAGATATCTGACAGTAATTACAGTACATTTGTGGATAAGGCACTAAGGTGATGAGGACAAACATTTATGGTCAAATAGAAAAAAATTTTTGACACCAGATTCCAACACGTTTTCAGCAGATTTATCTCATTTGGAAGATGATTTTAGTGTTGGCAATGCACGAGAGAGGTACGTAATACACTTAGTACTTCTTATTTACCATATTTACTGTATCTTACTGGTGAAAGAACCCTTTCTTTCCATTTTATCCTGACATCCATGGGTTTATATAGAGTAAAATAATATCAAAAGCATTAACCTACATTGTAATGATTTGAAGTGATCATGAGGCATGAGGCTTGAGACGTAAGCTAAAATTTTTAAAAAAATTTCAATGAAATTGAAAGTGACTTCAAGGCCAAATGTCATTCCAGAAATATCCTAGATAATTAGCATGAGTTTTAAAAAGAAGTCAATGGGAGATAAATGTCAAGTACTTAAGTCTTACCTGCCCATGGGCCTTAAGTATTAAACTCATTTTTCAGCTTTATCATTTCTCTCATGCTTTTCCAGAAGACTACTTTGGACATGAAGTTCCTACCCATGTATACACATCTTGATATTTCAACATATAAATACCGGTTTGACTATTTAAATCACAAATAGATGTTTACTTATATTCATGTCTATAGTTTATTATTTTCAGGAGGGAAAAACAGTGCTTAATAATTCTCAGAAAACACAAAGCATAGGATAAAATTTATTCAAAAGAGAAGAGGAAAAGATCATTCTTATCAATGAATATTGCTATCTTCAAAGAACAAGATAGATGGTTTTAAGGTCAGATAAGAGTGGAAGCGACAAACAGATATATGAGCCATCATTCTAATTTTTTAACTCTCTGATTACTCTGTCTTGGGAGAAATGAAGAAGTCTGCAAAAGGAGAAGAAAAACATTCAGAATAAGCTCATTATCCTCTCTTTACATCTCCCTCTCCCTCCCCCGCCAATATACTGCAACATCTCATTGACAAGAGAACATAAAATTTACCCTTGACTTTTCTATAATTTCCAATGATTTAAGTCCATATTCATTAATTTTTTTGTACATGTGATATTTTCCCCAAATCCCAGCAGTAAAAAAGTTAATTGTTTTTCCTACATTTTCCTCTGTCATTTCACCTTTTCCTTTTCTTCTGGTGCTAGGGAGAGCCTATTGTTTCAGTCCTGTAAATGGATACCCAATATGTGCAAAAAAAATCTTTGGAAAGCTAATAAATCATGGAAAAATAAATGAAGCTGCTGTGTACTCCCTAGGGGATAACAGACTTCTCTTACAATACACAGAAAATGGTGGTACCGACGTTCAATATTAAAGTAATAATATTTTATTTTATCAAGTGGAATAGTTAAGCTGGGAAGATTTCTTGTTGTCTACATAAGATTTAAACTTTCACTTTAGAATTCACATCGAAAGGACAAAGAACATTTAAGTATCTACTGAGCAAAGGAAATTATTTCCTTCTTTTCTTCACTTTTGGTACGTCTGGAGATGGAAGCTATAAAGAGGACATAAATTCTGCCCTATGACACAAATGAGACAGGTATTAGATACCATAAACTACCTGATAAAAACTACTTTTTCAAGACAGAAATGTATAGAATTTGTAAACAGTCTGACAGATAAGGAGACATGAATCTTCAATTCATACATGAAATATCAACACTTCACACCCCTAAATCCTTTCTGTTTAGTAGTGAATATTACTCCTTACAATGGAGAAAAAAATGTGTTTTGTGAGAGCATCATTCATTTTACTCACACTGCCTTTATTCAAAATTGCTGCATATTTTCAATAAACAGTTAATATCAAATGCACATACTGTCTTTAAATAAGAAAAAAAGAGATCTTAGAAATACGAAAGCATACAGATGTGTTTACTTGTCTGTGCACTATGGAATTATAATTTTAAATATGACCACTTAATTTTATTCTTCTGCTAATTTGTTCATGCATTTGATTGGACACTTCTCTCTGAATGGTTTCCTTATACTGGGGACAGTCAGTCAGAGAGAGAGAGATCACTCTCCTCATTGTTTCTAACACACATTGTGCAACTAATTTTCAGAATCAGCCAATCAGTAGCCATTGATTTTCCATCTGTGCTGGAGAAGGAAAAATTCCACGCTAGAGCCAAAAGTTCCAGTTTGAATCCTTGTCTGGGCTAAAGTCCCCAGAAGGGACTGGAGGTCAATCTGGACAGAGATCAAGTACTTCAAACCACAGCTGTTTTCCATGGCTTTCTTACTTAGGTGATTTTCCAACACTGCCTTTTTCAGAGAAAGCAGTGTTAGTACAGCATGTCAATGAAGCTCATAAAAGGCTGTGCTGCATGTACTATTCAGTGTCCCTGGGCAGGCCTGGTCTCTTTGAAGAGTCTTTGCAGGAAGGGAGAGAAGAACAGTCTTCAAATCAAGATGCAGCATGGATAAATAGTGCCTCTTTCTGGCCTAGTACTCCCCTGTCAGAGGGAATTGTCAGAGAGGACTCAAGTGCAACACCAGGAATGTAAGAATCAACTCCAGATTACTCTCCAGCGTGACATACTTTGTAGTTTGTATAGTCTCACTCAGAAGCAGGTATTCTAACACAAAGGAATTTGGACTTCTCTGGTTAACCCCTTATTTCTTCCACAGAAAAGTTTGACTGCCCACCAGTATTAGTGCTTTAGGCTGACTCATCAGTGTTTGCTGTATAGAGAACCTCGTAAATACCTCAAAACAATTTATGGTGAATTTACAGAAAAATACAGTCTTATCAGCAATTGCTGCACTTACTTTAAAGGTATTAATTTCATTATGATTGCTATTATTTGTTAAATAATTAGAGAGGTCTGTTACCCACACGATTCCTTGCAATGGTTTATCAGCGAGTTGCAACTGTGTCTAGAACAACTGGGAATGCATTTACCTTTTTTTGAGGTATCCTCTTTAAGAAGTGTGCATTTTGTTATCAAATGCGCATACTAAGCAGAAAACCTCACCCATTTGGAATGAAATGTGAAAACCTGTTTTAATAGTAAATGTATCTGTGGAGGACCTGTTACCACCCCCCTCCCTCCCCTTACTGATGTGTAAATATGGACAGTGATTGTGTTGGAAAGGAGAAACTATCTGATCCTTCACTGAATTGAAAAACAATGTAGCCAGAATCCTCTGGTTTTTAGAAAACAACAGATAGCCTTTATTATGGCTTTTCATTTTTTATTTCCCTTTATTCTTTATGGATCATAAAATAAGACAAGGAGCCAAATAACTAATATGACAAGAAAAAATGTTCTCAATGTTTCTACTTGAAAAAAGCTGAAAGAGTGAGAAATCACCTTTGGAACTCTCAGATGAATCTTTATTCCTTCAGCAAATGCCTGATTAAAACAGCCCATATTTTTACTTTCAACCTAAAAACCCTGAAACTGCTTTCTTTATAAAACTGTCAACAGTTTCTTTAATTCTGTTGATTACCTTCACCAACCATAAATTAATTAAGACTCTTACAGATATTCTTTCTTTGATAATATTTTATTGTAAGACTATTTGAAATTGTTATATATGGACAAAAAATATTGTTAAAACTGTTTGTTGTGAAGTGTCTTTGTACCTAAGAATGCACTGTCTCATATTTCTTTTCGTAAATCCATGCAATAATTTCACATAAAATTTTGTCCTTTAGTTTAGATTCATTCTAGTTTCTAAGTTAATCTTTACATTTTTTTCTAAGAAAAAGAAAATTTTATTGAATACTAGTGAAATCTTTAAAAAATGTTGCAAGAAAATATTTAAGTATTTAAATTAAATAATGAAACAATATGTTTAGAAATATCAGCATTAGGCATTCTGTTTTAAGTATCTGAACTCTAAAGCCAAATATTTATTTAAAAAATTAGTTCAAAGTTGTTAAGAAGACAATTTTTTTTCTCTGCATTTTAGTATGTTGAAAATGGGGATGGGAACAAATGTTCTCAACTTGAGAAAGTAAGGTAAATATTTAACATGAAGACAAAAACAAGGTTAAAGATTAATTGGATAAAATCATTTTCATGCAAGAAAAAGGTTATTAAAAAGTCCTTAATTGTGATGATTTGCTAATATCTAGATATTTTTACTATAGAAGTAGCCAACTGCACACTGAAGAATTCTGTAACTTATAAGTGAGAATTTTCTGACCACACTTGGTAAGTAGCTAGTCTATTTAAAAGCTGTAAGACTCTGAAGTCTCCATTGCTTAATTCCATTGAAAAATAACATGCAAGAGAATGAAAAGTTTTTGGTGTCTGGGATAAGCTTATTAGTGTAGTAAATGGAAATGTGAAGCAAGAACAGAAAAGATTTGTGATGCTTTCCCTGAGCCATGACTTTTTTTCAGAAGAAAATGGAATGTAGAAAATAGAAAATAACATCACCTATAAAAGCATGAAAAATCCTAAGAGATGCTTTCAAGTTTTAAGCTAAATCTAGTGAAGATATTTTGTGACTAAAAATTGTTGATTTAAATGTCCTGCTATGCATGAGTAACATAGAAAAATAATGTAGGAATGGAAAATGAAAATTTTTAAATAGTTAGACAGCTATGCAGATTATAGATGTGTGTGGTTGGGGGTACATTTATTTAGGTTATACAGTAACAATTGTTCATCTACTAAAGCTAAAATCTGATTGATTCAGCATCCTATTTTTTTGCATAGACCTGAAAGTTAATGTAACATTCACCATGGGTTTGCTGCCCACAACTGTTATCTCTAATGTCCCTGCCATTTCAGCCATGTGTATAAAATTTCCTTGTCACTAGAGTTAGGGGTCTAAAAACATCAGGATTCTGAATTTATGTTTCTCTATGATCGAAGAAATTAGATTTTGCTTAAATTAAGTTGCTCACCAAGCAGTGGGGAACAGCAGAGCCTCTACACAACTGTATGTGGGAAATATGCATGGTATGGTGTCACACAAAACCTAGTGCTTCACATCCAAAAGTAGTTTAGATAAACTCATGCGGTACTCGAGGAAATTAATAAGTCTGTGTCAAGCAAACTTTCCTGTCTGACCATTCTGGAGCCACTCTGGGAGTGGTGATACTCCCACCACCCGAGATTGTCACGTCTGGGACCAAAGCCCCTTCAAAGAGGGCGGCTCCACACCCCACTCCATGCAGTCATGCCAGGTTTCCTAAAACAACAGCACAACAATTTGAGCTGGGTGCCTCCGAGGGACCCCAAACAAAGGAATCCCTGGCCTTTTACACCCTCACAGTCTATGCACACGATGGTCTTGGGTCTCCCATCTAAGCCATTGGCTCCTGCTGTTTCTCTGAGTGTCTGGTCACCTGGCTGGGCCATAGGTCCCATGCCCTCAATGTCACAAAAAGGGTCGGTGCTCTTGCTTGGGGGTCTCATCCTTTCCCACTCCTGCTAGACCTGCAGCTCCCACTGCAGCTGCACACCCAGCTGCAAATGCATTCCTCAACATCTCTATTATCTCTGCACCATCCCAAACCAATCTGAACATCTTAGTAGTATTTCTGCTATGGGTTTGGATACAAAATTTAGGTATTGCTATGCTCTGAACCAGCAAGAATTGAAGAACTGAACCAGGCTTTTGAAGGGTAGCTGAAAGAAGTTACACCTATTTATTCTCATAGTTGTTTGATTCACTAAGGAAATAGTTCAAATGTATCTTCAGCGTAATCTAAACTTCGAACTTTAGATTACTTTCCTGATGGGATACACCCAAGAATTCAGAGGAAGCCGAGAGATGTAATTTGCAAAGAAAATCTCAATTATCTTTGAAAGGTCATTGTGAATGGGAGACATTCCTGAGGACTTGAGAGAAGCAAATATAACTCCTATCRTCATGAAGAACAAGAGGAAGATTCAAGAAACTAAAAGCATTTCAGCATCACCTCGGTCACAAGAGGTGGAGGAAATAATCCTAGAAACCGTTTTCAAACACAGGAAGGACAAGGTGATTTGGAGTAGTCAGCAAAGGGGAAATCAGGCATTACCAGCCTTGTTGATAGACACCTRTAATGATCTGACTATCTTGGTGAATGAGCTGGGATCTCTACTGGGGCCACTATTGTTTCCTATCTTTATTAATGACATGGATAATGGGACAGAGGACATTCTAAGAATATATCAGATTATATAAAACTGGAAGGAGTGGTTGGCACACCGAATATCCAGGTGGCTTTTAAATATCTCCAGGAATGGAACATCCACAACATCTCTGAAAAATGCATTTCAGTATTTTGTTACCCTCACAGGAAAAAAAGGGTAATTGCTGTACCTTAAGTGTTGATACTGCAGGCAGTACTGCTTTGATTGTGCTGCTGTTCACAGGGACCTCCACAGGTTGAAGAAATGGACTGACAGGAACCTCATGAAGTTCAACAAGGGGAAGTACAAAGTTCTGCTCCCAGGAAGGAATAACTCCATACATCAGATGGGCTGGAGGCGCACTGGAAATCAGCCTTGCAAAAAAGGCCCTGGGGATCCTGCTGGACACCAAGTTAAATATAATCTGTCAAGTGTGCCCCTCTTGGAAAGAAAGCAAACAGACTCCTGAACTGCTTTAGAAGCATTGCCAGCAGGTCAAGGAAGGTGACCCTTCCCTAGGAACAGGCTACCCAGCGTAATTTTGGAGTTTTTGTCCTTGGAGATATTCAAAATCCAGTTGGAGAGCTTCCTGAGCAACCTGCTGCAACTGACCCTGTTTGAGCAGGGCACTCAGACTAGATGATACCCATAAGAATTTCCCCACCTCACCTACTCTCTGAGTCTGTGGTTCTGGAATTCCTAACTGCCAAGAGTTTCCTTTAAAAGCATAGATGGAAGAAAGTACACAAAGGGACAGGGTGAAGGTCAAAATGGGTCACCCTCTGTCCTTCATCTTAGAACTGTTTCATTGTACCAAAGGAATGAAAACTAATAGACCATTGAAATAGTAAATAGAGGGAATCAGAACTGTGCTGCTTGTCATCCAGTTAGAGGACCCATCAAGGACAGGAGTCACTGTGGTTTCATTCCTAGAAAGAAGCTTGAAGACTTATAATACTTAATTTTCTGTATATTTGCCCTGACACAATTTAATGGTATGAGTCAGAAATCTGACCATGAAAATGTAGAATTCAACAGAGAGTATAAAATCAGGAAACAGTAATGGAACAATTTCTGAAGTACGATGTGCAAAATCACTGTACAATATGTCTGCAAATTGATAAAACACAAATTATATATAGGCTGCTTGAGTTTAAGGTTATACATAATGTCATTGTTAGGCAGGAAACATAAGAAAACATTTTAATTTCCATTACGTATGGAATTCAAAGTTTTAAGAGACATAAAAATCTGTATACACCCAAGAGCACAAAGCTTAGAAAGCTTTGTGTGCATTGTATGATCTCTAAGACAGCAAAATCCTGTATGTAGAACTAAGTACAGGATAATAAAGCAAAACCAGACTAGAAAAATATTTCCAGTAGCTAACACTAGATCAATAGACAGAAAAACTGCCAGGAGGGGAAATGGCAAGTGTGCATTTTCAGTGTTTAAATTTACTACTTTCCCTCTTCATGGCAATGAATGTAGCTCATCGAAGACATAACGTTCATAGGTCTCAATATTCTTTTAGCTGCAATTAGTTTTTGCACTACTGACCTGATTTATTTTCCGTCCCTCATTTTCACTCCTGGTTTATGTTTTAAAACTAGTACATGTCAATAGCTAAAATTAGCATTCATCCTCTGGCTTTTTTCTGCCTGTCTGTGTTGTACTTCTCCAATGCTATAAAAAAGAACATCTCTTGGTAATTTATATATGCTTGTAAACTAATCTTGGGAAAACTATAATGTGCCAATGTTACTAACTCCTACTATTAACAGAGGCTTTTGATAGGAAACTTCTCTTCGCCATTATGATGAGAATATGTAAACTTCAAAGACTGCCTGAGTCTGCTGGGGAATATCACATGGAGTAACTCAGATTCAGAAAAGAAGGCCTTAATAAGCATCCATACAAGCAGGAAAATGGAGATAAAAAGCTGAAAACAGTATTGCTGGATTTCTGAGAGAGTGTCAGAAAACAATGCTGCTTTGTGTGATTACATAGTCTGCCTTTCTCAGGACTGTGGTCCAGGGAGATGGTTCAGCCTATTCAATTTCCTTAGATTCTGTCCTCTTGTTATTCTGCCTGTGGACAAGACACTAGGACGGTGATGGAGTTTTTGAATGCATTGATATTTTCATTTTTAACGTATATTTTTCTCTGGTTTTTTTCTGGTTTTCTGTTTCTCGCTTTTGTTTTGTTTTGTTCTAAATTACTCTTCCAAAGCTTATATGTATAAAGAATGCATGCTTAGCTGGAAGCAATTCCAGCTAAAAATTAGTTCCTTCTGCCTCATTATCCTACTATTTCATGCATCTCTGAAACTCTGCATTATACTCTATAAAGCTTCCTAGAGGAGATTTGTTGCCATAAGGCATCAATCAACATAACTTGTGATTAACCTCATGCTACAGAATAAAAGTATGTCAAAACCTTCTCGTGTAAATGGCTTGATGTGTACAGCACAGACATTTACCATGCCACATTCCATGTATATTCATATTGATCTGTTAGCTGTCCTGGCATTCTGAGTGGAGGAAAAAACCCTATGAAAATAGATTTCACTGAATACAATACAACGGATTGTGGTAAGTGTAAAAAACCAAACCACAATCGCTTGGTGCAGCAATTTCATATTGCCTGGAGTAGCTACTTCTGCAGCATTATGTTGCTGGTTTTGGACACGTCTGGGCAGGTGGCTTTCAGAGAAAAGACAAAGCCACAGTGAAGGAAAAAGAGGCCTCTAACTGTAGGCAGGCAGATGGCTACATGAAGAAATGTGATTCCTATCAAGCAGTCAACAGAAAGGGGAAAAAAAATTCCAAAGACCTGAAGAAATCATGCATGGAAGAGAAAATGAAAAAGAAGTAGATTAGTAAAATGTTGTACATCATTTTCCAGAGCCTCAGGATAAATGAACTAATCCTTCTCATCTCAATGCCAAATATGCATAATTTGAAAAGAAAAAGAATAACTTRCTTAAAGCGTTTTTAGACATTTATTGAGTATCAGATGAAAAATATGGCAGCTATAGCTAGGTGCTCTTTAAATTGTGCCTTTCCACAAAGTATTTCATTTACTTGAACAGCTTCGATATGGTCTCACAGGAGACTGATGCCTGACAGACCTGAGTTGAAAGGTAAATACTAGTATAATTTAAACTAGGTAAGTGAAAGATAGAAAAAAAAGCCACGGGTAGGTATACTACACTGTTAAGTTAAAMAAGGAAGAAATCAAACAGTGAATTGCTGCAGAATATAGCCACAGTCACTGTTGCTTACAGCATTTATTGATGCTGGGAAAGACTCACCCACAGTCAGTCAGTTTGACAGCGATATTTCTGTTTCCTACTGGCTTCTTCTTTTGTGAAAGACTTTTTTTGGTGTTTTCCTCCAGAATTTGCTCTGTTCYCTGTTTCTGCTCTTTGGCCTTCCTTTATGAAATGGCATGCCAGTTTGGCTTTGATTTCATCAATGTTTTAGTTTTATATCTGAAAAACCTCCTCCTATGTAACTGCAACAAAGCCAGATTTGTGCTGCAGAAGCAACTGAACGAATTTCCTCTTCTGATATCAGAAGAGACAAGTACTACCGAAGTGACAGCCATCTTTTGTGATCAGTGATAGGTTACATGGTGGAGGAATGAATGTGGGTTCCTGTTTTTGTTCATCATAARTCACATGAATCACTAAGAAACATAAATACATGTAACATTAGAACTTATTGAAAAAGAAATGCTAGACTTCCAAAGAAACTTGCAGTTTCGAACAGATTTCCTTTCATGATTTTGGAGACCACTTTAAAGAGGGCACTAAAATTTTATATGGGCCAATAATCATGATCTTGTTCCTCACTTTTTTCCTACACTTTGGGCCTTTCTTCCCCTTTTTCTTGCTGGGTATTCTTAATAGATAGTTGAATTTTATCAAGGAATGTAAGCATATTCTTACTTACATAACTAAGACTTATGCCTTCTAAGAATATATGTATACAAAACCAAAACCTACTAACCAACCAAACAAAAAAATTCTCAAGCATTTCCAGCCTGAGAAACATTTGCATTCAGTGTTTTCAGATGCTTTTGAACTATGTGCAAATTCTTGATCAACCTACAGACAAATCATTAATAGTGAAAAGGATTTAAGCCAGTAACCCAATTGTTTGATGCAGATACCTCTTCCAGCCCTAGGCACAGGAATAACTGAAAAATTAGACAATATGCATAATGCAGACATAAAGATGAACAGTAATTCAGCTGCTGCTCAATTCTGTATTATATATTACAAACTGTAGAGAATTAAATCAAATTTCTAAGCAACATGGCTTTAATGGATGCATGTCTGTTGTTTTGCTCCTGCTAATGCATTATTATTGCACATAATTTTATCTTCTAGTGTGTTTTTTTTTCCTTTGGTGACAATTTCTCTTGTAAAATCATAGTCCTCGCTACAAATTTTGCTTCTGCTGCTCAAAATCTTAGGTGAACACCTCACATAAAGTCTTACAGTTCTCGGTTTTGGGACAACTGCTCTATAATATATCACATTATTTAAAATCTGTTCCTTCAGAAATCAGTAATATTTTAACTGATTTTAGTGGGTAAAAGCACAGTGATGGAAATCCAGTGTAAACTGTCACCTTAATTTTTTTCATGTTCATAATCCACCTTCTAAATATGTGCAAATTCTAAATTTCTTAATTTAAAGGTACATTTCTTGTTTCAACATGAAGAATTTGCAGATTTTTCTGCTGTTTCCTGTATGTGAATTGTCCTCCATGTCAGCATATATCTGGTCCTTCACTGTGCGCTTGATTTTTTTAAAAGGCAGAAAAATCAGCTAGGAYTAGTTTACCATCATTATGCATATTTTCAGGGATTTGTATAAATATTACATATTATGTGACATTTAAGAGATAAATTCATCATCTGACTCTTCAGGGAGTGTAAACAAAAAAAGGTATGAATTAAAAATAAATTTGTTATGAAGATTTTTGTGAACTACTTAGGTATATATGTTGCTGTTCTTTGATAGCTCTAACCTGTACTCACTGAGATGTGTTTAATTACTCCTAATTCTGGTTTCAATTCAGGCTCTACAGGATGCTACTCCACTTTAGTCTCCATGCTCTTCTTTCCTTCCAGAAGAAGGAAAAGGGAGCAGTGCAAAAGGAACTGGTAGGAAAGGGSTGTCTCTCTCTTTGCCTGACGAGGAAGGTACAACAAAAACATGAGCCTGGGCTACAGGAATGGGAAGTTAACTACTTCTGGCTTAGTGTCTCTAAAATCAGGAGAACTCTTGTGTGTTTTCTGCAAGTAAATGAAGCCGAAATTCCCACTAACTCATACACAGAGAACTACTGTACCCCTTTGAAAATGCTTTATTACTTTCAGCTTTGTTGTTGCTGCGTATCTGGCCTCTTTGATCTTTTTTTTCTCCTTCACTGTAAAGCTTCCTCTCTTGACTTCACAAAAGTCAAAGAAATCAACAGAAGGCTTTCAGATTTAATTTGAAACATTTCTCATTTTGAGTTCCATCGGTCAAATCCTCTGATCTGATTTTCTCATCCCTTAAGACTCTTCACAATCTCAAAGGAAAACAGCTCTCAGGCCGCAGGACTACATCTATAAATCTTCAAAATCCTGTATCTAGGGCTGTTTCATCTGTTGTAAACCTGCAGCTTTGCACAGGTGAGTGATCATCTCTGCCCTAATAAAGTTGGTAATGTAGTTTAAAATGAAATTTGATTCCTCCCTTTTTGGAAGGAGTAGTGCTATTTGAAAATGAAATACAGGCCATTTGTTTGACGGTTACTCCATTATATTATAGCCAGCCTTCCTGTACTCATACAAAAAGCAAGATGTGAAATAGTGATATTAAAAAAAAAATATCACTTGGTAATTGCACAAGAAAATGGCGAGCCTAATATTTTTCTGTGATGTTAGTAAGCAGATTCTTCCTGAGAAATAGCTTTTCTGACAAAATCAAATTCTACTGTTGCATTTCATATGGGTCTTCAGGAGATGGTTACATAAGCTGTAGGGCAACCACATATTTAATGCCTCACTTCAAGCTGATATTGCACAATACAGACCCTTATAAATGAACTCTTATTCATTGAACAGTATTTGAATGTATAATGAAGTCATGAAAATACCTACATCTACCCAAAATGCCTTTAATGCATTTGTTAACTAGCAAGGTTTCATTGCCTTGCCATTAAAAAACTTCAAAGGAAAGGGTTCAGAAAAAAACAATCTTTTTGCTAGTACATGTAGAGACATTGAAGTGCAGCAGGAATAAAACCCACTAATCTACATCTTGGTTGGTGCAAACCACTGGTAAGATGCTGTCTACAAATGTCTATTCGCCCTACCTGGGATGAGAATTCTCCAGCCAGGATTCGTTTCCCTACAAAATCCTCTGTAAGAAAATGTTCTGACTCTCTTTGTTTCTGGTTTTGCTAATGAAATTTATTTATAATGTGTTTCAGGGGAGATTACCATTCAGTATAAATTTAATAAACTTCATTGACACAGGTGGAGTTTTGCTGTTTATACCAACTGACACTCTGGGTCTATATACATGCAAGGGTTGAACTGGATGACCTTGGAAGTCTTTTCCAACCTTAATGATTCTATGATGCTACGCTGTACTGTTTTCCATTTGCACATGATTGACACTCACTATTAGATTTTCTGAGCTAAAAGACAATATTTAAGTCTCTTGAAAGTATTCAGCAAAAGTCCTTTTATATTTTATTATGTGCTTCCTGTATTTTCTTTCTACAATTTCAACGGTGGATTTTTAAAAGTATTTATTTTAGATAGGCTACTGCCTGAAAGACCCATGCAATAGATTTTCCCCCTTCCCTGTGTTTCCACCCTAACAGAAAAGCTATTAAAGCAGGCAGAAATCTGATTGCAATCTCTGTTTTAAAGCATTCTGGAAATTGGTAAATTTTTCTTTCTGTGATGGTGAGAAAAAATATTAGGGTCTATATAAAATATTAAAGTGTATATAAAATGAATTAAGTTTTATGGCTTTTTTCTTTCAAGAAATATTTTCGCGCAAGTGGTCTGCATGGGTAAAAGAAATCATTTATTGCCCTTTCAGTTACTTCCTCTTGCTATTTAATTTTCTCCTGTCTGTTTACTTATTTTCACCATCCCTCTCCAAAATACTTAAAGATTGAGCTACCTTCTCAAGCTTCTTCTTATGTTATTTTTTGTTTAGATGAACCAAGTAGGATGCTGAAACATTGCCCTACAGCTGTTGGTACCCAAATGCAGAAAACGAACATGATTCCGATATCTGACAAGGAGTGAAACCCAAACATAAAGTTTGATAAATAATAAACCTGAATATTTAAGTTAATCATGGACAGCCTGTGATTTTGGAAAATAACCCAAATGACCTGAGTATATTATTTGCTCACTGCATTAATTTGCTGGTATCAGTTACAAAGGCATGTAGATGGTGTCTCTTGCTGTAACCTGAACGCTTGTTTGTGGGATACCTGGCTATTCCAACAGTACTGAGTGCACTGTTTTGCTTCAAGAAATATATAACATATTCAATGCACTCTTAAAATGCATTAATATTAATCATACTTACAGGTACATTACCAGAAAAGGAGACTCATCTCATTTTTAAATCTCCTTCAATATATTCTAGAATATGTATTCAGAGTTGGTCTACTTATATGATAAAGATGCCTGAACACATGCAAACAGGCTTTTGAATACTGTATCATCTGATTATAATTTAAGATCTAAAGAAAATTGATAAGGGAGCTGCAAAAAAGTGACATCATATATAGGGAAACATTTCTTTCCCTGGAGGACTTCTGACCAATGGAGCTCTGTGCAATTTCTTACCAAATGTGAATATTTCAGGTTCTTTTAAGGTAGTTTTGCAGCAAGCATTCAACTGTGTGCGATGTGCAGCTGCTGGGGATATTTGGATTTTGTCATATTTTGCTTATCATTTCTAAATAATTTCATAGTTTTCCTCATTTAAAGAAACTTCCCATGATACTGCAAGGGATATAATTTGTGGTAGTATCTAAAATGGTCATGTTAGTATTGAACAGCTGTTCACCCAAAGAGGAATGCAATAAGAAGCTGTGTGGTTCAGACATAATAGAGACMAACTATAGGTATAGAGTTCAATCACCTTGTAATCCAGCCCATGTATTGAGCTTCATAGCAGATTTTAGGACAGGCTAAGGAATTTAAGAAACCAGTTACTCAAATAAGAGTTATCTAAAATGTTTTACGATGATCTTGTCTTGAGAAATTTCAAGTCATGGATGTAAACATCTACAATTTTTTTCTAAGGGTTCAGTACATGTACTGTTTTCAATCCATGTTGGTATGAAAGAATATTTAATACATTCATATAGCATTGTAGTCTTGCAAAACCCTATGCAGAAATGAAATTTGTTTTGTAAATATTTTGATACATCTGTCTTTCCTGCACAAATATGTGGAATGGTAAGAGTAATAGTAATTTTGTAATAATAATAGTGATAATATGTTTAAACTTTTTTCTTCWTCTGTTTGGAATTGCATACTCTTAAAACTTCTTCCTTTGAGAGAAATTAGTGGAGATACTTAGAAACCCTCAAAGAATACTATGGAAAGAATTTGTAAAGTAATGTCTTCTGTAATTTCATCATTTTTCTGATTATTTGCTTTCTATAAATGTTTTCCAGTGTTCCTTGGATAGACTCCTTACTCACATTTATAAAGAGTTTTTATTTTTCCCTATGTGAACAGTTTTAAGTGTTGGAGATCTCTATCTTTTGCATGCAGGATAGCCTAGAGAGTATGTGAACATGGCAAGCTCTTTGAGTCAATGTCTATCTTTGGGTTTCTGTAGTGGTTTTGCCATAATGAGGCTGCAAGCTGAAGGAACTGTGGTAATGAATCATCCTCACCAGTACAGGAACATGGATAGGTGGGATGAATCATCCCCTGGAGATGCTCGTCTCTCTTCATTGAATGAGGGCTAGGGGAGAGGTGACAGCATGGACCGACAGCAAACTTCCTGAATGTCAATGTTCAATTAAAAATTTAAGCAAATTTTACATAAGTGCTCAGAATGTTTTTTATTTTCTCTGTCATTGGATACCTGGAGAATGTTATTTCTTTCAACAGTATGCATTTACGACATAGAAAGCACTCTTCATTAGCCCAGAATTTTTCACATTAAAATTTAAAAAAAATATGTATGGCTGTCAGAAAACTTAAGTTTATATCAATGTATGAAATATTTACATATGAAGTCATAATTTATCTGACCTGAAATCAGCATTTCACTGAGAGGCTTAGGCTCCATCGGTTGTCAAATGGCAGAGAAAGGCACCTAACAGAGACAGTTCATCCCACTGCAAGCTCAGTGAAGGTATCCCACACACCTAATATTTGAATGATTTGAAACTGAGTGTTCTGAGACCTGCCCTCCATCACAGTAAATCAGGTCAGCAAGCCTCTCTCTCTTATTTGCAGATTATAAAAGGAAGCTAAAATAAATAAGGTTCTCCAAATAATAATTTAAACCAAATACTTAAAACGCTTATGTAGTTTACACTTTTAAGGGTCTCTTTGTCAAATGTGAAACCCAGAGTGAAGAATTTTGGACAGACAGAGAGTTCTACAAGTATTTCTGGGGAGATACCCATCTTCCTGCAGGTATGTTTCCTTGTGTTTGGTACTGTGCCGCTTACATGTCAACTTCTTTTTCTGGAAACTGCTCTTTTGGGTAGTTGTTTTGCAGGGTGCCATTATTCACGCAGATTTTTCTTGTGAGATATCATGTTTTTGTCTCTGGAAACCCACAGGAAAATATCTGAGTGAAAGCATTGTGGTAAGTACCATCTAAATACACATATACTGAGTGACATATATATTTACATGTTTTTGCCAAGGCAATACTTTTGCAAGCATGTGGTAAAATAATCATTCTGCAAAAGATGACCACATGAATTAGCAGAGAGTAATGCATTAAATATAAACATAAATCCTAAATTTCTTTCTTTACCTGATTTTTTTCTCCTTTCTTGCCTTGTCATTCCCCACCTCCCTCTGGTGGGATGGGGAGTAGAATCAGGAAAAAGTAAAACCCGTGGGTTGAGATAAGAGCAGTTTAAGATTGAAATAAAGTTAATAATAATATTAGTAATATTAATAAATGACAACAACARCAATAATAATTACGATGAAATGGAGAGGTAAAAAGTAGAACTGAACCCTAGAAGAACAACTGATACACAATCCAATGGTTTGCTGAGTGTTGGCCTACCCTACTGGACTGATGAAAATCTTTTCCTCCTGCAAATGTTTGTTGAACCAGACTTCCACACTAAGCAGAGAAGTGTGCTTGAAGGGTGATTCAGGTGAATGTAATGCCATACACTCAATGGTATATTGCTGAAATACTCTTTCTATTATCTGCATAGTCAACTCCTTAAAGCAGGTATGTCCCAAATTCTTGTAGCATTGAATATATTCCCTTTATAAATGCTAGTAGGATATGAGCCCATGCAGGTACAAATTAGTGTTCAACTTACATGAGTTTTAACACTTGAAACACTAAAACCCCTAGAGAAGTAACTAATAAATTAGTAGAGTACCACTGAAGGCAATGGAAAGATGCTGAGATACATCACACCAGGTTTTGGCTCTGACTGCTTGAAAAGATTATTGTTATTGTAATTCATACATAATGGGAATTTGACTCAGCTCTTAAGTATGGTGTTGACAATTCCAAACATCTAGTCTTAGTGAATGTATGATTTTTCTTAATGCTTTTAGAGAAAGGAAACAAAAGTATATGTCTATTAAATCAGGAAAGAAGCTGGCTAGAGAGCACAGTTAGGGTACAAAACTCAGTGCTGATCATGTGTTTCAGCAACTTAATGCACTTCTTTTACTGATTTGATTGTTCCAAATACAACCTGCTTTAGCTTATTCTCTAAGATTTAGATTATGAAAGCACAAAATCTGAACAATTTAAGGAATGTTAAATTTGTAGACAGATGCATTTTATACTTCTTTAACACTTTTAAACCTTTCATTTTCAGATGGAAAGATTCTATAATGGGAAAAGAAGAATATAAAGTAAAAGCAAATTCACTAATCCAACATTTTTATGAGTAACACTTTCTTTTAATGGTACATTTAGCTAACACTGAATTACAGACAAGTTCTGGCAGAAGTACATATGATGTCTGCATTAATATCTAATTAATACTTAATGATCAATGCTATTGTCATGAAAACAAGACAAATTAATTAAACAAGTCACATAAAATAAAGTGTCTTTTATGCAGCTTTTTAATCCTGGTTGGGTATTGATTACTCATTTTCTTGAAATCAGAATATCCATTTGTTTTCATTCAGCTTCATCCCTTAAAGGGGGACTTGAACTGCAATGTACTTCCATGATGGGAAATACGTTGTACGGTGGTCAGCAAAAATGAGAAGTTATCAATTATTAGCCACTATTACGGGTAGTGAAACATTATGCACTCCTCAAAATCAACACCTAATACCCAAAGAAAATTAACTGATAATCCAGTCTTTTTATTGATGTTACTTGGCTTATTCTGATATCTTGGAGCAGAGGGAAAGACTACTCTACTATGCTAACAACTGGAGGATGTATGACTTATCTACTTGCTCATGTCTTGGGGCACAGGGCCACATATCAGAGAGCAGAGGTAATCTCTAAAGAGCTTTGAAGTTGGCCATCTCTCTGAGTATGCCTGGCATGTTTTCCCATTGCTACCTCACAGAAATCAGGTAATACAAATCACCAAAATGCAGTGAACAATGATAGCAATGTCAGACACTGGCTTCAGGTTGCAGATCCACCACAGCGTTAAAGAAAGATCCTGCAGAGCTGCTTCAGAGAGCAAGAAACATCCATTGATCTATAATTCACACAGTTCTGTAAAACTCACTGAACATAATAACCTCTTGTCTTTGACAGATGAGGCTAACTAATATGACTTGCAGCCAAAGCAATTTTGATATTCCTACTTTGTCTCATTAACTTGTTGTGAAGTTAACAGAAGGCCAGAGGACAAGTACTGAATTCCATGTCAGTCATCAAGGTATAAGAATGTGATTTTGCATTGGAATGAAAATTAAAAATATTTTTTGCTGTTGCTGGGCCCTTGTTTTGAGCTTTTCCTTTCTTCCCCTTTTTAAAAAGGAATCATGCCTAAATAAGTTACTTCAAAAGTAAATTTACATCTCTCCATAGGAGAAAGCTTTCAAATCACAGCTTCTCTAATTATAAGATCTTTGGGGTTTTTTCAGTGGAGGTACCAGCTTGGGCCTTGGCATATCTCCGTCGAAACTCATATTATGTTTCAAGGTATATTTGAGGTTAGATGTCCCTAATTCAAGAGTTAAGAGCTTTAAACATAGATGTACCTCAGGTCAGTACTCACATCATCAAACACGGAACATGTGACAAGAGAGAGTCAAATCAGTATCAAATCCTTCTAAGTTTTAATAAAACTTGAAGAGCCATTAAATAACAATTACCAGTGTTTTAGTGAAATGTTTTTTCAGCTGCAACATGTTACAACACTGACTTATTTAAGTCAACATTTAAATATTTTTGAGGTGTTTCAGCCAAATATAATTAATATGTAATATCTTCATTTGATTTTCATGAAAGAGAATACATAATAACAGATGGTAATAAAAGTGTATATCAAGTCTGATAGTGAGAAACAGGTAATGGGTTATATGGTAATGGCTATAGTAGAGATGCAGTCTTTGATAAATACATCTTCTTGTCTTAATGAAGTTATGATATTCCACTCTTTAGGCTAACTTGAAATAGCTTTACTTTTTCTCTTACCACGCTGCTGATGACACACAAGTGCCTAAGGATTCCCCTTGTGACAAAATATTGTTATAAATGACAATGAATGTAAAAACAGCTCTGTAAAGTACAAGAATATATTTCTAGCATAGCTGAACAATCTATTTTATTAAATAGATTTAGGGATACATTTAAACCTGTGTTATATGAATTAGAATGGTGAGTATCATTCCAGACTTTCCTAAGTCCATCTAATTAAAGTGCTTTTGTGGGAGAAAAATTATATTTATTTGGTTCATTTCTCCAGTGGATGTTTCTTTGACTTTAGAAGTCCAGGAATACTAAAATCCCCCAAAGGTCCCTGCTGTTGCCCATTACTGTGTCTTTCCTTGGAGGAATAGTAACTTCATCATAGATTATAGCTTAAACTCAGTTTTCCAAAACATGATAGTTTATAAAATTGTAGTATGGGCTGCAACATTTGTTGTTGATTCATGCTCAGCCTTAGGCAGAAATTCTGCTGCCTTGCAGGACAAAATTATGTTTCCTTGAATGAGAAGGGTATATGACAACTGTAAAGGCAGGCACTAGCAGTTCGATCTAAAAAAATAAATTGTTTGCTGTTATCTGAATATTCTGCAGATCATGAAGCTAGAGGGCTATTCTTAATATTCAGTTTAATATTCTGTGGTACGTTCTTACCGAGCAGTAGCATCACCATCCCATTTGCTGCAGTATGTGCACAAACAGTAAATACTGGATTCCATGCTGGTCTCATATACACCAGTGTCATTCCAGAATAACTATTCAAATCACTGAAGCAATTTCCCTGGAATTAATCAAGTTGAATCCATTTGTGAGGGCAGAGAATTTAGCTCTACCATGGCCTTTCTCCACATCCTTTCAGCTCCAGAGTCCTGCTACTGGTTTTGTACATGGAAAGAGGACATAAAAGGAAAGTACAAACATAGAATTAAGCCTTAAATAAGCCCTGAAGAGTGGATAAGGTTACATTAGCTTTATCATCTTCACAGACTCAAAGGTTTTTAGGAAGCTATCAGAACTTTTTGTATGCGTGCTGCTCTGTGATAAGTAGTGGGGTATGGAAATGTTCAAGCTTCTTTCAATCATCTTGTCTTCTTTACAGGCTGAGAAATTGACRGTCTAAGATACACATCAGACAACTTCTAAAATGAATATGGATCTCGTCCTAAGATTTAAGCTAAAATATGAATGTTTGAAAGAACTAAGGCTGACTGTAGGAATTTTCCTAAGTTAAGCAACCAGAGAAGGATTCATCCAGTGCAAGTGTCAAATCTCTTCAAATGCTCCAGGGTATCAGAGACATATCAAAGGGCTGACAGATGGGACCTGGGACATATGAAAGACTAATGCTGCTGTAAAGAATCAGCTGAGATACAAGGAAAATATCCCAGAATATCTAAACTGCTATTAATTGCCTGTATATAGGCAACTGAAACCCTATGTCTGTTAAGCAAGTTTTAGACATTTGATATTTCTAAGCAGAGGCAATTTTGGTTTGATTTTTGACACRGTAATGTTCAAAGTTTTGGCTTTACTGAAATCACCTTGTTTCTATGACAAGATAATATTCTTGGGTAATTACTTCTAAGGCATAAAAGAAGGTGATATTAGAAAGTTAAAGTCTATATTTCACTTTGCATATTAGATTCAAAGATATTTGAGAAAGCTCAGGTTATCTAAAATACCACACTTCCTTTGTTTTCAAATTTTCCATAGTAGCTTTATAAATATAAGCTCTCTGACAGCTTGGACAGAAATCTCATAGGAATAATCCAGATATCTTAGTGTCATAAACTATAATATCTACAGTGATTCTAAAATCCATCTCCCTAGTCTGAATTTAACCTTTTGGATTTGAGCACTGTCTTTTTTGATCCCATCTAGACTGTGAAGCGAAATTACTCTCTCTGCATAGCCTATTCGAACAATTGTGGTTTACATTGTTTCCGCCTTTAAGTATGAATTTGAATAATGTATGACACAAAATTACAGGATGGGCAATTTAAACTGAGTTAGCACTGCATACCATCATATTTTTGAATCTCCTGACTTGTGTATGCTTGATTACTCAGACTCAATGTTACATTAATGTTTCTTTRTTTCTATTTAATATTAGAGAGAATGTCCTACAAATCCTGTAATAGTGTCTTTATAGCCAAAGTAAAGCTGGCAAATACTGGACAGTATATTAGTGCAACTATAAATAAATTCATTGAAGTTGTGTACTGGCTAAATTCTAGATGTTGAAAGTAACTATCAGAGCAGTACGTACATCTCTGCATGCTCAAATAATGTCTTTGGGTTGAAGGTTTGGTGTAGAAAGCTTAGATGGAAAAAAAAGTGGTATTTATTATAATCAAGGGAAATTAGCATTAAGAAGCAGCTCAATCTGAACATTTCTCATTTCTCCAGAAATTCATGCGAGGCACATATTTCTTGTACTCAAAAACAGATTTCTCGCAACCTCTTGGGGAAAACTTAGAACATTCTTTGTAAGCCTTTATAGTCTAGTGTTCAGGGGCTATTTCAGGACTCTTTCAGAACTTTTCAGTGTTGCAAATAAGATGTATAGATTTTTTTTAAACTTTTCTTCTCTTTTTGCATTTTTATAATCTCTCTTTGCAGTCAGGAACTGTGATGCAAAAGCTCCTCTAAAGAATGAAAAGAAATAATAAATAGATGGGTTTTGCTAGCCATAAAGGCAGAAAAATAGGTGGCTGAACACATTCTAATTGTTGTCTTGTAAATTAAATCTATCAGCTGAAGGAGTTAGGACTTTTCTCCCTGGAGAAGAGAAGGATCATCACAGGAGAGACCACATCAGTTTTCCAGTATTTAAAGATGGCTGCAAAGAGAATGGAGGCTCTGTCTTCATGAGGAGCCACATGGAGAATACAAGAAGCAAAAGGTGCAAGTTCCACTGGAAGAGGTTTCATTTAGATATAAGAAAGACATTTTCTTACAGCAAGAATAAGCATTCACTTGAACAACCTACATGGACATGGTGGTGATGTCCCTATCCACTAGAAGATTTCAAGATGCAGCTAGACACTGCGTTAGATGACTTCATCTGGCTCCTGTTCCCATGAAAGATGGGACAAAGTGAACTTTTGAGATCCCTTCACACTTGGGCTGTTCCATGATTCTGTGAATAGACATATTCAGAAAGCATTTTGAAGCAAGGAAAATGAACTTTGATGGGAAAATTAGTAGGTAAACAGTTACAAAGTCCTGTGGAGAAGAAGATTGTGTCTTGTGAGGAGATTAAAATGTATCGGTTTATCTAGTCTAGAAAGGGGCCTAAATGAGATATAACTGTTGTTTTTAAAGACAGTGTAAGTACTGGAGGAGTGATATTTAAGCAAACATAACTGTGGTGCAAAAACAAATAAATATAGACAACACTATGGATACATTTAAGTGTAAAGCTTTAAAACGGTTTTTAGCTGTAGAATGAATGATGTTCTTTACGTTCCAACAGTAACCAGAAGAGTAGATACATTTACAGGTGAACAGTAACAGCACTAAAGGAAAATTAAGGATATAGAGAGTATAGCTATTTTTAGAGCTCAGGCAAATACAAATGTTATAACTTGATCCTTGTAAATATGTAAGTAAATAAGATAACCAAACCATAAAAATACCAACATAAAATTTGTTTTGCCTCCTTCTTCCATCTTACAATTTCTGAAAAAAACCAATTTCCAGTATGTTGTTTTTTTCTTTTTCTTTTCTCATAGTGCTTGTTAATTTTACTCCCTGAAGGTCATCATGAGGCAGAACTTGGTGCCAGGTTTGCATGTCACGCAGTAATGATGCCTAAGGTGGCCACCTAAAACACAGAGGCTAGACAAGAATAAGAGAATAAAAGGAGGTATTTATTTGAAGGGCCTTCAAGGTACACCCTGAGGAGTTAAAAGGCTGTGTCCAAGATGGATCCTGGGTCACGAGTTCTTCACACTTTTATAAGTTTGGTTCATTTACATATCAGGGTTAATTCTTCAATTATAACCTCAGTTCATGATGTAATTACCCCAAGTTTGCCCCCCTTCAGAGGCTTTTTGTTTACACGTTTTGGGGCCTGGTGTCCTTGAGGTGGCAACCTAGCGAGGCTTTGTTATGTCTAACCAGCACAAGAGAACAGCAGCTAACAAGCCACAAGAAACTTCAGTTACACACTAGGCAGTAYAGGATTTGAAAAATATAAAAGTTAAAACCTAAGGCATCAGTAAAGGGATGTATTTCCATACTTGCAGCACTGCTACATGACCACTTATTCTCTGGGTGGAGAAATGAATGGTGTGCCTGTAAATATCCCAAGAGTTAGAACATCACAGAGACATCTGGGGAGTGGAATGATGTAGCCCAGGATATATGATGGAGCTGCTATGGAGAGGAAGTTTGGGAAGAACCGACAGTTCTTTCCTCAGGAATTGCCCTGATCAGTTCCTCCACCAGCATAAAACTTGTTTTTTAATAAGTGCTGGTGACATCATGTTATTACAGCCTGGTGTAACCTTGCAGGTGTCTTTGTACCCTGGGAGTCAAGAAAAGAAAAAGCCTTCAAGCATAGAAGGGTCTTGATGCCAGAAAAAWTCATTAAAGAAACTCTCAGGATACCATGAGGTTCCCATTTTAAAATGCCAAAAAACAATGCAGGCAGTTTAATGTTAACCTGCAGATAAAATATGCTTTCTTTATATTCACAATGATGCAAGTTTTGACCTTCCACTCATCATTCCACATTTGCAGATAGTGGAGAACAGAGCCTCCAGGGCTAGGAGGGTGAGACAATAGGGGCATTCAAGGGAAAGCACATCTTTCACTGTGTGTGACAGGCAATGAAAATGCTCCCTTTTCCTGAAGTTACATTTCAATAGATYACAGTCTTTGTTTATCAAATACAATATTTTTGTGTTCCTGTTACACACTTGAGTTTAGACTTCCTTTCTGCAGAAATGACAACTCCGAATATTATCAGGGAAAAAAGAAGGCAATTTTAATCTAAATTCTGTCTGCACAAAGCTCTTTTCATTACAAACCCAGAAGCCAAGCACAACATATCTACAACATTTGATTAAGATCCACTTAGTATTAAATRTAAATTTACGCACAGAAGTTTCCTCCTGCAATGCTGCTGCTAAGATATTGAATGCTGTTTTTTCCCTTTGTCTCTTTTCCCAAAGACAGTTCTGTCTCTCAGGTATCCTGTACTGAAAAGTAAGTTCTTTATCATGTAAAAAACCTGAATCTTCATAAGAAACTCTGCTGAACCAACTTGCTGCAATACATTAGCAAGAAAAATCCACTGAGAGAGGAATGGTATAGAGGTAATCTAGAGGATTAGGAGTCACACAGTCAGTCAACATTTAAAGCCTTTACAAATGGAAAACTAGCAGAGGTCTGAGTAAGGTGGTTAAGACTATTGTGAAGTTCACASAGATGAGCAGGAAATATGAGCATTGAAAGAGATGTGAATTCTGAACCACTAGGAAACTCTATTTGTCTTTTAAAATACTTTTTATTGTTTCACAGTTCAGAAGGAAAATGTCAAGTTATATTGCCAATTAATAAGAAGTGAAATTGCCTGCTTAGCTTAGGGAAATTTAAAATATAGAAAGACATATTACAAGTAGGCATTTTAGTAGTTAGAGGTGGGGGCAGCTGGAGCAATTGTTTTGGTTTTCATCAGCTCATTTTAGATCTAATACCTCTGTGACTGTGGAGCCAGTGGGACATACTGCAGCAGGATAAGATAACAGCTATTTTTCATTAATATTTAAGGATCTACTGTATCATTTCTGTTGTGTACTGAGCCACCAACATATGTGCAATAGGGGGCTTTAACAGAAGTGAAATTAGGCTACCTACTCTTTACCATATGCATATATGTGCATGCCATATGCACATTTAAAGTCCATTTGCATAGGATCTGTTTCAGGTTTTTGCCTTCAATTTTGCAATCATAAATTAAGATCTAGTCATTAATGATATCCATTCTAAACAACCATAAATCTTTTCTTACTATCAATCAATATGAATGAGAGTTGGCAAGTACATACAAGGAGCCATTGCTTGTGCAAATTTTAGATTCAAATTACAAAGAGCTGAAATCTGAACACAAAAATGCTGAAAAAGAGGTCTTTTTATGTATAATATTAATAATAGAATTTTGGGGGTTATTTTTGCAGGACAAGGGCTAATGATTTCATACCAAAAGATGACAGGTTTAGACTAGATGTAAGGAAGTAATTTTATTACAATGAGGTAAAACACTGCCACAAGCTGCCCAGAGAGATGGTGGATGCCCCAGCCCTGGAAACATTCAAGGTCAGGTTAGACAGGACTGTGAGCAACTTGTTCTATCTAAAGATGTTCCTGTTTATTGCAAGGGCATTGGGCTAAATTATTTTTAAAGGTCCCTTCCAGCCCAAACCATTCTATGATTCTATGATTCTATGATTCTATGATTATTTCTTTTTCTAGCTTTAGTTATTTATAAATTCATAAGATTCATTATTTTGGAAAAAACCCCCACAGTTTTGTGTGGATTTGGAGTTTCATCATAGACATTAGCACTGTTTGCATTTTACATGATAATAGTTGTTTAAAGATTTGTAAATTATTCAGGAAAGATTCTTGTCTCCTGGTTTTGTTTTGTTGGGTTTTTTTAATGAAGCAAATATCAGTTTTAGTTAGAGGTGTTATTACAGTTTGCCAAAATTCTATCTAATATTTATTTGTAAAGGTTAAATGAACTTTCACAAAATGCTTAGTCAGAGATGTCTTGTAGAAAGTAATTTTCAGAGATCATGTTTAAGAAAACATTAATTTCCATCACAACACGCAAGGTAAACTAGCTTAATTTTCTTGCAGATACTTTTAAGAAGATCCTCTGGATGTGGAATAAAACAATGAAGAATAAAATAAAAGGTTYTACAAGCCTCTCTCAGCTTCTGTGCCCCAGTCATTAAAGCAGTCATCTGTCTCTATCTGATTAAAGCAGCTGCTTCTGCACTCTAGGTGACGGTTGGATTGTAAAACACCTGTAAATAAATCTGTCAGGCACAGACACCAACTCAGAGAGGTTACAGAGTTTCCTATTTTTAAGCTATCAGGGGCTTAAGTGGTCTTATCTACATCCACAAAAGCACATCTTAAGTGTACAGCCATAAAGTCACTGCACTTGCAAAGAAGAGCAGACAAGATTTGACTGCGTGCCTCAGCACATGGATGTGATGCTCCTTGCAAACTTGTCCTTCCTTTTTCTGATCCAGTGGGGAAGACAGTCTTCCAAGGACTGTTTGCASAGGGTGATATCTCTCTCTGCAAAAGTACTTGATATATTGACTCATTATAAATTTGACCCTTATAACTTAACTGCCAAATCAAGGCTGTGATGTCTGTGTCCATACGACAAAATTCCACAAGGCTGGGTGGATGTATTTTTCTCCAGSCTTGACAGGAACGTGCAGTGTATGAACAACTCTATATGATGACCAATAAATTTAATACCTATGAAACCTCCTCACTCAACTGGTCAAAGACAAATCCAAAACCCACTAATAACCCTCCCAAAAAACCCCAACACAACCAACAAATATAATAAAGGATACTTCATRCTTTAAGTTTGGTCTACTCTTCACATATATATTTTATTCTTGTGGTGCCTTTTAAAGCTTTTCTAACCATTCCTGTGGTTGTAGATACACTAGAAATCTCCTAGGCTAATTAAGYTAAGTTCTTATCAGAAATTACAGTAATAGTCAGCTAGCCAAAGTATTAATCTCCCAATGGGCAGCTTCAGCTTTGTATCTCAAATCAATCATATTTGCAAGCAGCCTGTGATGTTATACATACTGCAGCCTAGAGTTAAATACCCTCCTATATCTAGCTTTTGAATTTGAATCCCAGGACTCACTCTGTCATATTCAGTAGAATTTCACCCTGAAAGAGGCCCACAGATTTCCACAGAATATATGCTGTAGTTTTGCATGTATCACCTGAAACAACTCTGCCTTTGGATGCTATAGTATCACTCACAGCACAAGTATTACAGTATTTTTAGTGTTAACAGTATGGCCTGTTTTTTACATCCTTAAAGACCGTGCTCCATCAAAGACGACTTGAATATAGATTTCATGCAAAGGGAGGACAGTCAATCTAAAGTTAATAGTTGTGTTCAAACTCTATGCCTTACATTAATGCTATCTTGCTCCTTTTCACTTTATTGTTTCATAAGCAACAGTTTCCATAGCTGTAGAAGTGTAAGGCTACTCCTATTTTCACAGTAGGATTTAGCTTCTTCAGAGTAGGATGACGACTATTGGACTTGATAAAGTGTAATTGGTTGTGGAAAATGGTGAGTTGTGTTTTATGTGTTTCATTTTGCTTTTCATTTTGTGAGCAATAAAAAAAAAGAGGCAATGACTGTTTGTTAGTGAAATCTGTTCTAGTTTGCTTTAATTTCCTTTCTAAATAGTTATGTTAATAGGAGAAATCTCAGCTCCGAARTACACAGAGTGGAAAAATCCCAAAGGTACATTTTAGATTCTACAYGGAATCCAAAAACTGCAAGGACTGTAAGCATTGCCTCTGAAGCTCTCRTGCGGAGAGAAATCACGGGGCTTGCTGAATCTCACAGCAAAACCTGCTGTCTCAGCAACAATTACTGTAGATGGGCTTACAAACTGACACCAGTGATAATGTCAGCGTGCAGCTGGGATCTTAAATGGAACCTGCTGCTCCACACCAGCTTATTCAAGCAGATTCATGGGCAGAGGAAAAGCAGGCAGAGGGGCAGAGAAGATGCCTGTGTATTTGTGTGTGTGTGTGTGCGTGTGTGTGTGTGTGTATCATAGATATATGAAAATGCAGTCATGCATTTAGAAATGAAATGTATAAAAAGGTAAAGACAGTGAAAAAATACCAACTGCCACTCAGCAGGGGATTCAGGGCATCAGGAAAGCAGCGTGATGCCAGCAGGTGAACAGGGCAGCAGGAGCCTGGTAACTGGCAGCCAACATGTGGCCAGGCCAGCAGGCAGCAAACACCTGGAAGCTTCTTTGTGAACCAGCCAGCAGGAGCCTGGTACAGAGCAGAGAGCAGGTGGATGGGGTGGCAGCCAGGCTGGATACCTGGCAGCTGCTCGGGGTCAGCTTGTCAGAGAGCTCGCTACACAGAGCCATAAAAAGGGTTGTTTGCTTTTTCTCTGTTGCCTTATGATTGTTCACATATTTTAATGGGAAAGATGAAACATAGCTTCTCCAAAGTGCCTTTTGTGGGGAAGGGGAAGCCTGTGTCATAGTTTAAGCATTTTCTCAGCAGTCATTTTCAAAGAAGTGTCTCAGTTTCAGCATCTCTTGAGTAATACTGTAATGAAATTCCTTTACATTGGTCAGTCATTTAACAGTTCTGGTTTTAAGTACCATGACCCGTATTTAGAGCTCCAAAGAAAGTTTACACATTAGCAGTTTAAAACTAACCACAGCAGCAATATCAGTGCAAACCTCTTCCAGTGAGCACTACAGCAATGAGATCATTTTTCTGATCTCTAGAGGAAAAAATAGAGATTATGGAAGAGCTGATGGCATTCATTACAGCTCCACGTACTTTAAGGCACTACACTGACTGTCACTACCTAGTAACTGGCTTTGTGTGTCTGTCCTGTCTCTGATGAACTCTGCAGAGCATGGCAGCCAGAGAATAACAAGTGCTATTGCTGCAGTGTCGACCCCCTGGTTGTGAAGGGGACTAACTGGAACCAGGGTGCAAATCAAAGAGCTTTTAAAATTTGAGATTGCACAGCTCATTAAGGTCTTTTAATGAAAACTATATTTTTCCTATGCACTTTACAGACTTTAATCTTTCCCCAAAGAATTAACCATACAGCTGACCTATTCAATTAAAAAGTCTTTCACCAATTTGAGTCATCTGGGATAAAACTTGATATACATGAAATTAAATCGGAATCCTTCCTTTGGAGAGAACAGACAAAACCTCAATACTGATCGGAATGTGGTTTTGTGGTTTTTCTCTTTCTTTCTCTTTTCTTTGCTGATACATCAYTCTCTGTAGAGTGTATTTGCAGCAGGAGGGTAACCTCTTTGCTCCCTGGCAATGACATGCTGCAGGGTATGGCACATTCCTTGAGTGTATAAGAAGATGGATATAACGTAGGAAAAAAGAGGTGGCATTATCTCTGACCATAACATTGATAGAATCACACAGCTAAATATGCTGTTTGCATTTTAAAGAGAGGTTTTGTGAATAAATAGTTAAAGAAAAAAGATTTGTGAATATAACCCAGTCCAGTGCTTTAATGGAAATATAGCAAGTCTTAAGAGGAAGAAAACTCACGGAAAAAAAAAAAAACAAATCACAGAAAAAAGCAACAAAACTAGCTACATTGAAAGAAAAGTGCTAATAGTTACATTGCTAATGGTATTTGTTCCAGAAACAACRGCTGAAATGCTAAAATAATGCATTCCTGTCAAAGTTATGTTGCCTAAATGCCTCAACAAAAATAGCTTGTTCAATGGATAGCCCATTATCAGAAGACTAAAATATACAACTTGGAGGAACATGTGAAATACTTTAAGAAGCAATCTGCAGATAAAGGACTATAATATACATTCATAAAGGGCAAGAGTTAAAATTGTGCAAGCAAACTTGGCTGTTAATTTCTTRACTGCAGTGCTTACCTTTGCAACCTCTGCATTTTTTTCATTAAGACATCTGAAGTAATTGATCATTTTTATAGTGTTGAGAGGCTCAGATACCATGGAAACAGGTTGAAACTAGGGGAGTGGTTGTAGTATTAGAATAATTAACAGAGAGTTGTGAAACAAAGTTGCTGATCAATGCTTATTCTTCTCAGTTCAGCCTCAGACAGTGACTTGGCATTATTTGTGTTGTGATTTTTGTCTGTGTTCTTATGTAAATCTCTACATGTTCACATCTGCCAGTATGCCTGMATACTTTTTTCCTGTGCAGTATAATATGTACTTACTCTCAAAAAGCATGCTCTCTGATGTAAATGTACTATACTACTTACTGAAATCACATTGCCAACAAACTGTTTCTCATTAGAGTGGTTTGCTTTGTTCCAGAGAAAATCCAATAGTTATGTGCACTAGTTTATCAACACAGTTCCTCCTTTTTGATGTTATGGCTAGTTGCATAACGTGGTCTAATGTTCCAGATCTGCAGCTCAACATAGTGACATATTATTAATAAGATACCTTAGTTGCTATGAAATTCTCTGTGAAACTGAGAATCAATATTTGTTGGAATTTTTGGAAGAGGATGGAGGAAGGTTTCAGTGTGAATYGGCAGGAGTTTGTTGTCCTGGAAATCCTCAGATTTTAGTTCAAACAAGAAAATCATTTCAACCAACTGTATTTGCTCCAGGAACAATCTACGAATGCTGTGTGGTGCAGTTATGCTCAAGGTGCATTGGGTAAATTATAAACTTATACAATAATTTAGGTTGGAAAAGACCTTTAATATCTTCAAGTCCAACCATGAACCCAACACTGCCGAGACCACCACAAAACCATGTCCCGAAGTYCCACATCTCCATGTCTTTTAAATACTTCCAGGGAGGTATGAACCACTCCCTTGGGCAGCCTGTTCCAGTGCTTCTGATGCAGAAAGCACCATTTTATTTATATTTTTGAAGTGTCAAGGGTATTAGAATTTCTTCTTAGAACCTGAGAGAAAAGAAAATAACAAAAATTATAATTTTCACATKCAAAGAATCCATAAGATTACAGATTTGAAAGCTATATAAAAATGCTACGCAAGTTTATCTGAAACTAGTTTTCCAGCTCAAGTTTCTAATTGAAATTGTACTGTAACTAAGGAACAGCAGGCAGGTGTTATTTTGATTTATTCTGATTTTGTCCAGAGTGTTGTTGTCAACAAAGAGTCTTGTTGACAAGTGGGTAAAGACAAATTTTTTGCAATACGATCGCCTTTAACAATAGATACTTGTTTTCCAATTAAATCTTTTACAGCACTTCATCCATCTAGCACTACAAAGTATGTTCTTACTGAGACTATTCCACAATAATTTATCTGAATAAATTTATCTAACCCCAAAACCTTCTCTTATCTTGTCATTCAATGAAAAGAGTGAAAATTTTGGCAAACTGAAGTGACTTATGTATTATAAGAATTTGGATAAGAAACTGAGGCTTATTTTCTGTTCTTCTAACATAAAACTCAGCAGGCTGCAATTCATGTAAAGAAAATGAGAAAGGGATACTTTTTYCTCAGACATGTCTCATACACATGTGCATATGTTACACACAACTTCCATGATAAACAGACACTGGTTTTATTTATGACATTCCAGTCAGTTTAGCCAAAAATGAAACAAAACAAAACAATAAAACCAAACAACACAAACAGCTAAGTAATAGCCAGTTTGCATTTATAATATGCATGCAGAATGCAACATGGCATCTTGGCTGATAGACTGATTTCCTTCTACCATGGGATATATTCCAGGAAACATGATGTAAGCCAAAGGCCAGCTGGATAACACTGATTTTACCTGAAACTTCAAGGCAAATATCTAAGTAGTTATTTGATTTGTGAGAGAAAGATGTGTTTGAGGGTTTTTGGTAGGTTTGCTTTGTCGTGTTA
This sequence comes from Parotia lawesii, assembly GCA_003713295.1. Taxonomy (NCBI): domain Eukaryota; kingdom Metazoa; phylum Chordata; class Aves; order Passeriformes; family Paradisaeidae; genus Parotia; species Parotia lawesii. The sequence continues at coordinate 8,404,908 of RAHM01000010.1, forward strand.
AAAAAMCAAAACACTTTAGTCTCCAGAATTCTCTCTGAAATACAAACCAAAATTCCTTTCTTTCTGTAAGAAATATATACCAAAGTTGGTCCCATCCATACTAAAGTATTGTGAATGCAAAACTAATCTATTTGAAARCATCAGGAAGATATTTGAGCAATCCCTATTAGCATTTAAGCTCAGCTCATAGTAACACACATTAGCAGTGTTTTCAAACAGAGTGAGACACCATTTGGAGATGAAAAACATAATTTTAAGGTATTCTAGGTATCATAATGAGAGTTTTTTCTTAACACTGAATATTCATGATGCATCATAAAACTAATGATAAACATAAAAACTGATGTGAACGTTTGACTAATCTGTTCTTATTTGTTTGGAAGAGCTGTAGTAATTGCCTGGTTTGTAAATTAAACATCTGCTATGGGAATAAACAAAAACATAACTGAGCATATTCAAATAAATTGAATTCACCTTAGTTCCATAAATTTTATTATATGGGCTCATCAATTTTATTATACCTGAGAGCTGCAATGCTATAGAAGTCAGTACGTAATTTTCTTTTCGATACCCTATTTGTAACAATAAATGTTTTCTGGTTCTAATAAGCTATTGCTCTTATTAAAGGTTTTGGTTTGTCTGTTTCTTTTTTTCTCTAAAAGATGGTTGATAAAATGGATGACTTAAGTAAATTTGGCTTCTGTGTTTGTTTATTGCTAAATTGTTGCCCAGGTCCAACAGAATGTCAAAAATAGTTTCTACTGCATACCAGCCTGTTTCAGACATGCCACGAGTTTTTTATGTATACATAAGAAATTAATTTTGCATTTACAGTAGCCCTGTTTTGCTACCTGCCAAGTTTCCAATAGTGAAAGATTGGGACAAAAGCCAAACAAAAAGAGTTTAAAAAAAGGACAGAGACTAAGGCGGTTTTTATTTTGCTTTCTATTAAGTAAAAAGAGAAGAAACTCTTTTGGACCAATATGTTTTTCAACATTAAGCTGTTAAAAGTACTATAAAATAAGTAGTTAGTTTTGAACTGCAACCGTTATTATTCAGTGCATGGGCACCAGAGGTAGAAGACCTGCTTCCTCGATTCTTAGTCTTATTACCAGTTCCAGAGTAGAAATTCATGATGGTTTCCTCTTGCATGACTCCACTGATGACGTATGAYATCCTGCTACTCTGACTGTTAGGATTGCAGAACAAAAGTTCAAAGGATTCCTATGCAAGCACTGAAAAAGCAGTGTTTATTGCTCCCTCGAGGCCAGAACTRCAACCCCATCGAAAATGTAGTATAAGAGTAAATAGCTGATGATATCTGGGTTTTTACTCTCCGTAAGGTTATGAAACTCCATAAACCTGAGCTTAAATCAAGAATCTCAGAAAAACTTCTGTTCCTCTGCTTCAGAAGGGTTTTCCACCTTGCTTATGACTGTACTTGAGTGCCTTACCCCTTAGATGTAACATAATTTTGGCACATTGCTACTTCAGCTTTTGCTTCCCGGTGAGAAAATGCTTGACTAAATTTTATKTACAACAAGGAGATGCCAAAATTCACCAAAATTGCCTTCAGAAAGGAGGACTTTGAACACAGCACAGAAGTTCCTAATCACAGAYTGAAATCCGAAAAGAAGTTCCTCTCAAGAAATGAGCTGGAATTGTCATCATTCCAGGTAATCTCAATCAGGGGCATCATATCCTGGAGGTAAGCATACTAATTTGCAAATCAAATAACTCTTCAGTCTTTCCTCCTGTCAAGTCATGCAGTCTTGCAGGAACAAGTGGGCCATAGAAGTGGACCTCTGCCCAATGCTCCATGCAGTGCTTTGAAACTGTGTCATGATGTTGTGCCGGTTTGGCCAAAATCTAGTAATATATCCCTTGAGAGAAAACCAGGTTACAACCACCCTTCCCCCCCACCAGGTTCGGGAAAAAAGGAAATTTTTCCTCGAAGGAAAGTGAAAGAAATAAAAACTGTTTATTTTAACAAACACACAGGAAAAGGATAACAATGCTAAATAATGAAATGAAATCTCTCGCTATAGAGAGAAACCTGGGAAGATTTC
>RAHM01000010.1:9057507-9151403 GCA_003713295.1 Parotia lawesii
TCTCTCTTTCTCTCTTTCTCTCTTTCTTCCTTCCTTTCTTCCTTTCTTTCTGTCTGTCTTTCTTTCTGTCTTTCTGTCTGTCCGTCCATCCGTCCATCCCTCTGTCCTTCCTTCCGGCCCTGTATAGAACAACTTGGCACCTCTAATACTAGAATATGAGGTAATTTATGTACCTTCAGGGCACATCAGGGCCCAAGCAGTAAGCAGTTTGCTTCATCCAGCATTGACAGACAGCCATTCTATGGTTTCACTGGAAAGAGTGAAGGCTGCTCTGTTTTACCAAGTTAGGTCACACAGTAGGAAAATAGCTTGAATCAGGGAGCTTGGTTCACTCTGCCGCATCAACCTGAGTCAAGGACTCCTTGAACTCTCAAGGATACTCTTCTCTCTTGTTTGCAGAAAGCAAGTGAGCATACTTAACAGTATTTTACTATTCTCTTTCAGGCAAGCAAGCAAAATGGGAGATCTTTAAAGAAGAGAGCTCAGGACTTCCTTCTGAAATGGAGCTTTTTCGGTGCTCGAGTGATGCATAACCTAACTCTAAACAACGCATCAAGTTTTGGTACCCGAGCTTTATAAAAACACTCATATTTTGTACATATATTTTAGCACTTACCAGCTTTCCACCATTTCCTGTGCTGAGGAACCTATCCTAATCTAAAGATTCTTTGATCAAAGCCACAAATACTGTGTAATGTGTTTTTCAAACTAACATTTCACAGTAAATGCTAGCAATATTTTGCTGGTGACCTGTGTCACAGGTTTGTTTTTAATAGGTGTTCTTCCTTTAAATTGCTGTTTTGATACTGCTTTGACATTTAAGTGCTAGAAACTTTGTTTTGATATGGCAGTGGAAATGTAACTGCGTATCTCAGTATAAGAGACATAAGATTTAAATTACTAGTTTTATCTGTGGATCAGTTTGGTATAAAATTACTGTCGTATATAAGTTCTTGTGCATGGCATGTTTTAATAAAAGCAAAAAGAGTTTGGCAGTCACCACACACTTAATTCTGGAATCAGCAGATAATCAATTTAGCAGTGTTTGTGGCTTTTAAAAGTTAAGGCTCACACATCCATCTTTAGGAACACTTACATTTTTGGGAACACTCAGAAAGAACCTTTTAAAAGAGAGAAGATGGCAGAACAAGTGAAACAAACTCTAGTATGTAATTTCATATGTTTAGCCATAGATACATTGTTATCTAAAATTCAGAAGGATATTTGAAATGACTGTAGGGACACATACATTTTTTAATGTGATATATCCTTGAAATAAGGTCAAAGACTTCACCAGTTATTGTCTGGTTATTTAGCACAAGGCAAACAAAATAGAGCAGAGGCATTCTAGCAGACTTCAGCCTTATCTAGTTCCACTGTGTGCTCTCCTCAAGTATAAAGCATGTCTCACTTTCATCAGTATTTTTCTTTGATGTAATTAGTGGTCAAATAGCCTACAGGACAGTAAACAATTGAGCTAGGTGGGCCAGTGCAAAGAGAGATTAGAGCTAGAAGTTAGGCACTATTTCTTGTTGGTCTTGCCAGGTCATTTAAAGTCCACAATTATTTGTTTGTTTCACTGGCTTCTTGTGGAGTGGTGAGAGATGGTCACAAAGATAACTCAGCTACTCTCTCTCTTTCTCCTCCAAAAGGTTCTTTTCATTTGATCCGCATGTTACTAGATGAGTACATCCTGCTTGCCATGGAGACACAGTTCAACAATGACAAAGAACAAGAACTCCAGAATCTACTGGACAAATACATGAAGAATTTAGGTAACTAGAGCTTGGTTCTTTTGCATGGATTCCGGTATGTCTAGAAATTGATGTATTTGTTTAAGCAGAAGCAAGTTTACTGTGTTCTTCTGAAGGTGTAATAATGTGCAGCATTGTCAAATTCACCTGAAAAGTTTGTGACCATTCACTCAGCAATTCATTCCCACTTTCCTACCACAGTTCACTTCATAACAGTTTGTTGGAATGTCAATACTAAAAATCACTGAAATTATCTTGGATGCAACAAAGTCTTGTAGGTACATCTGAAGGGCCATGAACTGAAGTGTGAAAAGAGGTATGAGTAGCTACAGGGCTACTTAATTCCTAATCCAGTTTTTCTCCAAAGCTTAAGTAATGATTAGAGCTTGAACTAGTAATTTATTAAATATTACCAAAATGCAAGTATCCCTTCAATGTTGGAACACAAGTTTGGAGCCCTATGTAGCATATGGCTGAAGTATTACTATATGGAAGAGAAAAAAAAAAATTGAAAACAGTATCCTTAACATTTTCTATCTATCAGGCTTCTTCAAAGTTAGATGGTTTGAAGTTATATGTTCCAGGTCCTTTTCTATAAAAAGAATGAAGATTGAGTTGGATCAAGTTCTGGTCCAAGTTAATCCTTAAAAATCTTGTGAAACTTCAGAAACTTGCAGAATTATTTTTTATTAGCATTAGCACTGGCAATCAGTCCTTAACTTTTTGGTCGTTTTTACTCTAAATCTGCACTTTGCTGCAAGAAGCTTGCATAGAATTTGTCTGACAGTAGATGCTGCACTTCTTTTAATTCAGCCTCCAGGAGAAAAACTTGGCGTTTTTGATCGTTGCCTTATCCTTGCATGTTTAGGTGAAGAACTTGAAACCATAAGGTAAAATCATGGTTTCCATTGAAGAATAGCAAAACTAACTTTATCAATAGGCTGCAAAAAGCTGAAGAACTCTTGAGTATAACAAATGCTTTTCTCTAGATACCAATATGAAAAGAGAGTCCAAGCATTCTAAAGTTGCCACTGTTAATTCTTTAGGGTGAAGTGTCGATCCTGATTCACCCTTAATGCACTTTACTTGACTTCACTGTTGACATTTGCTTCAAGGGAATAAATCTGATTCATACCTTCACGATGATGGCTTCAGTAAGGAGCTGATACTATGTGATGTGGTCAGGGAAAATGATACAAAGAGAATTTATGTGCAGTGGGGATGCATAACAGCCAACAAGAGTTTTCATTTACCCTTCCAGATGCAAGCAAAGCCACCTTCACTGCATCACCAAGCTCTTGCTTCCTAGCAAATCGCAACAAAGCCGCTCCTCTGCCCAGTGACACTTCAGTCAAAAAYGAGTGCCTAGGAGAGCAAACCTATGTGTCCTTGTCAGCTGGCCAGCCCAGCAGTGCACCTTCTGGTCTGAGCCCCTTCACCACAGGAGATGGGGAGAGTATGCAGCTGACAGGTGTGTATCAACTCTTCCAGCTTCTCCTTCCCTAATTTGCCTGTTAGTCTTTCAGTTCATGGTAACATGTTGCTGTAGGAGGAGTGATGGCCACATGCGTTTGTGAAGACCACTAGTAAACAACATTTCATGAGCTCACCTTCTGTGGTGATTTACAGAAGTCAGCAATTGTAATTACCCTGACAGTAGTAGTTCCTTTTGGTAAAATGGTAAAACTATCTTAGAACTCTTGGCTTGGTGAGGTTCTTGTGAAGAGAGAATGAACAGTAACACCTGGAGCACATGAGGAAATTTCCCACTGAATGTGGCACCTCCAAGCTGGAGAATGAAAGGGGAAGCTTTACAGCCTGAAGCCATGAAATAAAAGCTGTGAATTATATAAGTGGGGGCCAGTGCATATYTTTTGTAAAGGTTTCACATGGTAATCCACACTTCCCTAGAGCCTTTGTGTCTTAACAGCAGTACTGAGGTATGGACACTAATCACAGCTAATGTTTATTTATTCCAGATCAAATGGAGCTGTCTCAAAGCACYGGTCACCTCATGACTCCACCCATTTCACCAGCCATGGTCAGCCGAGGAAGTGTTATCAACCAGGGGCCAATGGCTGTGAGACCTCCCAGTGTAGGTCCCATGTTACCGACACATTCACAGTGCTCTTCCTACTCAGAACCCCTTTATCAGACTTTGTCACAGACTAATCAGAATTACTATGGAAACAATTCCAATTACCAGGCTATGTTCAGAGCACAGGCCCATTCCACTTCAGGAGTTTACGACCACAGAGCAGAGCCCAGCCGATTCAATGCCTTGAGTGAACAGCAGTTCTCCAGAGACTACTTCAGCAACAGTTGTGCCGTGTCTCCCTACAATGCCAGATCCCCTTCCAGCTATGGTCCCTCCARCATGTCTCAGGACACCCACAATATGCAGTTTCTGAATACCGGGAGTTTCAATTTCGTGAACAACTCAGTATCTACATGTCCAGGAGCAGCTTATCCTGCTAATGCTTCCAATGGTATTAATGCATACTTTCTTTTCCCTTTTGTTTCTCTTTCATTGCTGAAGTAAAACTCTCTTTCTCTGCTTTTTTTTTTCTCTGGAAGATATATTTCAGCTTTTATTTATACATTCTTGTTTTCCACTTCTCTGATAACACACAGAGATTGTAAAGCAGTTTAATAAGCTCCTTAAGAGTTTATTTTACTCTGGCGAATCCTCAGTTGACCTCAAATGCATCTGCTGCCCTATGCTAATCTTCCTTTGGTATCATTGCCATATCTTGCACAAAGGAGGCGAAACCAGGATGACCTTAACAATCTCTTGAAAAGCCCCCAAAACATTTGCTATGAAATAGAGCAGACACAAGATAGGTTACCTCTGGGATCAGCATAATGGACCATTCCAGTCACAGGGTGAGAAGAAGTATAAAAATGTGCATTAGCAATAGCTTGAGACGTTGGCCCTCTCATTTTTCGTATTTCCAATGTAAAATTACTGCTTCAGAGGTTTAGTCAGCAAAACATCTCCCTCTTCTGGAGGAAAGACACAGTGGAAATGTTACTTTTATATGGATTTGTCTATGCAGTGATTACATATTATCCTGCAGATTTTCTTTCCATGTATGCTTTCCTTGGTTGCAAACTTCAGAAGGAAACACTGAACTATGGCTAGGACTCCCCATGGTGTTTCTTATGGCCGCTGATTGCAGGCTATGTTTGATTCTGAACTTGGAAGGAAAGAGCAATTATCTGTGCTGAAGGCGTGACTGAACCCTTATGATCTTTTTGTTTCCTTTYTGCCAGCTCTCTTTTGGGTCAGTCATTGCATATGTTGCTTATGTTCCTAGGCTGTATGTGTACGTAAATACTCTTATTCTCAAGGGCTTCAGCCTGTAACAAGTACTTTTTTCTGAGGTTTATCACAGGCTCATGCACTGCCCAGGAGTACCATTCATCTTTTTTTTCAATCTTCAATTAGGATATTATGGAAACAGCATAAATTATTCAGAATCTCACCGACTTGGAACAATGGTGGACCAACATGTTTCTGTAATCAGCAGTGTCAGCAGCATTCGGTCCCTGCCATCATACAGTGATATACATGACCCACTGAATATCTTGGATGACAGTGGAAGAAAACAAACAGGCTCATACTACACGGAGTCCTCCTCTTCAATTGTCTGCCGGCCCCCTATGCGTAAGTATAGCCAACAGCTGAGGAGCAGCTATGAACTTCTTAGCATCCTAATAAGTGCTGAGTATTAAACTGTAGCTCACATATACAATATATGAAATGCAACATAGACATGAAATAGGTCAGTACTTAGGATGTATCATAAGATGTGTTTTCCTTAAAATTGAGTTTAATAAATTTGCTTCCATAAGGAGGTCTGTGATCCGTCGTCCATGAGGACTGGAATGATTGGCCTGAGTTGCATAAAAATATGTATTAGGAAGCACTTTCTAGCTATTAAGTAGACTAATAAAAGGCTGGGCTTTACTAGGGTGTCTTAGAGATCCTCRCCGTCAAACAGAGCAAATGAACCCTGGGTCAGGGGAGTCTCCCATCCTTTTCTTCAACAACTGTGTGTATTAGGCAAAGCTCYCACTGACAGTGAATTTTAGGCACAAATACCCAACCCTGAAGGGTTTATTTTGGTATATGCSTTAAACAAGTGGCAACTGAGTTTGGTCTCACATTCCAAAAAGGGCTGCATGGAAGATATAAACTACAGCACCATTTATTTTTCCATAAGATTACATCTTCCTACTGCTTACCTGTTWATCTTGCACAGAAGATCAGACATTTCTGTCCTTCAGATGATGGGCCTGGTAGATAGGGGTTTCTATCAAATGAAACTGGATTGTGATTTCTGTTRAATTCAATAAATTGGAAACTTGCAATGATAGTAACCTTTTTTCCCCACAGCTTCAAACTTGCAAACCACATCTTCTTCACAGTGTATGTACGGAACATCTGGTCAGTTCCCTTCTCAGGAAAATCTGGAGGTCCATGCCCCACCAAGCAGAGACATGGTGTCATCTTTACCACCAATYAACACTGTCTTCATGGGAGCAGCTGCTGGAGGAACCTAACTGGGAGAGACATGTCTGTGCCCTAAGCTTGCTTTCCAACCCCAGACATTAAGGCTATGATGATGATCCCCTTCAAGTTGGTGGGAGATAAAAGTATTACRTAGACGTGTTAAAGGGGCCATTTTAGAGATGTTATCAGCCCTCCACACACAAAAAAATAGCTATATTTAGATTGGGTCCTGCTTGTGAATCTCTCAGGATTGTTCTCACCATTACAGCTTTTCAGTCAGAAATTCAGGGTAAGCAGAAAGAGCCAGTGATTCTTGCACGCCAGAATAAGTTGTAAAGAAATTATTGCATCGATTCCTAATTTATTAAAAATGCTATTTTCTTCTTTCACGTATATCCTTTTTTATGTATATAAAAATGTTTATTTAATGCCTGTGTTGCTCATTATTTATTAGGACTACAGAGTAACTGTTTACTTTCTCATATTTGACAGATTGTCAAATGTATGTATCCTACCTCCTATGGAAATGTTTACAGGGTCAATTTTTACTGTTTTAAATGAAACTAAGTCAAATTCTTAAGTTTTTTACTGTTGTGCTCTGGAAAGTCAATTTCAAATGTTTAGTGCCTACTTGYATAAGTGAAAGTCCTCAGGAATAAATAAAACATATTATGGAAATTTTATTTCTTTTCTGCTTAAAATAAAACCAAYAAAACATGCAAATATCATAAGCTAACTAACTGCAGTAGCCTGCTACTGTAGCTGGATAACTGAAGGAAATGAAACTGTGCCGCTAAATATCACAGGATTTCAGAATTACCTGTGGTGTGAGCCCAAAGTTTCTTCTGATGGAAATCCACAAAAATATGTTCATCAACTTTCATTGGTTTACGGCAATTGTGTAAACTGAGGCCAAAAGGAATAAAGACTATTAAAAAATATTGCAACCCTTCAGATAGCTATTTTAATTTTTAAAAGTGTTTTACAAGTGCCATGATAATCTGTGCACAAACACGCATTTATTTATGTTTCTGGAGAAGCCAAGAATATTCACTAATGGTATTACAGAGGACAGAAAAGAGAACACACTTGCAAAACAAACTTCTTGCTACACAGTCGTGAAATAGCACGTGTTGTTTGATAGTCAGATTGTCCCAACATCAGATTCAAGTTGGGACTTAAATCCAGACTTCTAAGGATATTTGATATTCATATTCCCRTTTAGTCCTTAATTAGTCATTAATGCTGAATATTGTGAAATTGAAGAAAAGTACAGTTTTTGGTGGAAGAAAATGGATGATACCATGATGAAGCTTTCTTTCTAATTTTGTGTAACTTCCTTTAGTATCTCTCTATCATGAGAAGTCTGACTTGCAGAAAAGTAATCAAAAGCTTTGACTGGACTAGGTCATGAATAATTCTGGATATGAAACACTTTATGTAGGAGCAAGATACCATAGTTCAGTAAGTGAGATGTGGAAGACTTCAGCCCAGTTGCTTCCTAATTCAGGATGAGGACTTATGCTGTGACCAAAATGGTGCAAGAAAGCTTTGGTTTCTATAAAAATTCACAAGGATGTGTAGTGGTAACACAGATTGTGCAAACAAATATTTATTGGACAAAGGTTTGTAGTAAATGAAGTAAGAACTGCAAAAGAGTTCTTGCTTCGTGACTGTTCAGAACAGGATATATTTTGTTCTAAAATTAGTCCTATAAAAGTCAGGTTCCCTTCCTGTGTATGCAGGTCACCTCTGTAGTCAGTGACAGGAGAGGAGATACCTCCTGTTTCAAGGAGTTAAGATGGGGAAGGGGAGTATGAAGGTAAGGGATATGCCACTAGAGCAAGGGAGATGTCGCTATCCTGAAATCCTTGGCTCCCTCTGCTGACAAATGGCATAGCACAAATAATTAATTTAAGGTCAAAACTTCCAGATTGTTGAATGTACGTGAGGGCAATATGTCGAATTTAGAGAAAGYAGGCAATCACTAGCAGACAGGGTCTTAGTCCGTTAGGCTCTACATAAAAAAAAATCCTTGTGTACCTAATTTCTCATATGGGATATGGGATTTATATGTGCTATTTCCGGTAATTTTCTTGTTTTCATGTGAACCACTTTGCACTGGGGTTTGTTGGGGGTTTTTTGTGGGTTTTTTTCTCCCCATAAATTACTGTATGTGCRCATTATCTGGGATAAGATACAATCATATGTCATTAAATGTGCAGATTCTYTAGAAGGCTGCAGAACACAAAGTAGCATGAAGTATCACACTGTTGTAAATTGCAGTTCATTGTCAATAGCAAAGAGCAATAAAAATATTCTAATGTTCAAATAGCCAGTTGAGAGAATTCTCTCATAGTGCTGCAGAACAAAACAAACCCATCATAATTGTAACTAGCAAAACCAAATGAGAAATTTCTGTTTTATGACCCATTAGTTCAATCAAATATATGGTTTGATGAATTCAGTAGGTTTTTTCTGTATGAAATGAAATAACTCACAGCTTTTGTGAATAGCCCATGAGAAAATTTTTACCTTTTGTAGTGTACCAGCATTACAGTAAATTATATGAAGAATTAATGGAGTCGCTATTTGGTATTTTTGTATTACTTAGTTCAGCTGCATTTTTGTGGCTGCATTAATACTTTGGTTTTAATAGATACATGCCTGAAAATCTGTGATAAAAATTGCACATATTGAGTACAATCAGTGTCAAATTAATATTACCTAAAGGAAAAAAAAAGAAAAATGAAAAATTAAATCCTTTTGATCTATCTGACAGTATCAATCACTCTGAACAAGTGCTAGGAAAGGAAAAAGAGGTGGGTGAGCAGGTGAAATTTGCTTCCACTTTTAAAGCAAAATTGATTCTAATGCAAATTATATCAACCAAGATGAAGCAATATTGGAGAAGAACCAATAGTCTTGTGCGCCATGAGCCCATGCCTAGCTGTGCAGAATTTATGCTGGAAGAGAGGTGCAGTTCTTTGACCCTGAAGGTAATTAGGACCATGGGAATATTGCTCCAAACTCAAAATTAGTGAGAAAGTTGGCCTTTAYCTTTAAATAAGTAGTGAAAACACAGTGAAATAACTTGTAAAAAGTAAAACTGTGTATTGTTCTGTCATCCCACATCCCAAATAAGTCTCACTGGTCAGATCAGTATSCTACAACCTGTCTCCATCTTCATGTAAGTGATTGGTGGTCACAGAGGGGAAGGAAGTCTGCAGTGCAGAGCCATTTAGCAGAATCTCATACCTGGTGCCCACTATTAGAAGGTCACAGATACACTGGAATAGGAACAGATGTTTTATATGATGCAGCACAGTACTCTTTCCCTCAGTATGGGGTCAGGACTGAGTGGACTTGAGGCTTATGGAGCAAGAAACAGTGGTACAAAAAAAGCCTCACTCTTAGAGCACTTGGAGGAAACCTGTAGAGATGTTATCAGTCTTAGAAAAGCAGGTATTTGACACTAAAGAAACAATAGAGGTCATTAATGCCARACTTCTGGACAGAGGTGTACTGCTACAGGCTGGGCATCCCACAGCAACAAAAGTTACTGTGCTAAAAGTAAAATTGCCGTCAAGCTAGACTTAAAAGGKTTGAGGCTGCCTGCTAGTGATTAGATCAGCATAATTCAGGAGGCCTAACCTGCTTTTGAAAACTGARGATAGATTAGAATTAGTTTTAGGTTTGATACACTCCAGGTTTAAGTAACAGACTTTTGTATGAATGGTTTTGGGCTACGGTTTTATTGGAATCACTAACCTAACTTTAAAGTTTGGATTAAATTTGATATTAGCCAAGGGATGTAGTCTGGGCAAGGATGGACTGGTTGGTATGGGCCTAGGGACTGTTGCAAATAAGGACTGGTAAAACTACGCTAAATTTCCTGTCTGCAACAGGTTGCAGGTCTAGTTTTTATGATGAAATCTGTTTGTAGGATTTGGGATAGCTATGACTGGGTTTGTGGGCTTGGATTCAGGCTACCATGTTGGATCAGCCTGCRCAATACCTGAGCTTGGCTTACGGCTCTTGCCATAAAGGTTTGCATGGTGTGTTTAACTCAATATAGTTAATTCATGAACATTTGATGCTTTCTTCCTCGTGATGCACTTAGGACGGAGCTTAAATCTGAGTTATCTTTTGCATGAGGGTTAACTTCAGAGGTTGGGTCAACATGAAGCTGAGACCACAAGATAATGTTGGATTCAGAAGTGGCCATCAAGCATGACTTAATGCTGCTACTTAGARGGACCCACAAACTATGCTTAGTTCTAGAAAAAACGGAACGTAGACAGAACAATGTAGATTACTGTTGTACTCAGAACCATAATTATTATTTACTTGGGCAGGAACAGGTAAAAGTGAGCTGTTTCTGCATGTTTCTGCATTCAGCAGGAGCTGTTGAGCTTACACAAAGCTTACTGTCAGACCAGATGATCTAGTTATGATTCCTTCAAGGTCTAACCTTAAGACTAGACTTAGAACTGGTTTGAAATTTACATTTGGAAACAAAAGATGATGAGCCATTTAGGATGAAGCCAGGTCTRGAAGGAAGAAGTGAGTTGTTTTTGGAACAACAATTTGGAGTYTTCGGTGACAGAAATCACATTATTGGTCATACTTCTGAGCCTGACATTGTGAAATCTGAAGTTGTGGTTGGGGTTCAGGCCAACATGAAGTAATGAATCTGAACTAATTCTGGATTTAAGACCTTCAAGGATTTATGCTTATTATTGAAATTAATAAGAATCGTTATCTTCATATAAGAGTTGAAGTAAAAGGCTAGGACTAGGTCAGTAATTGTGTAATACAAGATCAATGCACGTCTAAGTAGTCATTAGCTGAAACTTCTTCRATGGAAAGGAGATGCATCTGTCACAGCCTCAGATGAGAATGATAGCTTTAATGGAAGGACTGTAGGACCTGTAGCCTCAAGAGAGATGCTGCAACATTGCTAACAGTTAGACCTCAAGTAACCAACACTACTGGGATGGTGAAAGATGAGGAAAGCAGGAGATCCTACCACAAACTATGCTGCTTCCATGGTCACCAGACATTTGCAGCAACTACAAGTCTCAGCAGAATCCCTTCTTAAAAGGACCTGAGGCCTTGTGCCAAAGAAGGCATAAGCAGGCAAAACAGGAGAAAAGTAGGGCTGGGATCTGAGATACTGTGCCCACTGCATAATGAGAGTGACATCAAATACCATTTCTCTACATTTGGATTCTTCGCTATTTGCACAGTTTTTTCCCATTTAACAATGGCTGCATGTTACAATGCTGCACGGAGCAATGGTTACGCAACTGGGAACACGTAGAAGATTATATTAGCAGCTGAACTAGGAAAATCTACTTCCCTTCCTTTTGGCTTAGTTGATTATTATCCCTGATCAAATAAAGGACCACATGTTCATACTGCCCTTGTGCCCCGGTTGCTACAGTAAAAAGAGACATACAGTGAAATTGTACATTTAGAGTACTACATGCCTTTTTGATTTCTGTCAAGTTTAATTTTCCCATATAATTCAGTTTTGTTCAGGCTTTATTGATTAGTCACCTGTTTTGCGTCAAAATACATAGAGATCACTCTAAATTCAACTACAATTCCTTTTTTTAAAAAAAATCTTCATTACAGTAAAAATAGCAACTGTGTGTAATACGGTAATAGGCCTGCCTCTCTTTCTTTTATGGTTTTTACCAAGCTTCATCTTCAAAGTACGATCAGCCTTCAAACACTAGGCCACATGTACCAAATCCTCTAACAGCATCATTCCCTTGACTCTAAATACTTTTTCCCATGTAGGTGTGCCATCCAATGACTGACCTACTGGATCTGTGCTCCTCTACACCCAATCCACAACAGCTGTGAGTTTCTTACAGTCCCCAACTTTCAGATCTTGCTGAGCACTTGCATTTTAGAGGTCACATGGCCAATCTCCAGGCATGCTTAAGACAGCAGTTACCCAACTTCTGGCTCCTGAGAAAGATCTGATGAAACACCTCCAGTGTCCTAGATGTTAAGAGTTCTCTTTCACTTCCACTTCTGAAACTACCAAAATACTTGTCATGGTATGATTGATAGTATAGGCAGTGTTTAAGGAATTTTAGAAGAGAATATAAGAAGTTTCCTACACGACTTAAGTTGCTTCTAGAACTGAAAAGTGAGTTTCATTCTGAATAAAAGGTATGTGGAAAAATCTAGGGAAATTAATTTTTTAAAGAGTGAAATATTGAGGACAAAACTGAAATGGACTCAGTCCATTGTAGTGGGGAGGTAACACTTCACTTAAATAAATAAATACTAACTAAGCCATAGACTAAATTTGATATTGAGCTGTTGCAGGTGATCTTGACACTTGAGCTGTGTTTGCTCATTTGAAAGAAAACCAGATCTCTGATCCTGCTGCAAAGTTTACGTGTAGTGGAATGTTGCTATTAGAAGAAACTAAAAACATATCTATATAGTCAGCTTGGTTTGCTATTCTGTTTGCAGAGTGGTCTTTATCTCCTGACAGTCAACCCTGTAGAGTATGCTCAGGCTTCAGCCTTTTGCCAAGCAATTCCCTGTGCAGAAAAATAGTGAAATAAAATCAATATTTTGTCCACTGCAGGGTCCTCATCTACTCTAGATCATCAATGTGATCTCCCTCTCTTCACAGTCTTCCAATAAGAGCCTCTCAAATCTCCTGCTCCATACAAAGAACTGGGAATGAGGTTCACACTACTTCTGCCAGCAGTCAAGACGTGATATGCCCCTGAGTCCTGGACAACTCATTCACAAGCAAAACTGTACTATATAGACCTGGAACTTTGTCCCTTTCTCGTCCCTCTCCAGGCAAGATAGAGTTTGGCAGGTGGCTGTCCCTAAGAAACGCGTTAGCTCAGCAAATCCCTTTCCTTAGCCCTTGCTGCTCTTAGAGATTCTTAGAATTGTGGCTCACATGATTTCCATGAGCCTCTCCATGTATCCTAGATGTGGGAATCCTAGATACCTCAGTTGTTGCCAATGAGGCATCTCAGACTGAGATGTCTTGTCGGCAACAGGTCATGTAATAGTCATGCAGTTAGTACATGACAAGCTTTAAGCCCCTTCATGGCTGGCTTTCCATGACCCTAGAAAGTCTCATTGGAGTCTGCAATGTCAGGGTGAGATGTTTGTCCACCTGCTTGGACTACTCTGTGAGCCCCAGCCCTGGCTGGCTTCAGCCCTGCAACAATACAAATCATAAGAGCTAACTCTGACCTCCAAGAAATGCTGCTCACGTGGCAGACCAGACTGAACTGGACATCACACTGACTCTAGGATGAAACCGGATGATGTCCAGAGAGTGTGCAGTGGAAGAGATGTGTTTAATCAACATCTGGCTATGTGCTGTATGTCCCTGTGGCTAAGCTGAGAGGTGAGCAGAGAGATAAGCTAACAAGTGCCTGGGCGTTTTTTGAGTGGCATTTGGAGTTCAGCTTTGTTAACACTGATGGGTGCAGAGAGCTTTTGATACCTATGAGGAATCCAGTCTTTAATCCTGTAAGTAATAGAAAATATCTTGTAAAAATATCCCGACATCTAATTTACAGATATCTTGCTTCTGTAGCAAAACTTATCTATCTTTAAAGAAACTGATCTTCACCCTTGAAGTGCTGAGCAGAGCAACACATGAAAACATGTAAAGCCCAATTGAGACTGCTGGTCCGACATTCAAAAATGCTATCCTGTGTTCTTTCATCTTATTGACAATTCTAAAGGTAAGGCAAGGCTTCCACATCTGCATTTAGTTTCTCAAGTAAGCAAACAGTTCTTCTGAAGTGTTGCACACTCAGCAGTTCCTGCTGGCTGGCACTAATGAAATGGCTTTCCCAGGAAAGTGGATGCTGGAGAGCCACGGAGATAAAAAGAAAACTCACAGAGTGGGGGTGGGTGGGTGGGTGTGGGCAGTGCTCTCACTTCACGTCACCGGCCTACAGCAGCACTGGGTCAAATGCTACACTTTTCCACAACTACAGCATGGTACAAAGGTCCTCGCTTAGGAAAAGAAATAGAGTTACAGTGGGATTGAGATTAGTGAAACCCAGTGTAATTGATAACCGTAGTTATTGCTGTCAGATGGGATTGAATTAAATGGAATTTTTCAGCAACCTACAATCACACTGCATTGATCGGTTTTCTGTCAGGCTTCAGGAATTCTGAAGATTTGTAATTTCCCTGTGAGAGGGAGTCACGGGGGCAGGCAGTTTGAGACACACCAAAGGGTGGCCAGCCCTCATCAGCTTCAGGAGTCCTGGAGTGCTGACACTACTTAAACAGCAAAAATCTGCCCGTCTCAAGCTCTGTTTTATTTACTGTCCCTCAAGAAGAGCTTCGAAAGCCGTAATGCCGAACAAAATCAGGCTGAGATCAAAGCACAGGTCTACACAACCTGTGTGACGGATTTGATATGTGGGAATACATTTGGATGAGAGATTTAGGTGTATTGAACATTTGCTGTCTGATTTAGCACTTTGCTCTGCCCTGAAACAAAATTCTTCTTTGGCAAACTAGAACAGGAGAAAAAAAAAAAAGGTGAATTTTGATGAATACAACTGGAACGATTCCTTGCCAATTCTCTCTCTCTTCTTTTTTCAATAACTCAGGTTTAGGTGACAAGATGTGAGAGTGCATTTGTCTCTCTCACGTGTTTGTCAGAAGAGCTCTGCCAATCTGACTGTCAGTAATAGAATGCAGGTGAATACACAAAACTGGGGCAAGATGAATCAAAACTAAAACACTTATTTACCCAAGGGGTGCACAAAAATGCCTGACCTAGTGATTTAAATTCAGAGCAGCAGAGCAGGAAGCAGGAATCCAGCAAAACCCCTACTTCATCTCAACACACATTCAGCATGCATTTGGATCTGCTGAAACTGCAAACCAAAACAACTCATGGAAACAAAACAAAACAAAAGAATCCCACACAGATGGGAGAAAGGAAATTGTTTTACCAAGGCAGAGAAGGAAAGCCCAGGTTTTAATACCTGTCAGTATTACAGATTCATACATATTTGTGTCATAACTGTTTCAACTAAGATAATCTTCTTTGTGTTGACTTGGTTACACTGGTGAAGGCCCAGAATTTGAGGTTGCCGAGTGCTGATGCTCATTTTGATGTGAATTGCCAGATCATTTTACTCCTGAAACAATTTGCTATGACTTACTCCATACTGATTCAGTGCAACTTGTAGGAGTAGGCAAATCCTGAGGGATTTGTGCAAGATTATCCAGGCAGATGTGCTACTGTTTGAGCAACATTGAGAACTTCAGCTACATGGTGTTGGAGGGGGACACCTTTCAGGGGACATACACAGGTAGGTCAATAGACACAAATGGCTTCACTAAAGCTGCTTCTCTCACTTCTGCCTTAACCTATCTTCTTTTTTTCTTTCCCTAAGCACAAAGAGCTCAGTGGTTCTCCACAGGAGCAACCTCTCTTGCCAGGGTCTGCCCTGGTAGACCTGGAGCTCCATCACCTTTTCGTACTTCTCCCAGTGGAAGTTCCTGGCGAGGGCTGAGTAGTCAGTCAGGAAAGGGAGGTGCCCACTCCGAAGCCCTCTACTTTGCTCCTGGGACAGGAGGAGCCAGGAGTGCAAGTCCTATATGCATCTCCTCTCTCAAGGAGTGCAAGTTCCATGCACTTTTGTACATTGTCTTAAAAAAAGGAAATTATCCTAATTTCCACTTTCTATCCCCATCCTAAAGGGGGCTTTGCAATTAAAACCATGACAGCGTTTTGTTCCCAGAGAGGAGGGGTGGAGTGGGGGGTGGGGAAATTGCCCATGTACCATAACAGATGGTTTAAGTGCGGTGATTACAAAATCCTGAAGTTAAAATAGTTTAATTACAAAGTCAATACTGCCTCCAACCTCTGCTAAGCCCCTAGTGTAAAAACAACAGACGGTATAGTGCAAACGGTAGGACAATATTTAACCAGAACTTTGCATTAGCTACTGCAGTACAGCTCTCCATCAGGCCTTCAGCAAACGGAAGATCAACTGATTTTCCCAGCCTRTATTTGTTAACCATCTCTGCCTCAGTATCAATGGGCAGCTCTGAGAGAGCCACAAACAGCCCGAAGGAAATAAACTGCAATACTATACTGCACGCAGAGGCTCAGCAGGGTTGTATGTAAAGTCCAGTATTTCAAGGGTACCAGAGGGAATTATTAGCACCTTGTCAGGAATGACTACAGAGGTAAAAAAGATGAGCAGGTTGAGGTATTTATAGATAAAACAAAAATAAAATTCAGTGAAATAAGTGATGTTTTATTTCATATGYTGGATTTTATAGAAAAAAAACCCAAACAAACAGAGCATGGAAAGTCATGGAGGAAGAAAAAGGTGGGGATGATCCCAAATAGCCCAGACTTGATCTTTCACATGCAGGGAAAGCAGCAGCCCTACAGAGCAAGTTGTAGGGAAATCTCACCAAGCTGTGCTCTTGCAGCTGAGAGGTCTTAGCCGAGTGTGTACATATGCTGCATATTCTTTAACAGCGACAAACCCTCCCTCTGTTGGGCTGTGTCCCTTATAAACAYGCGGTCAAACATGGAGCCAGAAGAGTCAGAGCAAGTCTGGCTCTRCTTTATTAGCAATATGCTAAAATCCAGTCCCATCTGCCTGCACCACGACACAGCAGGAGATGTCCACCATCCCTGCTGCACACGAAGCGCTGTGAGGCACTGCTCACTCCCCTGTCTGGGTGGGTGAATCAGGCACTGGGCGCGCTGGTGACAAGAGATACGGACCCGTGAAAGGAAAAGCCAAAACAGAAAAATGGGAGATCATCTTCAACCCTTTTTCTTACTGTTGAACCCTGAGCAAAATCAAAAAGTAAAGCAAGGGGGAAAATGGGCTCCAAAAGTGACACTACAACACAGAGGAGATCTCATAACTGTGTTTCATCTTCATAATTTTTATTGCAGGGTTTGAGAGCTGAAGACTAACTTTGGGTGTTTGAGATCATAATTGAAAAGTCAAATAAGAGTTTCTAGCAGCTGATTTGTTTCTCTGGGGTTCTTCATAAGTAACAGCATTTGGGACAGAGAGCTGCACTGGCTAAAACGAGGGGAAGGGACACTGCTGTATCCAAGAAAAAATCCTCCTTAATGATTAAGAGGAAAGAGGAAACATTCCTAGGGCCTGATCCTTCAAGTTGCTGTATATTCCAGTCCAGCTTTTAGTAAGTTAACTTTACATATATGAGTAGATTCATTGACTTTCGATTAAGACTAAGTGCATGTTGAGTGCTTCATTTCATTAGAGTGGAAACAATCCTCTCTAATAACAGAAAAGAACCCCATAAACTAATGTTCTGGTGGAAATCACAGCATGACTGGCATAGCACTGACAACACAAAACAATTTGAATTCTTTTTTATACCTGAATAGAAAATACTTTTATTTTTTCCTAGAATATGATAACAAATGGTTTTGTTACTACCTATAATAGCAAATAGCCCTTTAAAGCATATTGTAGAGGACTTGTGAATGTCTAGTAATTTCTTTAATTCTCAGGCTTGCCTGCTTTTTTTTACCCTAAGCAGGTACTGGTAACTAGGAAATCAATCCTAGTAAATAGAGCATGGCCACAGCCTTATTTTAAAGATTTTAAAAAATCTTAGCTTGGGGCAGAACCCATGAGTTTGTATTCAATCTCAGCCTCTCCCCAGACCGCATGTTGGACACAATTGCCACGTCTGCTCTCAGCATAATTCTGTTTTTAACCCAGTAGCTCTTTAGTGACTGCTCTCACCCACAACCACAGGGACCAGTTCGGTGCCCAGTTCTGAGAGCAGGACTCTTCTCTGCCAGGACATAAAGTAGACCTTGGGCACCCCTTGCCTGAACAGCTTCCTTGAGGGAAAAGCTGTGAAGTGAAAGCATCTGCTCTTTCTCCTCCTGACCCCCCAGAGGAGCTAAGGATGGAGGCTGTCTTCTGTGAGGGCCTGATTCCTACAGGTGTACACTATGTAGACTCTATAGATAAAAATACATAGGAGTTTGGATGCCAAAAGTCCAGCTGGGGTTTGGTACTAAGAGCTCTCCATGTCTCCTGCACTGGCACTTTACAGCAGACACTGTTTCTTTGCCCAACATCACATCGAGTATCCACTTTTTGGAAGGGGCCTTGTATCCTGAGGAGGGCACGAGTAAACAGGTAATTTTGGGTGTTTTCAGCTTAGGTACTGCTGTGAATACTGCAGTTCGGCTGGGAATTTTGGCTGTCATCATTGCTAGACAAGCTCAGCCCCAGGAAAAGCATGCCAACATCACAGTTATGGTGTGTTTCAGGAAACACAACCCTTTGGGAGAAAGTGTGCCTGGTGATGGGTTATAAY
Source organism: Parotia lawesii (assembly GCA_003713295.1). NCBI lineage: Eukaryota > Metazoa > Chordata > Aves > Passeriformes > Paradisaeidae > Parotia > Parotia lawesii. The sequence continues at coordinate 9,076,156 of RAHM01000010.1, forward strand.
AGTGCTACTAAACCAAGCTGTCCAATAGTAGCTGTTTGACACAATGCACATTCAGGATGACCTCCATGGGCTGGCTAGAAACCACAGCACTCAAATTCTGCCTTACTATGCCACTTAARTGTTGGTTTCAGTAGGAATTTCATGAGCAGATCAGGCAGAATTCATTCCTAGTGAACGGAGTCTTAACTTCACACACTCACAGGAGACTACTCCTGCTGGTTTCCATTCTTTATGGGATCTCTGCACTCTGAAGACAGCTGATTTCACTCCAAATTCGTTGGGAAGACTTTGGATACAAAGTGCTGGCACAAGGACTATCAGTGCTGTCATCGCTGCTATCAGTGCTCTCAAAGCACTTGGCGATGCTGCCAGGGATTACGGCCCTGCTGCTCTGGCAGCACCTCGGGCACAGGGAGGAGGAGGAGGAGAAAGGCAAGTTGTCACCACCCAAAGTTCACCCTCTGAAAGTCTGGAGGTGAAATGGCAGTGCAGTCTCCCTCAAGCCCTCATCAAAAGGCAGGGGATCTGAAGACTGAAATCTATCTGTGCAGTATATAGAGGAAGATACGTTTTTAAAAACTAAGCAGGAGGAATCCTGTTGTTGTAGACTGACCTTTTTGCCTTCCAACAAACATTTACCCAGGGTTGTCTCATGACTGGTCAACTTTTGTAATCCATTAGAAGGTGATGCTGTTGCATGACATGATCAAACACCAAACACAGCAGAAAGGCCATAACTATATCTAAAAAGCCTTTGCTTTGTCAAAGCCTTTCACTAATGCTAGCAACAAAATTATTGAGGTCTGTAATGAGCTGATCTCTTGTCAAATAAGCCTTCTTATGAGAGTGTTAAGCTTTATATCTGCTTTCAAATTAAACACTTCGGATTTATTAATGTTTCCTTTCCTCTCCAAATTTCTTTGTTGAGAAGAGGTGCCAGAGGAAATGTACTGGTAACAGTAGGATGTGAAGTATAGTTTAAAATACATTAAACATATGTTGATGGGGCCATTAGCAGAGTTTATAGATACCACCACCTGTCTCTGACTCCACTTGCCATTACTTTAGTGACAGAAATCATACTGTAAGAGAGGCAGTGTGCTGCCATTAAACCTTTACTCCTGTGTTAGAAGGAACATAGCAGCAAATTCATGCCTTATTGCTAAAAGGCATTTCCAATAATGGTTCACTTATTGAGCCATATACTTTTATTTATAAATAAACCTGAATAAATGAGTGGAGCAGGGGCTAAAGAATAAATATCACTCTGGGTTTGGATGCAAAAGAGACTCTGAATATCTGAGAGGGAAACTCTTTGCCATTATAAATGTTCGGCGGGGCACTTAATGCTTTACTTGTTCCTTTCGTACCAGCAAGCGTGACCCTTAGAGCATCACCGCGAAGGGAACTCTTGGACCTACCACACGTAGGGTTTATTGCCTTCGGGCAAAACAATAAAGGAAATTATTAAAAACACCCGAACAAACCCACCCAAAAAAACCCCAAAKCCAAATAATAAAATAAAAACACGATTAAATAAAGTAAAATGAATTAAATACAGAAAGTGAAGGTAAGTGAGCGCTGACACGGCAGGCGGCACCGCTTCGGCCCTGGCGTGCCCCCTGGCGGGCGCGGTGCGGCGCTGCCGGCCCTCGCAGGGCGCGGAGCGGAGCGCGGAGCGGAGCGCGGAGCGGAGCGGGGCGGGCGCACCGGGGGAGCGCTGCCGAGCCGGCCCGGGGCAGCGCGGGATGCGGTGCGGAGCGTGGGGCGAGTGCGGGGCGCGGTCCTGAGTGCGGGGCAGGCGCGGCGCCTGCTCGGGGCGGGATGCGGTGCGGGGCCTGGGGCGGGGCGGGCGCGGTGCAGAGCACAGTGTGGGGCGCGGGGCGGGACGCGGTGTGCAGTGAGAGATGGGTGCGGAGCGGGATGCGGGGCGGGATGCGGTGTGCAGTGAGAGATGGGCGCGGTGCGGGATGCAGGGCGGGATGCGGTGTGCAGTGAGAGACGGGCGCGGGGCGGAATGCGGGGTGCAGTGAGAGATGGGCGCGGTGCGGGATACGGGGCGGGACGCGGTGTGCAGTGAGACATGGGCGCGGGGCGGGATGCAGGACGGGATGCGGTGTGCAGTGAGAGACGGGCGCGGGGCGGGATGCAGGACGGGATGCGGTGCGCGGTGAGAGATGGCGCGGTGCGGGCGCGGTGCGAGGCGTGCGCACGGGTCAGGCACGGTGCGGAGTGGGCGCGGTCCAGGAGGGGCGCGGAGCGCGCCAGGCCGTCATTCTTGAGGAGGTTCGGAGTGCGGCTCACGGCCGGCAGCACTGTTTCTAAACCCGTGGTGAGAACAGCGTCCATTGCCCCCGGGTGCCAGCGCCTGCCGTCTTGCCGAGGGGACCACCCTGTGTTTGTGCTGCGGGGGAAACCCCGAAAGTGCCCTTGGCCTCATGGTTAAAAGGGAAGCAGCGAGGCAGTCACCCCACAGGAAGGAAAAGAGGAGCACGAGTGGCAGGGAGGAAGGAGGCTGGTGCAGCCTCATGCAGCCTCAGGGAAAAGAGAACGATTCAAGTCTCAGTACTGTGGTGGGGAGAGGAGAAGAGACCAGGCAAAGACCTGTAAGTCTCAGAGTTGTATCATGGATGTGGGCAAATAGTGAGTGCATCAGAAAAGCTGGGATAGGACATTTCAGAAAAACGAAAAAAGCTTTCCTAAAAATCGAGGTTGAATTTCGCAAAAACTAACTTTCAGAAAATGTTACTCACCTTCATCTACTCAAAGAATAGGCCTTTGCCCAGCCTCTCTTCTGCCTTCCAGGCAGACTGGGGAGAACCCTTAGCAAGAGCAGCTCCCAGCAGCTCTGGTCCTCCTGCGAACCCAGCCTCAGTGCCACTGCCCGTGGGTGTCCTCTGCACAAGCATTCATGGCAAAGAGAGCAGGTGTGAGGAAAGGCATGAGGTTCCTTGCAGAGCACAAGTCCTACACAGAGTGACTGAGGGAGCTGGGGTTCTCTACCCTGGAGAAAAGAAAACCTGGGGTGACCTTATGTCTCTCTAGAGCTCCCTGAAATGAGGTTGTAGCAAGGTAGGTGTTGGTCTCTTCTCCCAAGTAACAAGAAATAGAACAAGTTTAGCAGTTTAGTGATGAACCCAGTGGTGCCRCATTCAGAGCTGAACTCAGTGATCTCAGAAGTCTTTCCCAACCTAAATGATTCTATGATTCTGCTGTCCTTTCTGGAAAGAGAAGGGAAAAGGTTGCTAGCCTTTGTCCCAGTAGGCTTTCATTAGGGGAAGCCTCAAGTTTGATCGGGAGATGGCAGCACAGTTCTGGAAAGCTCGAATAACTCTCCCACCTTCTCTCCCTGTTAGCAAAACCTCAGGACGAGGACGCTCGGGGAAGCAAAGCACCCTTCTGCTCACTGGAAGAAGAATTTAAAAGGGAAATCCGTGCATATGCCCAGTAAGTATTTGAACTGAACTGCTAAGAACCCAGTTAAAGATCTAAACTGAAATTGCTGCTGGGCATCAGAGTCCTTAAGCATGATGACGGCCCGCATCTCACTCCAAAATGTTGCAAACTTTCACAAGAGGGAAAAAAATCCCTCGAGATGAAGTGGCAAAGATACTACTGGAGACTTCATTGTTTCAGTCCTTTTAAGAGTTTATATAGAAGTGCCCACATATCACCAACACCAACAGAAAGATAAAACTGTGAAATGCCTCTTTCCTGTTTTCCAGCATAAGCTTTAAATGGGTAAAAAAGAAGATTTGAAAATTTGCTAGCGTGATAAGTAGGGCTTTATGTCAGACCCACAAAGAATCTGCTGCTTGATGCAAACCCAGAACCAAACTTGTAGAAAATATAAAGTACCTGTAAAGTCAAACAAACCTGAGYAAAACTAAAATCACTGCAAGTGAACTGTTTCTGACTTATTCCTAGTTGAGCTTTCATTCAGAAAGTGCAGGCAAAGGTATTAATATTTTGCTTCTCTCTTGCCCCAGACTCTAGGCTTGCTCCATCTGCGATGGAGGAATTCCCACAGACCTGCAGGTGTTGCCAGGAAAAAAATTTGTTATTCATTAGGTGGTGCTGAAAGTCTTTGCTGGAAGTGGCATCATGTTGACCATGTCAGCATTTTCTAGAGCTGGTCTACCTGAGGCCTTATGAGGGGAGATGCTATTGCAAAAGCTGTTTGGAGTTAGTTTGGCACCGTCTCTGTCACCCCAGCCGGATTCAAGACCTTCAGGTATTCACTGAATATACAAATCAGTCCACATAACCCCTCTTTCTGCACTCCAACATAGTCATAGATCCATTTCATTTTTGACACTTTATTTAGTATTGGAAACATTCAAGGAACGTAACAAATGGAAATTTAAGGTTTAGCCAGATTGTATCAACTGTTGGTATTGGAACATCAGTGAAGCTCAAACAAGTTTCACTTGGCAGGACAATTGCACAAAAGCATTTAATGTTGAATCGCAAGCTATTTTCAAGGTTCATACACACAAAAGGGTTCAAGTATAAGCAACTTAAAGCCCCAGTATTAACGAAAAATGTTCTCCTTCCCTTTGTACTTGCCAACTATGTAACCTGGTCAGGAGACAAATTCACATGGGATTAATTCTATGGAGCCAACCTCAGATTCCTCCTGGGTTTCCTTGAAATGAGGTATCCTTTGCTTCCTATCCTGCACGGTTTGGTAATGCAGCTGCACATTGTTGAAAAATTGCCACAATTCATGGCGGGATGGCTGCGCTTCAGCAATGAGAGAAGTTATTTGGAATACATATGTCTATGTTTGCATGCTTGTGAAGCTTACATGTCTGGCTTGTTAAGCTGCAGGAAGCTCCCTTATGGACAACACCACAATATGCAATGGACGGCAATTAAGCCATGAACCCGAGTAAAAAGAGTCTGATCCTCAGCACTGTGAACTCCAAAGGAACTTTAGGATACTTTTGTAATTTAAAAGGCTAAAATCTCCCATAGAGTGGAAAACCATGTAGAAGATGAAGAAGAAGAGGTGAAAAACCCTCTTCACAGCCAGTGACCCCTTGTGTGCTGTGTGGTGTGGGAATCAAGCCTTGGAGCCTGGTGGCCTCAGGGTGCTCCTGTCTTTGCACAGAGCACCAGCAAGAGATGTGACCACGAGGAGCTGGATGGAGGCAGCTCCTGCCATCACTCTTGCTCTGTGCCCCTGGCTGTGCCCAGGTGAGGCTGGGCACTCGTGGGCACAGGGGGCAGCATGCCCAACTGGTGTTACAGGCATTCTTCCCAGATTTTAGACTTACTTGCCTCCTCCTTTCTCCTGCCATGTGATAGAGGGGGAGTGTTTGGGCTGGCAGTATAAACACCTTCTGTTTTGGAGTAAGATTAAAAAACGGAGGGCAAAGCAGATATTTTGGCTGTAACCTCAGTGCTCCAGTCTTTCTTGGTAATGAAGGCAAATCCCTGCACAGGTACAACACGGGAAAGCAGAGGGCTCAACAGGGCCTGAATGGCACTGCTGTACATAAAGATGTGATGACCGGGACAGGGAAGAGCTGGGGCTCATTCAGATCCACAGTGGATTAACTAAACCTCTGCAAACCAAAGTCACAACCTACAGCCCAGGAACACGAGTAGCAGATTTGGTCAGCAGCCGTCTAATTGCAAACTGAAAAAAATCTCTCCTTACAAGGTGTAGTGGCTGGCACTGGCACAGAAAGTGCCTGTCTGTGCTCGTTTCATTTGGCCCTGAAAGAAATGTGTCTCTGCTTCCCAGGTGCACCCATTCTGTGAGCACTCTTGGTGCCCTTATGCCTACACAGGCCATGAGAATATCATGCAGCAGAAGCCTGCTCTTTCTCCGTTTTTTTATTTGAACACAAATGGTGTGTCCTGGAGCATTTTTAAACTGACACGATGAAGGCTTGCTGCAAGAGGCCAGATGAAGGTGGGCACAAAAAGGTCTGACAATGCTCCTGACCACAAATCCTCCCCATGATGCTGGTTTTGTCTCCAGTACAGCAGAGGAACTGCGTAGCACCACTAGCCATCAGCACGGAAGCTGGGAATGGAAAACAATTTTGACATTGGCAGCCTGGAGTCCTGCCCTTCTCAAACACATTTGATGTTCATACATGGTCTTTTGGCTGCTGCTGCTGGGGACCATCTGTTGGGATGGCTTCGTGCCTGATCAAATGGTGGTATGCCAGTTTCACTGGGACATGAATTAGATGCCAAACAAAACGCGTCTGGTTTTACTTCTATTACTCTGAATTCAAAGCACATGCTAATACTAATCCCCATTTTAACACCATTGTGGTGCCAGTTAAACCTTCGTTTTTTTCCCAGTGTCTGCCAGGTTTCTACCACGTACTTAGGAACTTAACAAAATCCAGCAGAAATTGTCACTGCTGATTTCACACGAACAAGGGCACTGTTTGCAGGAGTTTGGTGAGAGGTGTTAACACTAACAGCAGAGGTGAATGCATGAGTTTCCTATACACGTAATATAGGATTCTTTAAGGAGTTGAACTAGGGCATTTCTTTGAAAATTCCCTCTGAAACCCTGTCCAGCCATCATAAAATTTTCTGCGCAATGGAAGTGGGACTTAACAATTTAAAAGTGTTACTGCAAACAAAGCGTAGTTTAAAAAAAAAAAGCTGCTGACAACTGTGTGAAGGCTTTGAGTAGTATGTGAGTACTGCTTTGAGCAGTATTATCTGAGATGCTCTAAGGACATTTTCTTTTCAATGTGCTATGAGTTCACCATAGCTCCAACCCTGATACACAGTAAAATCTTCCATTCTGCGGCTGGCTTTGCTGTCTGGGTTTATATGACTAACTCCCTGTGAATGTTCCACATTCAGAGAAGTGTGTTCCTGACCTCGGCCAAGATGAATATTATTGTCAAAACTGCCATCATTGCAGCTACTGTGGGTTTTCAGATTCTTCTGGTGTTTGTGGGGAAAAGCCATCTGCTACAGATATTCCCTTGGATGATGGATTTTCTCCTCTGGTTCCATAACGGGTCAGGAAAACCTAAGGGAACATCCCCTGATGGGATTCCCTTTGCTTCTCATCCTTCTTCTGCAGTGCAATGCTAAGAGGCTGGAGATCTTGTACACATTCTTCTCCATCCTCTTCCTCCCTCTGCCCCTGCAGGGGGAGATGATAACAAATCAGTGCTGGCCTCCTCAGACCAGATCCCACCTCTGAGCAGGACTCAGATGTGCCAACTGAGGTTCCCAGTTTTAGGAAGTGCTGGGACTTAGTCAAGAGTTTATTTCCTCCGTTCCTGGATTCATTATGATTTAAAGCACTTAATCTTGTTAATAAAGCAACAAATTTCTGAGTTATTATAATTTAATAACCTTAATTAACTTCTTAACCACCTTCCTTACATTGTCTTCTTGTGTATTCCTGAAATAAAAGTCACTATAGAAATGTGAAAAAAATTGCCATAAACAGTTAAGGAAAGTTGGAGAATGTGCAAGTTTATGAATGTCATTTAGCATTGTACTACCAGAAAGAAAAAGAAAAGTATTCTTTGAAACTCTCAAGTAATATGGCAGGGCCAGGAGCATAGGCCAATGAGTGGCATGTGAACCAGCCATAAAATTAAAAATAAACTCAAGAGTAAATGTGCAGCTAAATGCAGACTGTGAGGATAGGATGTGAACTTCAGCTATTTCCTGGAGCTAGTGTGGTTCCAAAGTTTAACAGCTTTAGCCTTTGGAGACCTGGAGGCGTGCATACTTGTGTTCAGTTTCTCCTCCTTTCATCTCCCCCCACTCGGAGCCCTACCACCTCCCAGCTGCCCTGCTCGCTCCATCTCTCCCTGCAGAAGGACTCTCCTCTTGTCCTCTAACGCACATCCCACACGGCTCTTGGCACTGAGCATCCCTGCGCAGCAGCAGGGCCTCCCCTTCCATCCTTGTGTCCTCCGCCACGGCCCAGATTCCCATTTTGCCATCAAGGCCTGCTGGATTGCAAAGGATTGACTGCTACCTGTGAGGACAATCCAGGGATGGCAGCAGGTGGATGGTGCCGTAGAGCCAGCTGCTCTCAGGCCATGCTGGCTAATGCCTGAGAATTAATCTTTTTATTATGAGAGAGTATACATATGTGCATACTGTGATGTTTGGGCACCCTTCTTTCACACAGAAATTGTTATCAAAGTCCTGTTTTACCTAAAAAAAATTTTGTGTCAAAACTTTGGTGCTATATAATTGTAATTTATTTAAAATATATTGGCCATTGCAAAATGCTCAATTCTGGGTAGCAACAAGCTCCCAGGGCTGAGACCTCAGTGGACATATTTCTTATTTTTTTCCGTGAAAAAAAAGAGGCAAAAGAAATTTTAATATGCTCTTGGGTCACTATTTTCCTTGACCATAGACCTTTAAGGTCTTGTTAAGAATTGGGATGATATAGGAAAAAAAATTATGTCTGCTTTATGTGCTATGCAGTCTACCTTTATGCTAATTTTCTAAACACACTATCCTCCAATATTTTTTATTAAAAATATGGTGAATAACATAGTGCTGCATATCAAAAAAAAACTCCAAGACGAAGAGACATATGTAGTATTCATAAATATTTCTATGAATTTTACTTGTATGAAGGATTTTCCAGTTCCCCAAAAATAATTTCCTCTTCGTGCCATAAGTCAGAGAAGACAGAGAAGTCAGAGGCTCACACAAGGAACCTTCAAGAGGGAAATGCCAGATTTTGGTTTCTCCTTTCCTTTTTATCTGGCAATGAAGACTTAATTACAGACCGTTTTTTCTGTGTAATGCCTTAATGTTTGTGGATCTTTATCATGCAGCTATGCTACCACGGACCCCTTCAGGCTTCACCACTGCTTTGAGCTTACAAAACTACCAATCCTGCAATTGATCTACCAAACTGACACCCCTGAGGGGAAAATCCCAGTAGTTCTTAAGGCCATGTGGTAGTACGTGAAGCAGGTCTCAAAACAAAGGGGCAAGAAGTAATCCTGTATTTGGACTACTGATCGGAGTTTCATCACGTGAAGTAACTCTTCATCTGGACATTCAATCCTCACAATGTTTCAACAGCTGGGGCTACTTGTCACTTCCAGAAGAACATTATCACCTGTGAAGGAAATGGGACATCTGGGGACAACTTCACCAGCAATTTAGGGAGAGCTTTCTGCCTGGAATTGAATGGTGGGAAGAGGGAAACCGGAGACAATTTTTTAAATTATATGATTTGGTGTGCAAAATCTTGCAAAAAGAAAAAGTATTTTATAGATTAATTGTTTGAGGAAGCGTTTTGTAAGTGAATTGTTCCTCTGAGGTGACCTTTTCTTTTATAGTGCCTTCATGAAAAGTTGGTGAAAATAGCAGCTTTGCTGAGCATGTTAGTAACACCCTGCAAACCATTCCATGGGTCACCAGCTAAGATGGAGCTCATTAAAAGATAATTTAAGTTCTTCCACAGTCTGAGCCGTACTGGGGGAAATCCAAGGTAAACCAATGACTTCATGTTATCAATTAAAACATAAAATTGCCTGAACAATCTTAACTCTGCTTTATTGTGCATACACATTGTGGCATAGCCTTGAAGTACATCCCCATGTGCTGCTTCAACCCCACCCCAGCAGGGTTTTCAGCTGATTCTGATAGGATGATGAAGGGGCATTTAAAATACTCAGTTTTGTACATAGCCTTCAATGCATGTCCTTTTACACAGTACACTGCAAACTACAGTTCTCCAGCACAGGATTCATCTCATTAACTTTAAAAGTCATAAGCCCTAATTATTTAGCCTCTTAGGCATTCTGTACTCCTTTCTCCAGAGGGTGATTCATCTGACCTATTTTAGACAACCACTCAGGGTGAGATGTGTCTCTTGATTTAGACAGTTGTGTTTCATGTGAGATGATTGAACTGTCAGCTTCAGATCGAGCACTAACATGATCTAGGATGATCAAATATTTTTTACAAAATTTTCCAAATTCCTTGTCTAAAGAAACAAAGTCTCCTGAAAATTAGTGAGACTTTAGGGCAACCTGTAAAGTCATTAGGTTCAGTGAAAAAGGTAGGTGGGTGTAAAGAAGATATCAGGCTTTAACAAAAGACCTGATGAAATGATGCAGTGAGGTCTTCTGAACACTAGTTCTTGCTGTTATTTTTCAAACCTGGATCACTTGCCATGGCTTTCTTCTTCAGTAAAAACTGCTCAGTTCTTTCAGCGAACAGACCTGTCCCCAGGGTTTATCCCAGCCTGCAGCAGACTGACTGCCCTTTTTAGGATACCCCTCTCAAACTGTGCATGACTCAGCTGCCCACGTGCCAATATGAGTGTGGATCCTAGCCTTCCAGTCAGCGTGGAAGTTCACGGTTGCAAAGACTTTCTCTTACTGTCAGTTTTATTCTTTGCATGTGTAACAGGTCTGTTCTTCATACATCCGTGTTATAGTACGTGTTGGTTTTGCATTTTACAGAGTTGTCAACATTGTCTGTTAGCGCTGGCACTAAAATGTTTGTGCAATGTTTTGCCACTTCACTCATTTATCTTTTACACACAGAAGTAAATAGCATCGCTTTATTTCACATATTAATCCTTCACCTATCTATTTATCAAGCAATATGAGCTAAAAACTGTGGAGAAGCAGCAGGTGATTCAGCAGTGAAAGTATATTCTGATCTATATGTTGGCTGGTGTGTCATAAACCCTTGTCTCCGGCACATGCCTCCCAACCTGAGCAGGACTGTGGGTGCTGGAGTGGTGTAAGCCAACTCCACCATCAGGCATTACAGGCATTTCTCTCATTGGTGGGAAATGTCTGGAAAAGCTCTCTGCATTTTTGGCACTGTAAATCTTATGCTTAGCCATAACTTAGAGATAAATTACGGTACGTTTAGCTGCCATTAATTTTGAATTAGCAGTGCCATTTATATTTCTCTTTTTTCTTTTTGTATAAATATCATTAAAGCTACAGATTCCAAAAGTTAGGATATATATTAACAGAGTGTGCTCACTAATCCCAGGAAGATCATGCCTCCTGTTCCATGGGATTTAGGCTTGTATCCGATTCAAACAGATTTGTGGTGTGAAATGCTAAACAGTGCTGCTGGTGACTACTTTTTAACAAAGGCCAATGCTGGTACCTCATTTTTCTTGCCCTCACACACTTTCCATTGAACTGGAAACCACAAAAAGTTGCACTGGAAACAAAACAAGTGAAAAAAGCCACGGTGTTTTCTTCCATGGTTAGATGCCAGTAGCTGGCAAAATAAAAGCCTGGACTGAGAACTGAAGGCTTTTTCTGTTCTTATTCCTTGCCATACCAAAGGGGACTCATGACCTGCAGCATGCATGGGTGGATTCAGGCGTAATCCAGCTCTTTGTGCCCTTGACCCTGAGCTGCTCACTGCAGCCTGTGAGACAGGGCTAGAGCAGAGCCAAGTGACAGGATACTGACACGGCTTTCTGGTGACCACTGTCAAAAACCATTTAATTTATATGCTTTGTCATATGTGTGCAGCAAGTTCCCTTGGCCCTGTCAAGACTCTGGCAGGGGGAGCCAAGTCATGTCCCTTGGCTTGGCTCATCTTTGGCAATTGTTCAAGCTTTCAGCTTGCCTTGGAATAGATGACATTCACTTACAGCAATCCTTCGCAAATGTTCACCCTTCAGAAGGTAGTGAGTGGTCTCTGCTAATTTATATTGATCCTGCTTGAAGCTGCTAGGTTTGAGGCCTGAGCACTTTCCATCTTTACAGAGAGTATCGTGGAATAAATGGGGATGTCTATAGGTTCTGCAAAGCATTGGATTGAATGGAAAGCTTTTTCTCATTATAAGAGTTTTCTAAATTACTTCTATATTTTCCTAAAAATGAGAGAGACAACTTTATATCTTAGAAAAAAAAAATAACAATGTTGATTTGTGCTGGAAAAAGCCCTCCTTCAAGGTGTAAACAATCAGACATTGAGAATAATTCATCTCAGAGACCAAGCCAGCCAGATAAAAGTCAGCAGACATATCCCTGTTAGTGCTAAGCTGAGACTGAGGCAACAGATGCTACCTCTCAACAGAGCTTATTAGACCATGCTCAACAGCATGTTGACATAGTTAGATGGTATCCCAGCTTCTGGCCTGCAACAGCTTAGCTCACTGCAAAGGCAGAGGAGCAGGCAAAAGACCTGGCAGACACACCTACGCTCCAGGACTCTGGGTTTGTGGAGGACTTTTAAAAGCAGAGTGACCTGAAAGCTCTGCTGTCCTTTGCACTTTGCAAAAGTCTCCCCCTTGACTAGCACACCTATTAGCACACAGACAGCTGTGGCTGTCTTCATAGCAGACCATTTATTTGTACTGCAGATGGGCTGTTGCTATTGCCCACCTGCACTCACTGTGGACTGAGCATGTGCACTGGGCATCAGGAGATCTCCTACACAGAGGAGCAGTCACACCACTCAGCTACCAGAAGCCAAATGAATGAAAACTGCACTTTTAACCACTTTCTCCCTTCCTGCTCCCTGATCTGTGTCTCACTTTACGTTGGTGCCACTTTATGTTGGTGCTTACACTGATACTGCTTTTCATATGAGACAGCATATAGGACCTCATGGGTACCTGCTGTGACTTTCAATGCACTAATGATAAATTACTGTTTAACTTCTTAATCCAAAATACTTTTTAACATTMTTGTAGCCAGGTCTCTTCTTGCAGCAGTCACTACCCAAAGAGATGTCATGCATCAAACTGTTCAATATTATGACACACAAAATCCAAAACTAAAATAAGGATGTTATATATGTTTTACCTGGTAATGATTGATAATTTAAACTAATGTCTTCAGCATTTTATGGAAGGGCATTTAAATAATACAGAGAAGATAATCCCAGTACTCTTATGGAGATTTGATCATATTAAACAACTTATTCATAAAAAACCTAGGTTTTAYGGGTTCAGAATAAATTTTCTAAGCACATACCAGTGTTACTTTGTTTAAAATGACAGCCAGTAAGCCAAAAATACAAGTTCCAAGTGACTASTTTTATGGGAAGCTAGATCTGAGATCCAAGTGGTAGCGGTACAATGGTGACTGCCATTGCAACTGCCTCAGGTGGCACAGCCTACAAGCAGGGCTAGACAAGAYGAAAACAAAATGTCTTAAAATGATCTATCTTCTTCCAGCCATKTTTGTTATTGACCAGTGACTAGTTCTGTTTGAAATACACCAGTTGCAGAGTCTGCCTGTGAAGACTGTTCCAGAGACTAACAGATGCACTTTTCCATACAGTTTATTTTTTCCATTCTAGACTTTCCCCTGTATTAATTTTTTTGGTTACTTCAAGGTTCTAGTAAGCTGCCAGAGAAAATAACAGCAGAAGTTCTGCAAGGTGGAGTATGGAGAACTAGAGAAAAAGACATAGGAAGACCTACTGCTTGTAGCAGAACTAAGTAAAGGAAAGATTTTTTGGTGAAAGCAGCAGTCAAGTGTGCCCTACTTATCATTCTGTCACCTTTTCTCTATGAGTCACAAGCTGTTTTCTTTCTAGGKCTTCRCTTCATTTACTTCAACATTGAGAACAAGCAGAAGGCCTAGGATAGTTTGACTCACAGAGCAATGAGATAGGTTCATACAAGGGTTTCCCTGTGTCAGTGGGCATCAAGGAGATCAACGCCCAGATGCAGTTAGCTGCCAAGTCAAGTTTTTGGACAGAAATCACCACCCTGCCCTACCAGTGGTTGTCTCTACAGGGACAAGTAACCAAGAATTGGACCTCATTGTGACTTGTTTGTCTGAACGCAAGTCCAAGAAACCAGCTTATTATTATCTCCAACTCATTCTTGCAAGGTTTGTATCTTCCCTGGGTGCATTCAATTTCAAAGTACTTTGTTCATTTTTGAGTCATTGAACTTTTACAAGACTGAAACAATAGTATGAGGAAAGTCACGAATAGGGTTGGTTTTTATACTACAATATCACAAACCACCTGGATGAACTTGATGCAGAGCAAGATGTTCTTACTCCTACAGGTCATTTAAAGGCACATCTTTACAGGCCCAGTCTTTGATTTTAGCCCATGCACTAAACCCCATCTGTTTGATACACTTTTATGACACATATGATGACTTCCAAAATGAGCAGTCAGGGTGAAAACCTAGATGTTGAGATAGTAAATGTTAGCACATGATAGCACGAATGATAGCATTCATTCCTCAAAGTTRTGAAAACATAGTGTCTAAAGGCAGATGAAATGACAGTGACCTGAAATAACAGGAAGCTGGCCTCGATTATAAATTTGGCAGGGGCTGAGGGTGATGGTGATGGAAGCTTGGGAGCTGTATCCAAAGCCATGAAATATAGCCCTGCCCCTGAATGAACTGGAAGACATATTTTAGTTTACAGTAAGTCAGAGTTCAAGCATCAGCGGCCTTCAGAACCTCTGTTCAGACCTTGCTCAGATCCAAATGCAGAAGCTTTGGAGTGCTCTTTTTACTCTACTGTTAAATTTCGCTGGCACTTATGTCTTCCCATCTGTTCAGCTGTGGGCTTTCCCCAACACAGTCATTAGCGTTCATATTTCCCTTGTGGAAAATGGAAATGAGAGAGTAAACTCTTGCGTTAACTTTAGCCCTCCCCTGGTAGTCTGGAAGAAAGAGCTCGAGAATCCAAACTTTGGCAATTCTTTTATCTTTGCCTTAGAATATGCAAGGTTGTGTGAAATCTGTTCTGYAAAATGGCTAGCAAAAGGTGAAAGACAATCACGAGGAAAAAAAAAAAGGCGTGAAGTAAAAGTAAAGCCATATAAGAAAAAATTTACTTGAACCTGGGAATCTGATTTATTCCATCAGAGAAGAAAAAAGAAAATGAGTGCTTTGTATGGAAAAATTGTATGCCCTGATTGTTTATGGGGCATAAGCATTTCAGAGATTCACAGGACATACCTGCAGATCTCTGCATCCAGCTCAGACCCGATGGCAACAATAATGGGGATTAGTCTCCCTTTGCCCAGCACCCGCTACCAGTTTCCTTAGTGGAGAATGACTTTCTGGAAGGATCACCAAGGAAGACAGCGTGCAATAGAGGTCTGCTCCCTTTCATAAGCAATATAATTTCCATATTAAAAGCTGTGTCTTAGKAGGCTTGATGGGAAAAGTGCTAAAAGACAAATACACTCTAACTGGCAGATTGAGTCKGAAGATCTCCACTAAAATTAACAGTTCTTCTAATTGAACCATTGTGTGAACTTCTGGCTGCCTTCAGACACATCACAAATACATGGACTCATGATATACTGAGGCCAGTCTAGAYGCTGGCTCTCTCCTAGAAGGACACTTCATCCATCGACTGCTTTGCTCTTCTTCACTGCCAGYTTTCAGCCAGAGCAGCCAGCAGAGGTGGCTCAGCCTGGCTATGCAGCAGCTGGCTACCAGGAACCTGGGAGAGGACACATAACCTGGACCAGGGAGGAGAAGAGCTGAACTCTTTCTTTACCAGTGGCTCACAGTGTTAGTTGGTAGTGAAATTGCACCCCAGAAACTCCTGTTATAAAGTGATATGGCGAGCTGATTAGTCTGTGTTTGGAAATAGAAGACTTAATGGGGTTGAGCTGTTGCTCACAGCAGTGGTGTTCATGCCAAGGTCTTCTAAATTTGCAAGTGATCATTGGTTTTGGTCTGAATAAGAGGATTGCTAGTGCTAAATATCTTAGCTAAAAATCTTTTTTACTTTGGAGTGACACTTTCGTGTCTTAATTGAGCCTCCCCTGATGGGGGAGGATTCCCCGAGCCCTTACCCGGGCTCTGCAGACGAACGGGACTCTTCCACGCCTTTGCTCTTAGAAAGTTGTTTATTAAGTCTTATCAGAAAAAGGAGCCAAGGAACGAGACGACTCCCCTTAGAAAGCGTGAGGAAGAAGGCCGAGTTATCAAGATTACAGTGTCCTTTTATAGGTAAATTACCCAATGAAAACCCAAAACGAAAGATATTTCTACTTTTCTACCAATACCTAATAAATTGTATTGTCACATGAAAGGAACTGCGGCATTTTTCATCCAATCCTCTCAATCCACCTTTGCCGCAGAAAATGGAGCAGAGAAAGAAGAAAGAAGAAGGCCTAAAACAACAACAATCCTCCATTTTGAAGGTTTTGTTTCTTATCTATTTTGCTAAATTAACAAACGCAACACCTCTAAATTTTCACCCTGTGACAATCTTATATAATGTTCTATCACCTAATTCACACCAGTGTAGATTCTACTTCCTCCCAGAGGGTAGGTACCTCTCTCCATGGACAAAGGTCAAAAACAGGGCCGTCCAGGGGGGTAAAATCCCCCAAAACAGGCAGAGAAATATTCCCTGCACTTTGGACTCCAACATGGAGGACCTGCCCTGGATGCCCAGTCTTTTGAGGAGAGTCCATAGTGATTTTAGAGTTCACGCTCAGTTTCATCATGCCCTGACTGTTCACTGTGGAGGGACAGTGGCACAAGCAAATGGAAGAGGTTTCATAGTCCTTCCCACTTCACTGCTTAAGTCCTATGGGGTTTTGTGCTGATAGACAACAACYGGGCAGTAAATGGATTATGAAACACCACAGAACAAAAAAACTGTCATCCTGCTACGTAAGGAGTATTTCTGGTCTTGTCTCTTGCTTCCTATAGCTCTGCTTAGAGGGGAGGACAGGGATTTTTTCACTGGCAGTTACTAAGATTTCTGCCATGGCCATTGGTAGGAAGTCATGCAGCCCTCCAAGATCCTACTGCCAAAACTGAAAAGTTTGTTGTCTCCCTCTGTTTATGGGCAGGAGGATAAATTTGGACAGAAGGAAAATTTGCTGTTCCAAGCCAAATTAACACAGGACCACGATAGAAACTGCTTTCCTTCAGCAGCTGTGTGCTTTTGGCTGGTGCCTGCTGGTGGCACAGCTGGGGGTGGGTACTGAGTGCACACCCGAGAGGCCAGGCTGAGACACTGAGTTGACTGACTGTGCCTTCTGGAAAGCATTCATTCTCAACAAGACTGCTGTATTCCCACGTTTGCATTTGAAAGACCTTGTGCACACTCACATTTTAAGCATAACCACAGCCAGTGCATTAATGTGTGAGAGATTTACAGACCACACTTGAAATTCTAGGCTGCCCATTATTTGAAAAACTTATACTCAAAAAAAAGTAAAAATTTTTGTGATGTGTGAGCAGATATGGTATTACATGCAATTTCTGTCTGATTGTGTTTTGATATAGAGCCCRCAGGTGGAACTTTCAGCCTTCAACTTGCAATCTTTCCTAACAGTCATCTGAAAATTATAAAAGCATTGAACCCGGCCACCTTTGAACCACCAATGCTATTGTGGTAATTCAGGTTTTCCTTTGAAATTGCTGAAAGAAGATCATACTCCAGCAGGAGAAAGATGAGACTCAGTATTTTTCCTGTAGRTCTTCACAGGACTCACATATTTGTTTCTGTATTGGTAGTGATTCATATCACAAATGCCTTTGTCCATTTCTCTCTTTCTGCTACAATARCCCAAGTAATTAACTAAGTGAAGAGGCTGTCAATTAAACACTGATACTAATCTTGGCATAAAAGCTCCCTTAAGAAACACTGAGTTGGAACATATTTTACAGCGACACCACTGCCTTCATTCAGCTCACTTCTCAGACAATTAAGTGCTCCAAATGTTTGTGTGCCATCCAGGCAACATTAGTAGCATGAACGACCCCTGCTATAGATACAGTCCTGCAAAGAATGCCTGGAAGTACAATGCCTATTGTGACAGCAAGGCTGATTTTATCAACCAAGAGACATTATATAGTTAATTAATGCCAAGATCTTTAATGATAAGATTGTCAAGGACAATTAAGAAGATTATTATAAGTGTCCTTGGCAACAAGAATGCAATACTGATTTTAGCTTACTTTCACTAAGTGTGGCTTAAAGGTCAGTTTCTCTGAAGTGTGAATACTTAAGCATTCTTTGGATAGACGTCATTATACATTAATCTCAGGAGGAAAATACATTTTTCTAATGTAGCTGTGCAGCACATGAAAATTAATGTGAAACTCTTGCTAAGAAATAAAGGTAAAATATTTCAACGAGAAAATTCTAGCCAGTGTCACATCCTCAGCAACAGCTCTGGGTCCATGTTCTGAGATCAAGTCAATGGAACAACTTCCTCCAACTTCAGTCTATGTGGTTCAGAACCGTGACCACGCAGTCAGTAGACGGACAGACCCTCCTCAGTGAGCCCTCTCATGCTCAGTAAGCTTCTCCTGTTCTTCATCTGCCCAATATTGGATCCAGCTTTACTGTGTCTCACTCATGCACCACACTGAAACTTAAAGGGCACTTGGCATAAAATCCCTCTGTGAACTGGATAAGCTCACAGAAGAAAAGTAATGAATACTGGTAGCACAGATTGCATCCTGAATGTTGAAATTAAGAGAAAAACTAATTTTGTCTGTTAGAACTGGGGAAGGGTGTACTGCAAGAGGACATTTCAGCCTCTTACAATAACATCATAAATGCAGGGCACTTTATRATTTAAGGTTTTAAGTGACTACATGAAAGATGGAAGTGGTTTTCTTACCACATTATCCCTTGCATCTTAATTCAGTATTTGGCCTCTGTCAGATGGCCAAAAATCACTGACTCAAAAATAAACAAAACACATTTGGTATGGTGAGAATATTGTGATCTGATGTCCATCTATGTGGTGGGAACGGACTACAGCAGAGATTGGCATACCTGATACTTGAATCTCCAAAAAGGTTTTAGCAGTTCCTAACAAAAGTCAAAATCACTTTTAAGTATGAGTTGCTTAAGGAATGACTTGTATCTATTGGGTGACCAATAGATACAAGTCCTCAGATATGAAAGAAATAATTGCTTAGAAAATGTTTTCCTAGTTACAAAATACATATGAACATTTGATGTATATTTTTTAAATTACGGTCATTATAAGAACCAAAGAAAAGGAAAGCTTTCAGCTATAAAAAAAACTATACCGTTTTCATTCAGGGAAATTAAAGGAATATCTAAAATATCAGTATCCACTTAATTAAAACTAAATATAAGGCATTAAAAAATCATACACAACAGATAAATGCATGTCAGGCATCAGGTTAATACGGAAACGGATGTTATAATTACAAATGGGATTCAGTAAAAGTTAAGAGATTTAGGAGAGACTGCTGTGCCACCTTTAAAACAGATGATTTTGTAGTAGTTATGAATGGAAGAGAAAGCTAATTCTTTGGGGAAAAAGATCATAATGAAAACAGTTGTTAAAATTACTTATTTTCAAAACCAGCAGGTTCAAACTTGCATCTGAAATCCTGAAGAGTAAGCTAAGGAGCCCTTCAGATCAGAGTTTGTTTTTAGCCACACAGTAATAAACTAAGAAGATAACAAAGGGTAGAAAATGACTTTCTATTTTTTTTTAAAGGAAGGAAAGTGACTAAAGAAGTTTATCAAGGGAAATTTGTGCCAGTTACCTGATGCCAATCCTGAGCAAAATAATGAAAGTCTACTCAAGACTACCAAAGAAATAATTGTGTTCAAGATGACCAAGACTAAGACASTACAATCTACAAAATTATGGTTAAAGGTAATCAGCAGGTTTTCTGGAATGTTGGTCTTCTTAAGCATAAAAAGCACTAATGTTACACTAATTTGGTCAATAAATGCAACTTTTTTTTCTGATAGTATAACTTAGATTTATCCCAAGCATCTGATATAGCACCAAATGCCACACTGATTTTTACCCCCCAGTTCATTCAGAACCAGAGACGTGTTCTGCTTGCCAGTGCCTGRTTTAATGGGTTGGGAAGCCTGGCCACCACCATAATGTGAAACAGGTGCATTATACCTATATATACAYATCTATAACCTGTGGCCTTGAAAGTTGCTTACATGCCACCTTGCTCACTCACCCCTGAGAAGGTACAGTCTTTTTTTTAAAGGATTTTCTAGAAGAATCAAGATCTGGTCCTTCCTTTTAGCACAAAAAAGCATTTCACACAGTGTAGAATATTGCAATTCCGTGGCGTCATCAGATCACAGAAAATATCTTTTCATTTATCTCATAACTAATTATCTCTACTTCAGCTGAGACAATTGCTTTCCAGATATGAGTCCTACCAACATAAATACATTTACTGGGCATGCCTGTCAGTCTCTACTGACCAGCTGTGATGCTGTTTCTGCACYCCTTTATTTTGGAGAGGTGAAGCCTAGTCATGCATTCGAGTGTCGTGGCAGCTGAGAGCTCGCCTCGTTCCCTCCGGGCATTCACCAAACACATGGCCACACTCAATCTCACAGCTGCATYCCACCATCAGAAGACTGATACTTTGCATGAGGATGTGAAAAGCTGGAAACCACCAAAGGGCTCTGTACGCAAGCATGCCATATCCCCCATTTGACAGCCTCCTTTTCCCTTTCCTTCCTTTCATTCTCTCACACTGCAGATTCACTTCATGTCTCTCTGTCAGGTCCCAAGCTGATATAAAAATATGGTTTAGGTGAACCAAGGTTCCACACCTGGAGGAAGAAACAGCACTAGGGCATGTTGAAAGTCAAAACTGGGAGCTTGATAAATACCCRCAAATATTCATAAATATCCATTACAGTTGCCTCTACTTCTCCTTTCCTTCTCTCTCATACCCTATCCAGTCATTATTTCCATTTGCTTCTGATCTTTCCTCAGCTCATCTCCACACAGAATTCTCTGAAGACTACTTCAGGCTTTCTGTAAAATAAGTCGATTCATAATCTAATTTTTAAGAGGCCAAATGTAGTTTCATTACATGTACCACCACAACTGTCACTGAGCATCCCTCTTGCAGCTGTATCATCACGTGCACCACTGAGAAAAGACTCAAAGAAAGAAAATAAATAATATTGCAGCTCACTGGCCATTGACAATGACCACCACAGGGACCAGACTCTCTGCTTACATGCTTGAGGACGTTTCTGAGTAAAGATGGGACTCAGTGACCAAAAGACTGAGCCTGGAAGCATAGCCACTTGCCGTCTTCCCACCAGAAGCTGTTGTGTATACTAGCAATTTCAGAGCCCACCCTTCAATTTACTCCCCACACTCGGAAAATTGAGAGGTTCATTTGCCTGTGAGAGATACAGAGAAATATTGAAGCACCAGCAGTAGAAAAAAATCATGCAGATGTTTTTTTACTCCACAGAAACAAATCTGTTTGCAGGAAGGTGGGAGGAGAGTAGCGAATAAAAGCAAAAGTGCTGCGTTTTTGCACAACACCTCATGTTCGGCGTCAAAGCTATTTTGCCATCAAGGATATACTTGCATAAGCAGCAGCTGCTGCTCACCAAGTCTGTTTTCCTTAACTTCTTTATAATTGCTTTATTATTAATCCATCACATTGCAGTTAAATGTCAAAGAAATTGCAGTTCTGATTGTCCATTCACACACGACAGTTTTATTCAGCGGGCTGCTTCCTGACAAACCAGTGGATCGCTTCTGCTGGCTCACAGACTCGAACACGCAGCCTCTCTGATGCTGACAGATTCCATCTGCTCCCCTTTAATTAACATCTAATATGTAAACCATCTAATACATGTAACACTGCATAACAAGGGATTAAGAAATAGAAGGTAGCTCTTCATCATAAAGCTGTGTCATCTCKTAGGATCTCATTACAAACAGTAAATGGTACCAAAATGTAATGGGAACTGCACACTAGTGGAAACAGCACATGTAGGTAGTCTCACTGAAACAAGTATGAACATATATGGACACAGAGACAAAATAAAGTGGAAGGTGTAGCAGCTTTCATAGATGGATTCACATTGATACTGCTCCAGCTCAGAGCTTTGCATTAATTTAATGCAATTACAAGGAAGAATGGGATCTACTCATTTGTGTTCCCAATTATTGCTAGCTAGATAAGAAGCATTGTTTCTATAAGACTCTGGTGCAATCCATTAAACCCATTAAAAGTGCTAATTAGCTCATGTTCTACAAATGAAAGTGTCCAGACAGCACTTTGTTGTCTAATACCTGCCAGCAGGCAAAAGCTGGGGGTGAAAATATACAAAGAATAGCTTCTAGGTAAGCCCTGCAACCAAATGAAGATGTCAAAAGTAAGGGAGATAAAATGCTCTTCTGCATAACAGCAGCTGATGAACAGGCATGAAATTTATGTGGCTGGGGGACAGGGCTTGCTGAGTTATGTGAAAGGTCAAGGCTGCTATGTTTTCATGATAACGTCTAAGCAGAACACAAGCATTTGGAGAGTCTCATCCACACATCTATCTAGTGAGTTACATTAAACTCATACAGAACAGCTGCAACAAGGCTTGCAATGCTCAACAAAGGGCAGGAAGATTAGACACCTCGATAATAAGACATGAAAGACCCTAATGGCAAGAGGAGAAAGGGAACTGCAGCAATGACAGAATCATTATTTGAAGCCTCTGAGAAACAGAGAGGGGAGGGATGAACTGAGGGGACAGTGTGAGATCAGCACCTCTAGGCAGGTTTGGCCTTTGGTTTTCTGCAGCATGTGAGCTACAATCTTGTGGTACAAGCTCTTGAGCTAATAGTATTGTTCTAAGTGGTACCAGTTGTTCTCCATTAGCTCAGAATGGATCTGGAAGGCCAGCCTCTGAAAGCGTGCTCACATGAAACTGCTCTGCGCTGTGCGCTGAGCAGGTCTCGGAGAGGAGAGAGGAAAGAACCTCTCACATGTCTTTAAGGTTCGTATGTATTTATTTGCACTTGCCTCTTTCCTGCTCCCAGTTTTGAGAGGCATGTAAACAAACAYGTTGC
This sequence comes from Parotia lawesii, assembly GCA_003713295.1. Classification (NCBI taxonomy): domain Eukaryota; kingdom Metazoa; phylum Chordata; class Aves; order Passeriformes; family Paradisaeidae; genus Parotia; species Parotia lawesii. Next base: position 9,098,929 of record RAHM01000010.1, read on the forward strand.
TCCAACCCTGTACAAGATAGCACTGGGGCCCATCATTCACAGCATTTTCAGTGGGGGCTGGTCAAAAGCTTGAGGTGAGGAAGAGGGTTTGCATGGGATCTGTCCCATCTGGGACTGATTGTTCAGACACGGACTGTTGTCATTGAAGTGGAAAAAAAAAGGGGATTGCATTTGAGACAATGCAAATACACATGAGCCCACTTTAGCATGTGCCTCACATCTCTCTTTCTTASAGCCTGGGTGCCTGATAGAATTCATATTTAAGAATCAATGAAAATAAATACAGTGCATGAAGACTGCAGGCTGGTGATAGTGAAGCACCTCACAAGGCACATGCCAATGTCACCAACCACCCCAAAGCGCAGAGAACCAAACTTACAGCTAGCAAATACCACTGGTCATATTTGCTTCATTTTCTGTCCACTTATCTCAACTTTTATGTTTATACCACTGATGTTTTTCAGTGCTGGAAGGGTGTTTTTTTTGTCAGGTGATGCAGATGATCTGTCTATTTGTGCCTGTCCTCTTCACTCTGGTTAATGGTAATGTTTACATTGTTGCAAAGACAGTGTCTGAACATTCCTTAATAAAGCACATCAATATTGTGACAAGGCACACATTTYACTTGCCTGAACTACGTGTTGTTATCTGGCATTACATACTCTGTCCTTATCTGTAATTTTGTACTGTCTTGAGAAAATACCTAAAGGGTAAGCAAAAATAAAAGCCCTAGTCCTGATCTTTATTCAGTTCTTCCTGAAATAGGTGGGTTTTCCAGTTATTTTGTTAATGTGCTAAACATAAATTGCTTTCCAATTCTATTATTTTTCCCTGAATGTTTTTTGAGAGAATGAACCTGTACTCAGCTATTTTGCTGAGATTTGCTTCATAGTAGCTTTAACATCAGTCCTGGATTTCCTAACCCTTTGCTTTTTCCTTTTTTCCTGCCACAGGCTAAATCCGTTAGATGGATACACAATCATTTAGAAACCATTAAATCTTCCTTCTGAGAAGTGCTCTAGTTAGAGTTTCACTCTTATCTCTGTTTCTGATCGGAGGAGGAAGTCCTGTTACAGCGATCCTGCCTTGAAGCCTTCCACCGGCATCAGGCTCTGCAGGAGAACGCCCATCCTCCTCTCCACACCCCTGTGGCATCCAAAGACCCTGCTAAAGCAAGCATTGATTATCTATCTGCCTGATCTCCATGTTTGCTCCCTTGGGAGTGGTCAGCTTGTAGCAAGCAAGCTGAAATCTAGATTTGCTGTGGCAGAGCCTTGCTCCAAACACTATCCCAGCCAGCACAGGACAATTTCTGGGTTTGAAGCCGTGCTCTTAAGGGGAGGAACCTTACGCTTGCACTGGGTAATGGGTGATGCACGTCAGTAAGGCAGGGGAATAGAAGTTAAAGAAGGGTTTTCATAAAGATGAAATAAATTAATTAGAATGGTACCATAGGCTAGGTAGTCCCAACAGACATTTTGGGGACCATCAGCCCATAGGTTATTGAGCCCTCACTTGCTTTCTGATCAGCTGCTGCATTCATAACTGCAGCCAGAGGAACCGCTCCGTGTGAGTCCCAGGGACTGGGGGGGGAAGAAGGGAAAGAGCTTGGTAGAAACCAACACCTGCAGTGGGAGTAGAGACTGGAGGAGATGGCCAACCCAACCTCACCATCAGGAGCAGAGGAGGAACAGRAGTTTAAGTGGATAATGCCATAAACAGCAGAAGCCATGCAGAGAGGTTTCCTGCTGCTGCCTTGCATGGATTTTCTGCTCCCTAGTAATCTGGTTGATTTCATGCTCAAGTTACAGCATTTGCCTTTGGGGAGAGTACTAATGCTGGTGTGGTTCCTACATTTATCTGATAGCTTTCTCAAGATTTAGGAGCACTGTGTCATGGACCCATCTTAAGACAGGAATCCAATATCATGGCAGCATCTGTTGTTCATTCGGATGTTTTTGAAATGGACAGTAGCATGTAAAGAGCCACACACACTGACTAGGCAGAGCTCGCTTACAGAAATCCTAATTTTAGCAAAACAGGTCGCCCTTGAAATCTAGCAAGTTTCATGAAAGGCTGGAATACAGCTTTGGRGAAAGGTCTCACTCAATCCTAAATTTTGACTACTTATTTTCGCATTGATTTRGCCTTTTTTCTTTTTTTTTTTTAATTGAGCTTGTACCTYGAGGCAATTTGACTCAATTGTATACCTTAATTGTAATGTTATGCCAGTGGAAGGGAAAATGCTGAGGTCATATGTCAAAGAAGTTTAACAAATTGTTAAAGAAAATGAAGATATATTTTCCAGGTTATAAATTGTTTGGGGTTTTTCTTTTATTTAAAAAAATCCAACCTTTGCATTTGAGCAAAGAGTGCAAGCAAGTTGAACTTGTACAGAACAAGTAGCTAAGAAGTTGTCAGCCCCTGTGTTTCAGGCAGGGTCACTAGTGGATTTCAGGCATTTCTGTCTTATTTAACCACCATTAACTGCAGCCTGGAATGCTGAGACGATGTGTAGTGAAAGCAAAGAGTTTAAATTGGGCATGATAGAGGTTTCTTGATGCAGGAAGGAAGTAACATAACACTGAACACRGCTCAAATTGCACTGTGAGAACAGAATGAATGAGCAAACCAGGTCTCTGTCACAAGATAACAGAAAAAAAACGATAAAAAGAGGTATAGAAGGAGAAGAGTAATGAAATGTCTCCCTTTTACTTACTAAACTGATCTTTTGAAATACAAGAAAATGGATAAAACTTTAAAAGCATGTTATGCTTTAGTTAAAACAGCAAATTAAACAATTATATTGAATTTAATGAGAAAAATTTTATGCTTAAGTGCCAAAGTCTTTTTTCCAAAAGTTTTCAGGAATACAACTCTTGTCAGCTCTCAGGAACACTTATATTCAGAACTTCAGAGAACCCAAAACACCCAGTGAGTAGGAGTTCAGGGTGTAGGCTCCACTGGGCAATTAAATGCCTAAACCGTGCTGGCCTAAAGTTTCTGCAGAGTATTTTAATATAGAAAAAGCTTCTTGAATCTCTGTCTTCAGGTCTATGACATTATTGGYTGCTGAGGTTGGAGCAAAATTCTTAGAAACATACTTCTTGACTAACCACTTATCGTTATCTTTTTACAAAGGTGTGTAGTGATAGGACAAGGGCAGATGGCCTCAATCTGAAGGAGGTAGATTTAGACTAGGTATTAGAAAGAAATTCTTCTTTGTGAGGGTGGTGAGGCACGAGAACAGATTGCCCAGAAAGGTTGTGGCTTCCTCGTCCCTGGCAGCGTTCAAGGCCAGGCTGGACAGGGATTTGAGCAACCTGGTCTAGTGCAAGGTGTCCCTGCCCATGGCAAGGGGTTGGAATTAAAAGATATTTAAGGTCCCTTCCAACCCAAACCATTCTATGATGGTTCTATGTACCTCCTCAGTGTACCCCATACAGGCAGGTAAAAAAGGACTTTGAATGGGCCCTGGCAATGATCAGCTGCTGCTCCTCTGTGTCCCAGCAGATTAGCCCTTCTCCCAGCCCATCTTGCTTTAGGAAGTGTTTCCCCACTCTTATGCCCTGGTGATGCATCCATCCTACCACACAGAGGATGTGCGAGGGACGGATGGTCCCGTGGATGCAGGTTATTGGTGCAGGGAGCCTTGGGGTCCAGCACACCCTGACATCTCTGTGGATCCCAGGAGAAGCTCCACGGAGGCACTTTAGGCCTCTGTGAGAAAAACAGACACAGGGAGACTCAGATTCCAGGGGAAAGGGGACAACAAGAAGCAGACTGGCATTTCCCCCAGTTTTCTGTGACTGTGATTCTGTTTCTAAACCCAAAATACTGAACCTTCTCCTCAGAAAAAAATCTTTGGGATCTTACTCTCCACAGGAATTTTATAATTAACTCAGTTTTGCAATTAGGTTCACCTTCACTGGAACCAAGGGACTTAAAGAAAAAGATTATTTTTATTGTGCACTAGTAAACTCTTGTTTTCCTTGCAAATAATTTTTCTCCAAAGCGAGTGAAAAACTCCTTAGGCTGACCAAGACCACCTTTGCAAGCAGCCAGTTCAGAATTACCCAGACTTAAAAACATAAATAGGTACTGACCAGATTTACAAATTGTTCTTTAGTCTCACTCACTCTTTTCAGAACAAAAAATACTGTTTAGCTGCTCTGAGAGGGACAGCCTTGCTCAGATATTCAGCACCATATGAAGAATACTCCAGAGAAGACTGCCATCAAAGTCCGTAGCACATCTCTTAGAGATGTTATATTATAGACTCCRCATTGTTTGTTGTATCCAGCTACACCATGCTACAAAAAAGCCTCTCCTTTTTGTTACACGTCACCTCATTTTACCTTCATAAAGAAGTGTTTAGGTTTCTATCCTTTTGGATGAGACTGAATAATGTCACTTTTTATTTATGAACATATATTTTGAATTTCAACACAAGGACAGACCCAATGAACAGCTCTATTATACTTAAGAAATTGAATTTCTATTCATAAAGAGCTGAGTAGTGCCTGTTAGATGGTTTCCCATACAAAAACCACTGAATACCTCCAAATGAGGCTGACTATATCAAAACACTAAAACATGAATAGGATTTCTTCTCAAAGGAAAGACTGAATCAAAGTGCAACTATACTGATATATCTTCTAATACAGCTATTTACAGTCTAAGAAGTACCTTTACCTTGGCTTAGAATCACTCTGATTTCTGCTACCATGTTTTTGTCATAAATATGCACCTTATTATACTGAGGAAGGGCTTCTGTGAGCTGTGTAAAGGGCACATTTACACASTAATTCTCCTGCATAGAATGTGATGTTTGCTGTGAAATATAATACTTGCCATTTTTCAGACTTAAAGTATCTTAACTGTGTGTTCATATTTTTGTCTGTTAATACTTCCAAAAAATATGTACATGATCAAAAGTAACAAATCCCTGATAATAATTTTTCAAGAAGTATTCAGGAAAAGAAGGCTTCATTCCCCAGTTCAGTGACAAAAGCAGTCTCTTGAGTGTCAAGTCTTAACCAAAACAATGGAAAATAAAGGGGAGATAATATTACACTTTGTATAGAAGCCACATGCAGCCTTATCAAATTGTACGTCAGGCAACAAAACACAGCCTTAGGAGAAATTTTCAAAGATAGAAATTTGTCGGGGATGCGAGCACATGTCCCAAGCAATACATATACTTGTCTTTTTTTCCCAAGGAGAATTTTATCATTTGCAAGGGTTATGCAAAATATTATCATTGATCTGTTAGATCTTAATGTCTCTTGTGTTTAGCTTGAAGTATAAGACAGTGTGCAGAATAATGGAAAGCCTGGCTCAGCAGTTGTAGYGAACCTTTGCTGAGGATGAAGAAGGTGAAGCACAGGCATTGCTACTTCATCTCTGTGGTGCACAAGGGTCACCTTATGCCCCAAAAAAGAGGTGACTCTGACTCTCCRGATCCTGCTGGAGGGAGTGAGGATGCATCTGGAGTACTGTGCTCATTTTTGTCCTCCTCAGTACAAGAGAGACATGGAACTCCTGGAGCAAGTTCAGCACAGGGCTACAAAAATGATTAAGGGACTGTGCCTTCCTTTTGCATGAGGAAAGGCTGAGGCAGCTGGGCCTGTTCAGCCTCAAGCAGAAGTGRCTGAGAGGGGACATCATCAATGCCCAGCAGTATCTGAAGGGAGGTGCCAAGAGGATGGAGCCAGGCTCTGCTGGGTGGTGCCAAGCAATGGGACAAGAAGCAATGGGCAGAAACTGATGCACAGGAAGTTCCACCCGAATATGAGAAAGAACTTCTTTACTGTGCAGGTGACCAAACAGTGAAACAGGTTGCCCAGAGAGGCTGTGGAGTCTCCCTCACTGGAGATATTCAAGAACWGTCTGGATACAATTCTGTGCTGTGTGCTCTGGGATGACCCTGCTTGAGCAGGGAGGTTGGATCAGATGACCCACTGTGGTCCCTTCCAACTTCACCTATTCTGTGAAAAAAACAGAAAGCAACATCAAGGACTGGCAAGAATATAGATGGTGGGTATTCCGCTGGGTTTTCAAAAAACGAAGCCCCAACAACCCATCCACTTACAAACAACTGATAGAGCACATACCAGTGAATAGGTTCCCTACTTCAGTCTGACATGTAAGTGAAGGATGGGTACTTTAGTGTAAAGTGAATATAAGCCCAGAGAAAGGGAAAAGAGTGGTTTTCTTCCCTAACCTAAAGTTTAAAAGGCAAAGTTTTGTCATCTAGTGATGCCACAAACTTTTTTTGAAAGTTTCAGTTTAAAATGCTTAAAAGATTTTTTACTTAAAAGGAGTTGTTGTCATTGTTGCTTTAAAAGATCTAAAACTCTCAAGTACAGTGGCATGTGCTTCAACAGCAAAGCCACTTAGAAACAGCAGTGTTCCTGCTAATGGAAGTACTGTTCAAAGGAAGAACATTACTCCTTAGTTTTTCTCCACAGCCAGCATTTGCCAGAAGGGAAGAGACATTGACCTCTGGCTTTGGTGGGTAAATGTTAGATTACATTTAGCAAGTGAAAGCCAAAAGTGCTTTCTATGTTGCTTTTTAGTTAATGGCGTCTGCTCTGTTAAGACAGTGGCTGTTTGTTGTTCCTGCTACTCTAAAATATATATTTTGGTCACCAGATTGATTCTGCTAGGTTTCTCTGTGTGGCAACAGCCCATGGTGAGTTTCTATGTCCCCCCATTTCACTTATTTTCTGCACATTATTAATAATTATTCTGACTTATGAAAATTATATAGATTAATTTATTAGAAGTTTTATTGGATGCAGAGTAATAGAGGCTGGGATCAGTTACAGGCAGTTAGAAGGGAAGTTATTGCCCACTGTTAATTAATCTGCCAGTGACTACTAAACTCTTGCTATACCCCACAGAAATTTTAATCAACTTCCTTGTAAATTACCCATTACCTTGCAGTAATTTTTGCACAGAAAAACCACAAATTTTTTCCTGTGTTTCCTCTCCTCAAGGGCATAGCAGGAGTGGAGAACTAGCTTTTGACTGTAGGAGGCCTTATTTTAGTCCCTTTGTGTGTCACAGGTTTCCTGTCTGTTCTCACAGTCGTTGCACAAGGTCAGCCCCAGCCCTTGGGGTCTGGAAGCAGATTTTGTGTGCCCCATGGGACCCAGGGAGCTTGATGCCAGAGGATAGGAACAAGCCCCGCTAATGAGGTAATCTGCCTCTGGATTTCTGTTACCTTACACAGAAACTCTGTGCAGTCCAAAGTTTCATAGCCCTACGTCTTGTCACTCAAGGTGTATCTTCTTGGGTGGGAACTGGAATTTGCTCTCCTCAATAACAGCATAGAGACTGAGTTAGGGAGTGGGAGGTCCTTGAGAAGGTTCAAACCTTTAATGTCTAGCCCCCAGGCTCTGCAGGAGTGCATCTACCCTTCACTGTTCCTGAGGGGCTCAGCTAGAAGCCCAAAGGATCAGCAAGACCAAGATCATGCCAGCAGGAGCATGAGTCTTTTGCCAGGTGAGTTCATACGCTCAAGATCAAAATAGGAAAGGAGAGAGACATCTTCTCTGAACCCTGATTCCTACCGAAATCACTCTTGATGAAAACTAGACACGCACTTCAAGGCCAACAGCCAGAGCAGAAGGCTTTCTCTCCCTGCTTCACCTGTCTGCAAAGCACAAGGTTATTTTCTCTCTGGCTGAGCCCATTAACCTGGTAGTCCTTGCTGAACAGTGGCAGAACATCAGTGCAGGTCTGGACAGTACTTCTGACAATAGCAGGTTTAAGATGCATTTTGCATGAAGTAAACACTGCTTGTTACACACTACCCRATGCGAAGCAGCATTTTCGTGCGTTGATTTTACAGCCATCACCACAAGTGGTGATTTTGGTTCTCCTCAGGCTTCCTTAAGTCAGCATCAGCAAGAAATTTCAAAGGTGGTTTCAGTTTCAGATTAGTCAGATTGCTTCAGAGAGCCCAGCAAATCTGTAATTCACTCACCTAAAAGCAAAAGTGAAAAGTATTCCAAGAGCTTAGTAAAATAGTGGTAATCTGCATTTCAGTCTCATTTTGCTAAACACACAGATCATTAATAAACCRTGGAAAAACTATTTTCCAGTGGAAGTTCCCTGACAGGTAACGTGACATCAGTTAGGTAAAAAACATCCTCTGTGTCACTCTCTGCCCCTGTACTTCGGTGGCCCACGAGAGACCCAAGCTTGTGCCACACTTGCTTTCTTGTTCCTCATCTGGTTCCACTGTCACATAAACCATCCTGAGCCAGTAACAGCATTTGTCCCACATCACCGTTTGTAACTCATCCAAACTCGTTAGCTATCCCACAGGCTTCTCAACATCTTAAAAAATGGTCTGTTTTACTAACACACTACAGACCACAAACAGTGGGATTCAACTTTTCTACATGGCCACATCCATCCTGGTACCACGCAGCTCCAGTCACCTCAGACTTCTGCTGCATCAGAGATGCTGGTTAGTTCAGTCTCCTGAAATTTAGTAGCAGGCTGATTATAAGGGAATTGAAAATATTTATTTGAACAATTTAGGAAATAAACCAGTGTGGACAGCCCAGTACAACAAGACTATTAAGCTAAATAAAAGGAAAAGAGGAGGAGCTGCTACTGCTGAATATGTGTTGAATTCAATCTTGCTTCATTCTATTTTACTTGAAATATATCAGAACTTTGGTATATAAATTATCAACGGCAGTCTAACAGTAACCAGGCCTTGATTATTTCCAAGTTCACTTATGTGGTTAATTAACAGAAGTGTTAAAGAAGTTGCACTCTGATGGTGGAAACTATTTGTTTGTTCTATTTGAGCTTTATTGTGATTCTTTAATTATTAAACTTACATCAGCACGTGAAGAACTGTTTTACAGTGTGATTGTAATTCAATATGATTATTTGGTGGTAAAGGCTTTGAAGTGTGTCTTGCCTCACACTCAATTGCTTCAGAAAAGAAGGAATTAATTGTCAGCTCTATGGATAGTCAAAGCTCAACTCTGACCTAAGACATGAGCATCTGTGATGAGGTGTGTTCACCTACTCATAACTCCCTGATGCTGCTTTGTGCTTCTCTAAGGTGCCGGAGAAAGCTGTGTGAGGCTGGCAGGCACAGGAGCTACAGATCCTTTCCTGAAGCACTAGTGGGTCAGGTTGTCAAAACAGTCTTTAGATTAATTTTGGAAAAAGTTACAGACTAGATTGAATATGCCACTGAGGGAGATGTGTATGTATACTCACTCCTGATGTATATTGCTTAAATTGACTTGGGAGGAGGCAGAGTTGTGATTTTTTTTCCTTTCTTTACCACCATCTCATCATCTGGCAAAGAACCTGGTACCCCAAATTCTGTATCTCCATGCCCTTTCTCCTTTGGGAGGGGGTTCCATTCTTCCCCAGCCCAGGTATCCAAGAAATTTTCTTACCACTAAGTAATCCTATACACAAGGGGGATTTTGGCATTAGCCTGTTTACTTTTTTCTTACTCAGCCGTACACTGGAAGGGTTAGCGTGAGAATGAACTGCAAGTGAAAAGTGACAAAATGGGTCTCTGGCTTACAGTTTCAGGCTGTAGGTCAAGCTCAGCACACACAATGTAGTCCCTTGGGTTTGTTTTTGTTTTCTTTTTCCTTTTTTTTTTTTTAACTCATTTACAGACAGCACAAGAATTTTAAGAATATGTAGAATGTCAAAATTGGCACCTCTAATCCTTCTCAGACAAGGAAAATGGTTTTTCTGCTACCCATCCTCCTCTATCTGGATTAGCCACGGACAAACAAAAGCAGTGGATTTTCACCAAGGTTGGGTGCCTAAAACAGGGCTGGGTGACATACAAGACAGGCCAGGTGAGTTTAATGCTTTGTCTATTGATGTCTTGCCAGCAATGCCACTGTATCTTCAAAGCACCATGTCACTCAGCCATCCCTCAGAGGGCTCAGCGCTCTAAAGATCTGTAAGTCGTTTTAAGTTAAAATAAGATCATATTGACAAAGACTACATGTTTCACAACAGCCTCAGACCCTCCTCTCCTCTGTCAGAGTATGTGAGAATTTCGAACCTATGTAGCCCTTTTCAAGGACATGCCCAACTCAAACTGGACCCTTGGAAGCCTTGCTGTGTCCGAGTTCTAGTCACTTTTTATCTCAGAAGTTCATAATCATACTTGGGAACTATTTTTCCCTACTGCATCTTGTGCTTAGCTGGGACAAYATCAGCTGATACAGCAGCAAACACCACTTGATAGCCACCAGGACCAACAGGACTCAGTCATGAGTTTCCAAGACTTCTCTACATCACATGGAGCTTTCCACCTCTTGTGTCCTCATATAAATAAAATGGGACATTATAGCATTCCCAAATACTTTTATTAGCAGGTGTCTTCATTGCAGGTATTCAGCAGCTTCTTCACAGAGAGTACAGAGGACAAGGGCTTGATCCGACGAGGGGAACATATGTGCCTTCATTTCGCAGGGCTCAGAGTGGCTGCAGTGCCTGAGAGGGATAACCATTAAAGCTGTTATGGAGTAATGAAACTGTCTCGTGGCTGAGAGACATGCCAGCTCACTGGCAGGTCTGCCCATTAGTGCCCAAACACAAAAGCATTTTTCGTGCCAGTGATACACTCTGGGTGAGTTCAGAAACAGAGAACATTGCTGATAAATTTGTTTTGAGGAACTCAGAAATTACTGTGGAAGTACCAGATTAGCTGAGTGCTTGCTGTACCTCTTGTGCTGGGACAGCTGTGTGCAGAAAAGCTCACAGCTTGGTTATTATAAATCAACATCCCAGAAGAACTGCTACACCCAGGAGAACTGAAATTGGCAGGACACTTCAGAAGCTAATTTTAGTTAATACAGCATTTTAAACCTTTTATTTGGGGGTTGTTTGTTGTTTTTTTTTAATAACTCAATAACGAGTTTCAGTGGTTCTATTCCTTTTGCATACGTCAACTAGTTTTAGGACAATTACACCAAAGTTTATCTTAGGCAGCTGCATCTCAATTGGATATACGGTACTTTTACCTTGACTAACATGACCAAAAAATAATTAGATTTTTAAAGAGATCTTTAATAAGAGACACATTTTACCAATGGAAAACAACACTAAAATGTCAAATCAGTTGCCAAGTAAAATATTATTTTCATCAGAATAGAGAGACAGGAAAAGAGAAAGCATCTTTTAGGTACAGGATTAAACACACAGAAAAGCTGAATGCATATATATATTTGTGTGCATATTTGTATATGTTAAAGGCTTTAAAAAGAACAATTATTTATAAAGCAAAATCAAACTAAAAACTGCATGAAAAATTGTAAATTCTCCATTTTTTRACTAAAATTCTTCATTATGTTCCTATTAAAAGCAGTCACTGATAAGCACATTAACAAGTAATTGATATGGTCTATTGCCTGTAATGGGAATGAAAAATCAGTATTTTTTCCTTATTCTTCAAAGACTTTATATGAAGATGATGAATCAGTGTTTGATGCTAAGCTTTTGCCATTTTCCTGCCTGTCTGTGTGTGACGTATTACGAAAAGAAGTAGAACTAAACTGCAGTTGTCCAGCTGCATCAACATAGGACATTTTGGGATGTGCTATTCTTGCTTTCTAATTGTAATAATTGACCAGAAGCCAGAGTTTTACATGTTCTTATGCTCYAGTCCCCTGGAAGTCCTGGAGTTTAGGAATCTGTATCAGTAAAATATGGCAATGACAGAGAGGGCACACAAACATAGCTTTTGAAATCTGGAACTAATTGATTTCTAAGATTTCTCCACACAGTGTCTTCCAAATGCAGAGAACATCTGCACTGCCAGCACGTCAGGGTCTATACTCAGCAACCTGCCTGTGCACTGGCTCAGTCCCTTTGCAATAACATCTAGGAAAGKTCTGGGAAGATGCAAGGCTCGCCTCTGTCATACCAGTCTCCAAACCAGCCTCACAACCTGCCTCCTCTCTGGGCATAAGAATGATTCCTGATGAACATGGACCAAGTCTGTCTTTGCACTTGGACACATAAAACTGTCCTTGCTCAAGTCATAGTCACTTAGGTCAGCTTATTTGCACAAAACCAGGGTCAGTACTTACAGATAAGTAAAGCACTGAAGATGCTGTTGAAAAGGCTGGAGGGCTTAAGAACTTATGGTTAAACCCCTGAGCTGTCACAGAGTACGTTTGGTTTCACTTCTTATCRTAGACTGAGTTGCTTGATATCGGACAAGTGACTTTATTTTGCTATGCATCTACCTGTAAATCAGAAGTAACATCCATGGTCTTCAACCCAATCAACTTTAGGCATGATCTTTGCAGAGGCAGGAACAACTTTGTGCTGAGTATTTGAATACACACTTGACGTTTTTCCGAATGGAAGAGGCAGACTCAATAGGCGGGGCTGGGAAATGATCCAAGACACCTCACGCAGCAGTGGAAGCCATTTATCTTCACTTAACTCACTTTCACATCTATGTCTCCCCTATTTTTTGGGCTCTGCTCTGTATAAGCAGTAAATGGGGGTAATAGGAACCAGTAAAGTTTAACCTTCCCTGGCAGAAGTCAATGGCAGTTTGTGGAAAAACTTTCCACAGTGCCACCTCTTGCAGTTCATCCCTTAGAGTGTGCATTTGACACATATTTGTTTTGAGGGGTTTTAAGCCATGAAGACGTATGAATACCAGCCATCCACTTAATCTTGCCTGTCAGAGGTGGGTTACCAGGCAGGAGGGATTTCGGCTCTAACCTACTAGGGCTGGCCACCTTTGCGACTTAATTGAACAGACCTGAGACATGAAACAACTTCTGCAAGTCACATGGCACAGTGCATTTAGTCAAAAGAGAAAAAAAACAAACCAGGAAGTGAGAAAATGTATCCGATGGTTATGTTTAAGGGAGCAAGGAGCAAAGGAAAGAGACAGAGGACAGGAAGGGGGCAAGTGAAAAGCCATTGCTTCCTTCAGGATGCACAGTAATGTTTGCTGTGGAGGCAGGAACCAAATTCTTCTTTTTATAATCAGCATAATCCACCAGAAATAATATATAATTCCTTGTAACTGAACGGCTGTCTCACAGATGGATGGTGTAATGTGTCCCTTGCTTCCCTCGCTTCCCTCCCTTCCTTTCTTTCCTCACTGGAAGTTCCTGTAATTGTCACTTTGTAATGTATATTCCAGCACATGGACATGCAGAATGAAGGCTACATGCTCATTTTGCACTATAAATGATGTGTACAGCCTTGTGTCACAAACAGTAAATCCTTTATACCGAAAGTCTGTTCATTTTCACACCATTCACTTGTTCAGTAACAGTTGTCCAKATTTTTTAATTCAGCTCCTTCCACTAATCCAGCAACTGCTGGTCTTAGACAGGTGCAGGGATCAAACAGGCTCAATAAACTGAAACATCTGGCCTGGAAATGATAATAGGCCCTTTTACTCTCCAAAGCAGAGAAGGAATGCAAAGTTTTCAAATGTTAAATCATGCAATTAGCCCTTGTAATATTCTTTTTAAAAAAAATGAAACAATARTGTTTTCTATTCAGGGTTTCATTCATTGCATAGGTCCTGCTCTCCTCTTTGGTGCAGGAGATGACAGGCCAAAGGGGTCAAAACATCATCTACTAATAACAAATTTTTAAAAAACTAAACAAACCAGACCTGCCTCCCCTCCTTCACAATCAGTCATGTCAAGAGGCCCATCCATGCAATAAGCTAAAAATTAATCTGTAGACATGTTTGCGAAGACCTATGCCCCAGATAATGGAAAAATCCCTGTACAAGCCCAGTTTTGTGAAGCTGAGTGATCTCCAGCATGTGAAGGCTGCTAAGAGAACAGAGTTAGTTGCAGACAATCACYCCATTATCTGGATGACACTGGGAAACTGCTATCCCCACACTCTTTCCAGTGTAGAGGCTGTTACCAGAGCTAGACAAAACCTTTCAAACTCTGAAAATGCCGCAGGAATGTTTCTGTTCAAGGTTGTCCAATTTTGGAGCAGCTCTCACCACACTTGTGCCTGGATTCGGTTAGGCTGAGCCCACGGTGGGAAGGCTCATCATGCTCTCTTCCAGGCATTRTTCCCAGCTATCCCTGGCTTGTACRTGGCTGCCTCAGTGCCCTTGCAAACTAGACCTTCTGAAGGAAAGGAGAGTTGTCAGAAACTTTTATGGTTATGACTAAGGAGACGGTGTCTTCTGGCAGACCATGTATGTGACCAAGAATTAAGGACAGGTATGTTCCTTTTCCTGTATTAGAAAATAAGTTTCCATTTCTCGTTCAAAAAGTTCTCTATCTACTTGATGAAAATACTTTGGCTTGACTACATAAAATTCTTTTTTAAAAAGTTTCAAACAGGCCTCACCTTGCCTACTGGCACTCATTAAATCTCATGTGAAGAGTTGGTATTTTAATCCAGCATCGTTGGCAAAGTACAGTCTTGGTAACTCTGCACTGACCAAATTTTCCTTTACACTTGGAGCTTAGCATGGCATGCTCTCTTGAGTAAACAAGAATGTTCATCTTGGGCCAGAGAGACTTGGAAGCCAGTCCTGGGTCCCACTCCAACCTTTGCCTCAAGTTTCCTGTGAGGTCTGAATGCTGGACTTTCAGAAGTGCTGTGAGCCTGGGTGCAATTTGTTTGGCACATTTGGGCCCAGGATTCCAAAAGTATGTTCAGTACTTCTGACATACAACCYAGCCTTATAAACCTTATTTGTGAATAGACTCCTCTTGAAAATACTGTCTTTAGGCTTTCATAACTTCTGCTTTCAGGAAAGCTGGAATTGTAATAGAAACAGAGCATATAGGCTCTAGATTGCCCACAATGCTGATGTCTTCTATAAGGCAACARCGTATAAAAGACCAATGTAATGAAAATAAACCAAGTGTTCCTCCTCATTTATGCAGGAAGAGATGTTGCAGTGTTCCTGCACTGCTGACTGTGGAGGTGCAGCCACAGGGCCAGGGGCTGAATGCATTTCGCAGTCCAGGCCATGGTCTGCATTTCACTGCATGACTTTCCTCAAAGGTCATGAGCCTTCAGCTAAAAACACCCTACATCACTGTAATGAGGATGAGCATATTGGTTTCCCTCAGTCACTGTATGTTGACAGTCTCTGGCAGCTGTAGCAATCTGTGTTCTCATCCTGGAATTGATAAAAGGAACTCATGAGCCAGGCAACGTGGAACTCAGGGAAACTCCTTAGTTTTCCTGAATTCTTGCAGAGGTTTTCCTTAAGGGCACAAGGCTATGACAACAGGGATCTCTAAACACTAAGTGACTGTTCACCTGTGTTAATGGCACCTGTGAGATGTCTATGAGAGATAGAAACTAAAAAATCTTAGAGTTAAGTGAGTACCAGCCTTGATCAGCAGTGTCTCTAGGTCAGGGTCAGGCTCAAAGTAGACACAGCAAGAGACTTTAGCTCAGACCAGGGCTCCCAAATGCTGAGTTCTCCTTTTGTGACAGACCCTGGACAGTGAGGTTCACTGGGGAGAGAGAGGTGCTGTGCAAGAGTCTCCATGTGCTCCCAAAGGCATCATCCTCACCTTGCTGCAACGGGTGTGCCAGACCCAGGAGCAGCTACTGCATTCTGCAGCTGAGGGAGTTTGGGTTAAACCCTAAAGAGCAGGATTGCAACAGGCAGCTCTCCCACCAGACCAACAGGAGAAGGTGGCAGACAGGTATCTACCAGCTTTATGCTGTACTCCCTCCTTTAGGTATCAGAGGACCAGAAGCTTCTGACCTTAGAAAATAAGCTGGACAGAGATATTCCTTTGCAGAGGGCAGACGGTACATCCCTGTGTTATCTTTGCTATTCCTGGAAGCCAAAAAAATCCTCATGATTTTTGAAGGAATGATGCAAGTAACAGAAAAATTCTGTATTTGTACACATACAGCTGATCTCTCAAAATACTTTAAGCATATAATTGCTGATTAGAATTTTAAAAGTTTCTCAAGTCATGTTTGCAATTACATTGTTATGATTTGTTTTGGAAACACAGATGAAGAAGTGAGAATTGTGTATATCTTTAATTTTCTGATTTTGAGATGCTTCAGCTTCCTGTAAGTAAGCCAAGAATTTTTAACTTGAGAATTTTTAACTCTTGAAGTCTACCAATTCATTTACTTTTGCTGCTATGGGGCAATGAAATTCCTCAATACACTCTTTGTTGGTCTCCAGGATCAATCTGCAAGTCATATGCCTACTTCAAATGGGTTAGGTGTTCAAAACCAACAGCCTATGGACAAATTTAAATTCTCTGTGAAGGGAGTTTATGCCTCAGAGATGTTAGCACTGGAGATAATGTCAAAGAAAAGTGCGGTAGAACAGTACAGCCTATGCAAAAGCGAGGGGAAAAAAAATTACTCTTCAGTCATAGGTGAGAATGCAGATGCTCAGCTTCTCTAATCTGGTTAATGGAAGTTGCAAGGTCAAGAGAATTTATCAAAGCTGTAGCAAAGTGTGTTCAAGCATTCTGAAGGAGGAAAGAGAGAAGCAGTCTCTAGAAAAACATCTTTTCCTACCAGAAAACAGAGACCAGGCCTAGTGGTCATGGCTCCTAGTGGCATGTACCAGCACTTGCACATAATTTYGTAATTTGCCACATGAACACAGCTTATGCACTGAGGATTTACTTGATTTCACTTGGCTTGTGTGGATGTGAAAAAACCACTCACCAAAAACAACAAGATCAAGGTCATATTTATTATTGACTACTAAGTTTAGGTGTAAAACGAAATCAAGCCAGAGATGTTTTTTGTTAACATATCAAAAAGCAGCTAAATTTGAGTACATTTCATGAATCCAGTATTCTTTTTTACAGGTTTGTTGAGCCCTACCACCATGTCCTTACGAGTCTTCAGCTCACATGCTCACTTCTGGTACACTAAATCCATCCTATATGTCTGTTATAAATAGGGTACTGCACATACAGCAAATGCAGCCCCCACTACACACCCTTGTATGATCTCTTCAAATAGCACACATATTCTCACGCTATATTTAGTGCTACATCCACGGTAACATATCACCACATCATTATATACAAAATGTCTTCATAAAAACAAACATTGGAGCAGAGAAATGGGTCTCTTCAGCCTGCATTGAAGTCTGCTAAGCCACAAAGTCCTACCAAAACTTTTATTTTACTTAGTTAAATTCTGATTACATAATTTTTTAAAGCTTTTCCTAGTTTCTGAAACTCCCAAGCAAATTCAAATGACAACAATTCTTTGCTGATATTACTCCAGATAGTGCTTCTACATTTGAATCTAGCAACATGAATGAGCTATTCGGATAATTTTTATCAATTCATGTTGCCTTCTGGTTTGAATTTTGGACTGTATGGATCGACATACTGGCAACTTGCACAACTAGTAAAGATGGAGCAGTCAAAAAAAATGGAGTAGTAATCTCCTTCCAACTCTCAAGTCAGAAATCTGGACCAGGATGCTGCTCTTAGATATTGCAGCAACATAAATTAAGTATTGAAAAAGATACAAGCATGAGAAGAGGTACAGCAATACAATGCTGGCTGGCACAGCAGTCTACAGACTGAGCACACCAGCAATTTGCCATCTTTCTTTTTTTTTCCTGTTGTAGGTATCACAGAATAAAGGAATCTTTAGAAGAGGTCTCAGGGAGGATAATAGCAGGGATATGTAGAAGCTTCCCCAACGTGGATAACTGTGTGGTCAAGAGCATCTTGAAACCGAGCATGTGATGGCAGCAGGGTGCAAATGGAGAAGGAAATTAATTCTTCGAGAGTGATAAGATCTGTTGAGGAAAGGTTAAAAAGGTCAAGAAAGGGAYCTGAGTCTGAGGCCCTTAATGCAGCAGAAAACATGGGGAATTGGTAGAGGCTGCATAGGGAAGYGCTGTCCAGGGAACCTGACATGATAAGAAATGGTCATTACAGCAATGCTGGTGAGACAGGATGGTGTTTCTTCAAGACCAGCTGTCCTGGTTCTGGCCAGGATGGGGTTCATTTTTAGCAGTAGGCAGGGGGGCATGGCCAGGACACAGAGGTTACTCTGTACCACCTCATGTCATTTTGAGGGGATTGCAGAAGAGTGGCATAGCACGGTAGAGGGAGCAGTTGGCTATTGTCAGGTGTTTTCCTTGGGATGTGAGCAATCACGTGTGAATCACCCACTTTTTTTCTTTTATACTCTGTATTATTATTATTATTATTAATATTAGTTATTAGTATTAAAACTAGTATTGTTGCTGTTACTGCTCATTTTCTTTTTCTTAGCTGTTTCCAGTAAATCTTTCTTATCTCAACCCGTGATCTTTGCCCTTTGTGCCTCCAATTTTCCTCTCCAGGCTGCTGCAGCAGGAGGCGGGAATGAGTGAGCAGTGCACGGTTTGGAGTGGTTCAGTGGGAACACTAAAYTGGGGAATAYCATTCCTAARCCACAACACCAGGTAAGATAATTTTGCAGTAACAGAAGGTGCATTGTGAACAGGAAAGGGTACATTTTTGATGAATCATACAGCAAAATGCCATCGGCTAAGGTACTCCTCTGTAGCACCTTAACCCAGCTGAAGCCCTGATGCTCTCTCCCCACAGATGGACAYTACTGTCTGTGAAACCTCACAGTGAGGCTTTTCAGGAAACCAACACAGCTGAAAACCAAATCTTCCAAAAACATCAGTTTTGTCTTAAAGAAGCATGACTCGCTGAAGTGCCTGACACATTGCACCAAGCACAATCAGAGTAAGAGAGGGAGAAAGAACAAGGGACTGGCATCAGGGTGGGCACAGCAGCTACCACGAGACTCAGGGTACGTTGTCTTGCATTCACTCCTCTGCCAAAAGCTGGGAGACGTGGAAGGCTGAGAATGGTGCTGACCATTCAATACTGACAGGACAATAAGTTGGTACAGTGTTAGAAAAAGCTATAGAAAGTAAAAGAGTCATTTTTAGCTAGATAAATCCTGAAACAGTGACTAAATGTCCATTAAGTGTTGCAAGAGAGAGAAGACAAGATTTGAATGGACCTAGGCAGGAGACAGGTTAGGAATTAAAAGGCAGATCTGTATRTTATTGTTTAAGATGTCACTGCCCTGAAAGCAACACTTAGAAAGATTAATTTCTTAGCTCCTACCTGCAGTCCCTTGTCTTTATAGCCATAATATTACCTTACTTCATCCCATTAGTAATGTTTTCTTTAAAGCCTATTATGGAGAATGAGTTGAAAGTCCCAAATTTCCTGTTATTATTGCTGTCATTTCTTCTCTTTGTTTTTTGCAAGAAGCCTGTTTTCAAAAACATTTTCAGCTGCTCCAAAAACAACTTAAACTGGGCTTAAACTCATTCCTTCTGGTAGTTTATTCCACTCAGAGGTTTCATTCAGTCATGCTTTTTCCTTAGCTACAGGTAGTTTTATTAGGCACCATTAGCTTTGTTGGCTTAAAAGAAACTGCTCCAGCTGAGATGGTTTCTAAAAAACTCAAAAGATTTTTCATGGGGGCTGAGATGAGAGCTTTAAATTTGCCTCAGAAACAAGGAAGCAAGTAGTTCTGTGGAACATACACATGCTGTGGTCCCACTAAGAAGCCCAGCTGCTGGCTGCTGTGCAGATCATTACTTTGAAAAAAATTTCGAGTGACTCTCAAAGTAACTCCCCAAACCTAAAAGTAAGTAAAAAAGAAATTAGATAATAAGGGCAGGAAGAAGTGTAGTGAGCAAACATGAGGAATGCTGTCTCATATAGCCCAAGACCGCAGCATGATAAATATATCACATAAGCTAGTTTAAATTAAGATAATTGCAATTGCATGGGCTTCAAGATGTTATTTTCCCATCATGACTGAAGAAGTTTTCACAATGCTAAATTAAAAACAAGCAAAGAAAACAGAGGATTTGTAAGTAAAATACTGGAATTCCATTAACCTTTTGTCTTAGAAGAAACACCACAAACCTCTGACAGAGACATGTGCTGCCCTGCCAAAGCACTTCTCAGCCAACTACCCACAACATAACCCACATGCTCAGAGCTGGGTACCACACTTCTGCAGAGGACAGCAGGGCAGCCCAGATAAAACCAGTATCAACCTACTCTGAAGTAGAAATCTTCTCTCACATCCCTCTTCTGACCTAGACCTGGCAGCTGCATCACTGACTTCAGCCCAGGAGGTAACCTCAGCCAAGTGGGTCTGGAACAGAAAGCTGGTCTAGTGCAGCTGAAGAAGACAATAGAGGGAAGCTCAACTGTTGGCCCCTGTATCAGTCTATATGTAGCCCAAATCACACTGTCTAAGGTCTTATTTCAGTTTTCTGTAGACCAGCTGCACTAGCCTTAAGATATTATTGCACCCCTGATAATTAGTTGCCATGTCCACTGCTGAGCATGTCTTGTGAAAAATCTGTCCTCTGCTTCAGGTCAAATCCAGCACATTCAGTAAGGATGCAATTAGCTCTCACTGGTATCTTTCTTTGCAGGAAGAAGCTTGGGATGCATGTGGTTTGCATACAATTTGGAAAGGGCTGTGATTTAAATAAAAAATAAAAAATCGTGTCTATTAGGAGAAGTGCCGTAAGAATACTGAGATTTTCACAGTATTTTTTTCAAATATATCTGTGTGTATTTTACAGACAAGGTTCTTCTGAACTATATCAGCTTCTTCCATAAGTGTGTATTGTCAGACATCTGTAGATCAAGGCTACCCTTGATCTGAAATAGCAGTCCGATTCACAACACATTTTCAGAATACAGAAGCAGAACACAAACTTGTTTATCAAAAACTGTCCTTCAAACTTTCACTCAGTCTATTTTTTAGGACAAGGAAAATGCACTATAACTAACCCATTCATACTGTGGAATAAATTCTGAGATTGTTTCTTGTGCTCTCTGGAAAGTCTTGTTATGTACATGCCTGGAAATTGAAAGTAGAAGCTGAGCAAATTTCAGCAGCTGAAACCACGTTAAGAAGCTGGTCCACTCCCTTTAATATCTGTAATCAATTTCTCCAAACAAAATGTAGTATGAGCATCACAGTTGTAAACTTGTACTCAAATCTCAGTCTTTAAATACTGGACTATCTGGCCACTAGCTCCCATGGATTTCAAGGGCATAATGTGACTTCTTTCCACTTTCCAGTGGACTGGATTATGAACCAGCTGTGCCTGGCAAGCAAGGACCCAGAGCAAGACAAGTGGCCTCAGCATCACCCCTCAGCTGTGGAAAGCACACGTAAGAGCATATGCAGAGAGGTGCTTCCCAGAGTCTCGTGTTCAGCTGCAGCAATTCCTCACTGCCTCTCTTGTGTGTGTGTGTGTGTGTGTGTGTGTGAACCTTATTCTCCGGTAGCAAAAAGCCTTTGCAGCCTGACAACATTCAATTTCTGAGCTAACAGCATCTAGTTAGAGGCAGTACATGAATCTGGCATGTCCTAGGAGTATCCAAGACGGTTACATGGGGCTATCAGATTAAATGCAGGATCAAGGCTGAGGACCTCCCAGTGTAAATGAYTCTTGATGCTTCTGTTCAGGCCCCATAGCATACAGGATGCTGACCCCGAACCTCATCATCAGTAACTGCTGGCAAAAATATTTTCTCTGGTTAAGAATTTGAATTCAGACTATTGTTTCACTTGCCTTTTTCTTTTTCTTTTTTTTTTCTTTTAACCTGAAGACAGGCTGGATGGGGAAGGAGAAGTACCATGTGAAGAGACAGGCTGTAGTATCATCCTGYTGCAGACATCACAACATCCAGCCATGAGAAGCAAAGTTTTATCAAACTAAACTTTATCATCTTGTCAGCTAACCAAGACTGAATCTAAAAGATAAAAGTTTCATTTTGCACTTGCTATTACTACTCAGTGGACCAGCATTCTCAATGTAACTAATAATTGGGCTTCTTCAATTTTAGGCCTCCAAATCAACCTCTGGAACACTTCCTAGGGCTTTTCTTGGCATGGACACACACAGTTTTGTTTCTTGACCAGGATAACAAGCCACAGAGTACAGAGAGATGCTTTGTGCTCTATGATTTTGAGACCAAAATGATGCATTCAGACTGCCTGTTATGACACTCAGGTTGAAAAGGACTATTTCAGCTGCCAACTCTCTAAATCTGCCAGATGGTGGATGAAGAGAGAAGTAAACATCATACATGAGTTGCACCTACAGAAATATGCCCTTCAGGTACAACCTCTTTCTCTTGCCACAAGGAACTGTGGTAGGCAGCCCACAGTGCTGGGTAGCAAGGTTTTTCTGCACATATGGTTGTCTCCTCTTGACTGGAGGCACACCTCTGGCCATTCCATTGTCTGTGTTAGGATGTCTGTGGACAGCTACAGCAATTTTGGTAAAGTCACTCCTTGCCTCTATCCTTCAGTTGCCCCATCCACATAACTCATGTCAAATATTGTTGAAGCTGCAAATGTAAGGCATGATAAATTTAAGACAAAAAGCATTATAGATCTTCAGGCAGATGGAGCTCAGGGAGTCCAGCAGGATCATTATTATTACCACAAAGTCAACATCACATATTCAGTGATGAAAGCCTCTCTGAGAAGTATTGCAAACCTATTGCTTGAATTAACACTCCCGCTCAAATTTGATAGTACCCTTTGTAGAGGATTTTCATTCGTATTCACAGAAAAACATAAATAAGTGCTGAGGCTGGCCAGTCTATTTCCTCTGTAACTGGCAGCATTCACAGTCACTTTATTGTATGAAATAATGTCTTGGGTTTTCCTCCCTCTATCTTGCTTGCACCTGACCTTCCATTAAAAGTTGCTTGGAAACTGCTTAGAGAATAGTCAGTGGTGCTTCTTATTGATATCTTCCTTTTGTGATTTCTTTGCTATTCTATCTTTTTGTATACCTCTCCTGAAGCTTTCTATGCTAGATGAAGATGAAAAGAAACGAGAGAATCAAAGCCTAGTATTTTTCTTTTTAAAAGGAACAGGAAAAGCATCCTCCCTGTATACATTGACATGCTAAAGAATAAAGAAATGCTCTTCTAATAAATGCTCCAGCCCATCTTTAACACACATGTTATTATCAAGTGGTTTACACATCCTTTTTAACATCTTGGTAATTAGAAACAGGACATATAAAGTATGTTCTGCCCCTAAAATACACCTTGGAATTGCCATTGTACAGAAATGATGGAAAGTGGACACCACTATGACAACCATTTTACCATGGAGGCTTTGTAAGGATAGTTAGAGCTGTCTCCTACAAGAAGGCTGGAGAAGCGGCTCAGAGGATTAGCCACTGGACACCAGTGAGCATGGTGGATAGTGGGAATTTAAGCAGCTGTCTGATGGGAGGAATTATTCCCTTCTCCTCTGCTTGCGTGAGTGTACATATGGAATTGACAGGGACCTCCTCAGGGACCAGGAGCAGCGAGGGGTCTCCTAGGGGGAGAGGTGAGGGGTCTACTAGGGCACCTGGTAGCCAGAGTTGTTCCACCACCCCAGCCAGGAGCAGGGCAGCCTGGGAGTGGTTGGGTGCAGTCAGTCTGCAAACAGTCCAGCAAAGGACTAGCAGAAGATTTAAGTGTATGGGGCATCCAGGAAAAAAGGAAAAACTGAGGGAGATGTGTTTTTCTGGCCTGGAGAAGACAAAGCAAGAAGGTGAATCTAACAGCAGCCTTCTAGCAGTGTATCTACAGGGGATTGTGGAGATGATAGAGGCAGAGRTAAAAGTGAAAGGACAAGAGGCAGCAGTCACAAGGTGTAGCAACAGAACTGGTGGGTGGACTGGAGGGAAATATCTTTTATGATAAGCACTTGTCCAGAAAACCTGGTGAATCTCTTTCTCTTGAAAATTTGGCTTGATAAATCTTGGGAAAGCTGTTTACATGTGTTTTTAGTGACAAGTCTTGAGAGTCATTTGAGAGGAAGTGATTTTTTTGCATAGCAATGTATTTCACTGTGCTTTGCATTAAATTTCAGCCTTCAGCTTTTGGCCACATGCTTGCTYGATACTTCTATACTAGGACACAAAAATGTCTCCATACAGGCCTGAACATAGTTTTTCAGGTCTAAATAGTTAATTACGTAAGTAGTCAATTATCTAAATAACAGGTCTAGGTAGTTTTTCTCCCATAAACATTTTGTCTTTATTCACACTGAACTACATCAAATGCAGGACGGTGTGAAGGCTTGTGACTGTCATAGGCAAGTAGCATGGTACTGGACAGAAGGCATAGTAAAGCCTGAATTTGACTTTATTAAAATCCACGGCAAAACTCCACTTCTTGTCTAAACAACATTTCTGACCTTGTTTCCAAACTTCCATGTAAAGCTATTACTGCAAAGAATAACCCCAATGAAAACACCTAGACTTTATAAATTAAGAGGAAGTACTTATTCTTGAAGATCTGTTCCAATTTTCTCTATGAAGAGTAATGATACTATCACTTTGGTTAGTATAGTATTCTTCAAAACCGTAGGATGTAAAAATGTTATTTAAAAATGTCACTTTCCTCATTTGCAAGAAGAAAGTGCCAAATATGACATATTTGTAAACAGCTCTATTTTTTTTCACATACTTGTACTTTTTGGAACCATAGATACTGCTTTCTTGAAGATTTCTGATCAGTACACACGTTTTAATATGATTTAGCATTTAGAAATAAGACAGTAAATTTAACCAGGAAGCAGTCCTTCTGCAAAGGAGTCTGCAAATACCACTTCAATCTATGTAGAACTCAAGTCAGAAATTTTTTTTGGTTTCTTTTTCCCAAATTTAACTCGCTGAATCCTTTATCTAAGGCTTTTGATCATGGTTCTTTTTTGATCATAGTCTGATCAGCTTACAAACAAAAGGTTACATCAATTCACAGATGTCAACATGCAGCTCTTGTCTGTTTCAATCCAGAAATTCCAGGAAATTATCACATGGAGTTCTCTGCATGCCCTTCCAGAGCACAATCTTCCAGGCTAATCTGTAAGATAGTRGTTGGGGTCAGATCTCCACTTATTAAAGCCTTTACTTCCCAGGAGAGAAATAGCCCAACCCCTTGACTCTGGGAAAATTGTATTTTATTTTCTAAGTTTCTCTAGTTTTGTTGTCTTCTATTATCCTCAGGTTTCCATATAGCTGTCTGGGGTTGCCACATAATTATTTTAATAAATGGGCACAATGCTGGCAAAAGTTCTTCTCAAAACCACAGTCCAAYTCTGACTTGAGTCTGAAGACAGGTTTTTACTCGCAAAGTATTTCAGGGATACTGTTTTGAAAAAACAAACAAGAATCACAGAACGTTCTGAGTTGGAAGGGACCCACAACGATCATTGAGTCCAACTGGTAAGTGAACAGCCCATATGGGGATTGAACCTGCGGCCTTGGCATCATTAAATGCTTTCTTTTTTCTATGTATTTGCAGAATATCTTTTGTAATACCTTCAGGTGTTATATTTTGTATACACATCCTTTGCAAAAGGAAAATACGAATCCTACATCTACTCCTCTTCACACAATTGGCAGTGAGTTTTGAAATCGGCTTTTTTTCTTAGTGAAAACAGAGCAAAAGTCTGTTGCAAGCTAAGGGCACTGACTGTTGGGAGACCTTGAGGCTTCTAGATTTTTCTTAGTTTGGGAATGAATTTTGTTTTATTTTACTGCCCTATGTGCTCTTCTAAAGCACCTTCTAAGGACATCACAGCTGGTTCATGACAGTGGCTATGCTCAGGTCACCATAGACTCAGAGACTCCCTGCCCAAGTCCCTGGCAGGACAAACAACTAACATAACGTGGAGGAACAGGATCTGTGTCGGTAGAAAGCATTAACCATCTCCCTTCTGGGATAAAGTCTAACAAGAAAACATGATAAATTTATGCAGCTAGGCAGGTCCTGCTCCACAGGTCATGGGGCTCGTGCACTTCCATGTAGCCACCCTTTCCCAGTGGGAGAGTGAGTTCTGTCCTGCAGGCCTTGTTTCCTTGGCTTGTGCAGGGTTCTTTGAACTTCAGATTTAGTATCCCTCCTAATTAATGATCATTTCACACTGTCTTCAAAAGCCATTGGATTCTGATTAGCCAGCAAATAAAAATGGCTTCATTTTCTCCTCTGGGCACATATTTCCTCTGTCTCCTCGGCAATTAATTGAGTAGGCGAATAATAGTTGGTGCACTTTAACAGTCCGCGTAAGGAAGGCAATGCCAGCCTGGTCACCAGGAGAACTTCAGCGCCATCAAGCACTTAGCAAATCTGATCTTCCAAAGAGAGAGAGAAGCCAGATCAGTGCGCCCTGTTACATGGAGCCCTGATGGCTCCTGTGYAGCTGGAGTATGGAAAACACAGCATGCGGCCTGCCTTTGTTGTGGATACTCACTCCTCYGTAGAGATGTCAGCCTGGAAGCTACTGTAAGAGGAGAACAGAATACATGTTCTTGTTTCTCCTTAGCCAAATGTGAAAATACTAACCTTTGGAGAAGTCTGGACTAACTCCACCAAAAATGATGAAGCGGCTCTAGCATAACTTGCAGACAGATATCTGCAAATCAATGAGGTATCCTTCCTTTTATTTATTATTACCCCTAAGATGTTGTGCATTTCAACAGCAAGTTTTTTCCAGGGCAGAATGAGGGCAGGAGAAGTCCCCCAAATGTTTTGCTATTCTCAGCACAGTGTTTAGGCAACACATACGTGAGAACAGTGAATGAATATGCCAACCATCTCATCGCACAAATCAGGCAAAACGCAGCATGTGAAACCAAAGAGGTATTARATTTGCCCTATGATGAAGACATCAAGAACAGGGAGTACTGGATAGCCTCCGGTTCATCTTGATACACTGTGCCTTATTGAAATATTACTAGTGCAGGAAACTTGCTGTCATGCTTCCCAATGAGGTGCTGAGTTTGGAGGAACAAGCTGGAGGAAAGAAACCTTTCAGCAAGTGTCGTTTTTTGAATTCTCTTGGCCTTGGAGGGTATTAAGGCATTGTATGTATTAAGTGCAAGAAGATCCACCTACATATAATCAAATTGACATCAAGAGATGCCGAATTTGTTTCCACAGCACTTAAAGCAGGCCTTCAGCTTTCACAGGGGTGAGAGGTGTTTTTGTCATTAGCTTCAGGCAAGACCCAAATACCAAACTCTCTGAATGCAGCAAAGCATGTGCAGTGATTCAACAAGCAAAAGTATTTTTAAACACATTCTGGAATCCTTTTTATTGTTCAGTCCTGTTTGTTGGATTGTAATAGAAAACACTTGGGGCTTTCATGGGAGGTCAAGGATCAGGAGATACTTTGTTGCCAGCGACAGTTGTGCATCTCTTCAAATATATTAAAATACTAGAAACAAAGTGCTGTGAAGATTAATGGTTCATCAGCAGCAGCCACCAGGATACAAGGTTAATTGACACCCACTGGCACATCGTGGGCACAGCCATGAACATCTCCCTTTCACACAGGCTCCCATCTGTACATAGGTGGGCACAGAAATCAGCTCTTATGTTTTTCCTCTCTTCTGAGCAAGGATACTTACAACATAAACTATTTTTCTGCTCTGCAGCAGTAAAACTAGTTAGCAACTGCTGTCTTTAAAGGTGTTGGCATTGTAAAATTGATCTGGCAATATTGGTGTGCTTTCTACTTCATTTTTCTTCCCAAAAACCTGACTATATAATGAAATGATAACTTCTTTAACCTTCTTTTGCAAATTTTAGTTCAGAAGTTTTCTTATGATGAACACAGCCAAGAAAATATGTAARACCCTGATTAAACAAAATGTTTACCTCCTAGAGTTATAGTCTGAGTTGAATTCTTAATTACACTATGGGCATAAATATGGAAATGCTGAAAACTATTTACAGGATGAAGCAAGGCCACAATGCTGCTGTTCAACACCCCATGTCCTACCAAGGCTTTCTTTGGTTCTCAAGCTACTTTATTTTCACACATAATTATCCCACAAAAATCAAATCAAGTAACCTAACACTGGTGGGTAGGAAAATAAGTAAAGAATAAAAATTATCCTGATAGGTAGAAACTTTTTGTTGAGCCCTTTCTTGACACAGTAGCTATAGTTGAAAAGTAGATATATATACTGAAGTAAGTATCTACCATTCATATTCATGAAATAAAACCTACTCATCAGTGTTGCCAGGCTCAGGACCTTGGATTGTCAATGCTTTAGGAGAAAGGTAGGCTTCCTTTTGTTTTGACTTCAGCCCTAGCTGCATTACCAACAGCAGAAATTCAAACACAACCACACTCTGCCCCAGTGAAGAAYAGCTAGGAAAGGTTCCAGCAGACAAACCATGGTTTTGTGCAGTAAACTCACCATGATTCCCACAACTGACATTTTTCTTCTGGGTAATTAATTCAGCACCAAAAGCTGCTCAATACTGAACAGTTCTGTGTTTTCACATGGCACAGCTTTTATTTATGTCCCCATAACACTGGAGGACTGAGAAGCTCAGACTGAGACAGAGGCCTCATACCCAGTCAATGGTGGTTGAAGTTGACGAGAAAAGGAAATACAGGGAAGGGAAATGAAGACTCTGGAAGTTTAAATGACTTCTTTAGGGATATGCAGGTGTCTGGAGGTATAAGGTGTGTCACAGCAAAAATAAAATTAGCTGTCACCTGATGTCTTGTCAAGCTCTAATTTGACAAAGCAATGCTGCCTTTTGGAGACAAGTGCAATCCTAGAGCATCAGGATTTTGCTAGTTTAAAGGTCCAATTTTCCATTGATTTCAGAACAATTCTGACTCAGACCAAAAGTTCTGCATAAAGGAAAAAGCACAACTATTAACACTTTGAGCCTCATGCTTTATATCAATTGTGTGATCTCACCTGCAGAAATACCGTAATCTCTAACTTCTTTGACAACTACCGTAATTTTTTCCCTGAAAAAATTAATCCAGTACATGTTCCTTATTTCCATATTACTGCTAATCTAACTAAGGCAGCTGTCGGTGCTATTAGATCAGTGTAACTAGGACTGCCTTATTTTCCCCAAGGCAATCTCAGACCAACCTTTGCTGACATACCCAACACTTTAGTCCAACAAAGGCATGGGGAATTCTTGTTGCTCTTCTGTCACTGGGGTGACCCCTTGCTTTGGTTTAAAATATTTGTTGGCATCACTCACGAGAGACAAATAGATGATCACCTTGGAAATGGCCTCATTGCCTCAAGATTTGAAAAGATGCGAGGTAATACTTTTCCAAAGTTTATCAACAGTTTGATTTTGCAAATGTTTTCTGTTAGGAAAAGACAAGAAGAAAGCAAAACTGTGACATGGCAACATGCTAAAGAGTTATCTTTACTTATTCTCATTACTAATGGGCTCTTTCCCATTTCTTTTTCCCAAGTATCTTCATGCCTCAGCCCCACTGAGCTCTCCTGCAGCCCTATAACTTCCCCTCCCCACCGTGAGGCCATGCTCCAGTGCCCAGCAGGCTGCTCTGTCCCAGTCCCCTGCCTGTCTGCTGGAAGCAGCTGTTGGGCCAGCAGATGCCTCTCAGACCTCTGAAAGCCTCCTCCCAGGCCCCAGCCACCCTGGCCAGGGGCCAGGAGCTGCTGTCACCACCAGACCCATAGGAAAGGAGACACGTTCCCTGCTCGGCGCACTGCCCATCTCTGCGCCAGGTGGGGCAACTGGGAAGGGGATGGCACAGAGGCAGGAGTTGTCCCCTCACTCTGCCAGCAGCAGAGCAGCTGTCCCCAGAGACAATTTTGCCTGGATTGTCCTATCTACCTAAAAAATGTCACCAGATGCAGGGATGGGGTGATAGATGCTTTTAAGTCAGAAGGTCTCAAAGCATGTGTGCCTGTAGTCTCACCGCTGCCGTTGCTGCTACCAGCTGAAAAAAGGGGCATCAAGTCCTCAGTGCTGTCAGTTGCCAACAGGGCTGGGAGAGGAAAAGAACTCGAAGAGTACCTGAGAGGAACACAAGGAACACATATACCAAGAGATTTGCCAAAACACAGGATGCATCACTGCCAGTAGCACTCCAGTGGATATTTATGCATTTATTTCGAGATACAGTACAGGAAGCACTGAATGGGACTAGGATCTTATAATTAAAGTGTTCAGTTTGTATTGTAGAAACAGAGAGCAGCACCCATCTGCAGCCTTTTACTAATGAGTGGGCAAGAGCATCAACCATACAATACCCAGTTGTTAGAAGAAAAGATGCCCACCAGAAGACCAGAAGAAAGACAAAAAGCAGTCRCTGTTAAAATACAAGTCATGGATCATTTAAAAAAAAATGAGGGTTCTACTTTGCTGCAGTTTAGTCATCCAGCTAAGGATTCTATGCCAACAGGGTAACAGATTTAGCTTGTGCCTTTGAAGGCAGCATCCAGCTGGTTTGAAAAGGATGCCTGATCAGCATCTGCTCCATTCACTGCTCTTATTGCTCTTTATGCTGGGAGCTGGCATGCCAGGACCTCACTCCGTACCAGGGGTCACATTAGCAGTCGTGCCTGGCACCCGCRGTTGTGGAGCTGAGAGGCGACTCCGGTGCTGTGATACTGCAGGTGCAGCTCCCCGGACCTTGGGCACTGCCAGGCATGGGTCCTGAAACGGGTCACAACACACACCTGGTGCAGGAGCAGACAGATTAGAGCAGCGGGGTGTTGCAGCTTGTCTGATTTGTCCAACAGTTTCCCTGGGGGGGGATGTAACCTTCATGGTGAGGGTGGTGAGAGAGGTGCAGACTGAGCAGCTGGGTTTGGGGAAAAGGAGAACACCTAAGGGCTTTGCTGAATTGAAGCTTTAGGACTCTGTCAGGTTATGGAGCACACGTATGCTGGCTGTGTGTCTACAGTGCACCCTGGAAAGAGGAAAACACCCAAATGGATTAGTGCTGTGGTCAATTATGTGCCAGAGCTGTAACAGTGGAGCTGGGAGGAGGCAGAGGACAGTAACAATCGTGCACAGGACTGCCCATTCAATGTGGAGAGCCTATTCTCCACTCCCCACTCCCCATCTTGTCTCTGCCAGCTCAGTTTGTCCTGGGTACAGAAGGGCAAAGGTGCTGCACAGAACCCAGAGCAGCCCCTTGTTAGCCTGTTGGTTTCTCCACCCTTCCCATGGGGAAAGATCACTACCTGGGGGCCATCCCTGGCTCTCACGGGGCACAGCCACATGCCCGCTGGCACCAGGCTGGGCACTGCCCAAGGTCTGCGGTGTAGCCGGCCCCCCGCTGCTGGGGCTCGCTGCCTGCTGCTCAGCTGTCCCGTGCAGCAGCCCCAGGGCTTGGGTTACAGGACAGTTTCTAACTTTGTGCCTGTCCCAAGGCATCAGGGCAGAGGCACATGATTTTTAATTTATGAGGACACCCATAGAGCTGTCACTTTCAAGGCAGGTGTTGAGAAACTGGCAGGGGGCCCGAGCAAAGAAAAAGACTGACCTCACCCTGAAATAATGGTGGCCGACATGGTCACAGGACAGAGAGCATTGACATAAGCGGGCTTTAAAAATAACTAGGTCATCCCGCTAGACTAGCTCACTGTCTTATACAAAGAAGCCAKGAGGTACCAATTTATAGTAAAAGTAGGAGTGTAAACAGCTATTCAGGGGGTTGGACAAATGTGCAGCATTTTGAGTCATTATTTTATTTAGCTTTTTTAATTCTCCTACCCAAATCAAGTGCTAAGTCACACCATTAGACATAGCATCAAAATAAGACAAGCTTTCAAGGTCCATGCATGGCGATAGCACCGGACACTGGGCAGCCGTGGTTGTAGAGTGGTCACTGCTCTGAGTTGTRGCTGCAGCCACCTCACTTCAGATCCAAGTCAAGGCAAAAATCTAAAATGGCTGTTGGACTAGATAATCCTCGTAGGCCTCTTCCAGCTGAACTATTCCGTCTGAAAGTAAAGCAAAGGTCACAAACAAATAAACATTTTGTTGCAGAGGAAAGTTGGTAAATATGTGTTAATAGAACCTGGCCTTCAGAAAAAAGGAGAGGAAATCCAGAGAGGAAATTACTATTTCTCTACCTAATCCAAACTCTGGAAAAAAGTCTTAAAGCAGACTGTTCTCCATTCAGATCTGAGGTGAGGCTGAGTGCTTTCAGACAAATACTGGTTTGCAAAACACACTTCACACCTCCTACGATCAGGGCATTTCGCTGCAATTCCTAAGAGAAGAGAAGCAAGATTTGGCTTAGACAGAAAACTCAAATAGTTCCAGTAACTATGAGAGTTACTAGGCCAATAGCGACTTAGGTTTTGACATCTGCATCCACCATCTCCTATTCCTGAATTTCTGGCACTCTTTTAATTCCACACACAGTTAAAGTGCACTTACTGCTGCTCCTGCCCTCTTCAGCTCTGTCTGTCATTAGAGAGAAAGTGTGATTTTCTCATAGAAAAATCTTTTACAATAACTCTTTCATAGCACCTGAACACTGCAAAGGGAGAGGACAAGAATAGGGTCTAGATACTCTCTACTGCAGCTCTGTGAGAATACAGACATCACATGCTCAGGAACACAAAAATTAAATTCCTGTGCTGGTTAACACTATTGCTTTTGTCAACAGTATAAATTGACAGCAAACTCTTCTTAGTCTATGCTTCCTAAAGGAAAACTGCCCCTCAGGAAGAGCTTGCAGCACCCTTGTGTTCAGTCAAACTGTTTTTCTCAGCCAGGAAAAGAGAAAAAAGTAATTACAACATGGAAAACACTTGCTTTTGCTTTGACCAAGCATGCCTTTGAGTCAGCTGTTAATGGTTTGTCACATGGTGACCGTTCCTCATCTGGGTAACTAGCGAACTACCATAAAAAGTCCAGTATCATTGGCATTAGGTTGTTTGTCAAGCTTGTAAGACAGTTTTCTAAATCAAGACATCGTGTTACCAGAGGTCAATAGATTGCTATTTCACGCTTGATTATTTCCATGCTCCTTCTAAAAAGTACTTGTTAATTTTCAATTTCTCAACTAAGCCTTAAAGATATCAAAAATATCTTGTTCCAGTAAGACACTTATTCTGCTGCTTCGCTCATTCAGCTTTAGCATTCCCAGCTTGTCACCCCAGGAAAGGGCAACACTGTGTACCCTGTACCATGTTCAGTTTAAATCTAATTTTTCCATTGCGACTTGCATCACGAGCATAACTCCCGTCTTTTCAGTTGTGGAAGATTTCAGTAGCTCAGCCCTGAAGGCATTGAAGTGAATAGCAAAAATATTTAAAATGAACCAGGGGAATAACAACCAGTATGTATTTTAATGCCTTTTTTTTTTTCTTTTTCTTTTCTGGTACCCATTTTATAAGACAGACTGAAAACAGGCACTAAGGAGTTTGCAGCATTTCATGACAAATTGTAATTGACAGGCCAATTAAAGAAGAAATACCCTCAACAAAGAAGATTCTTTGAGCCCAAACATCTTATTAAAGTGACAGGCCACCTAATTATCTTCAAATGGAATTAGGAGCTTGTTCCCTGTTTCTTTTCCAGTAACATGGCCATCCCAATTATCCATATCCTGTTTCATTCATTTTGACTGTAAACACCCTTCCGATATAATAGATCTTTTCTTAATCAGTGTGCTGAAGATGAGATTTGACAAAGCCATGGTGCTGTGTTCTAAGTTGGGGCAATCCTCTTTGGTGTTTTCTCTGCTGCAGCACAACTGAGACTTATGTTGACCAGCCAAATGATTATAATTTCCGCAGAAGTAACTGGGGAAAAAATGACCCTATAAAAACGGCATTCCTAGGCGTGTCAAAGAGCTGTTATAGGCTGCTACAGATCAACAGTAGAGTCTTCAAAGTGAGGACAACGTAAACTCTGAGACAGCTGTAATTTGCCAATTTAGCCCTATCAGCAGATACTTTGAGTAGTATCTGTCCCAGAAATATATATTTTTCAAATGACCTTTTAGTTGCTTGATCTGCATGTGTTACATTCAGAGAAAGGAAACTAAGCTGGGCTTTGATAGCTCAGCTGAAATAACTCCTGGTAGGTGTTTTTGACCCTGCAGCAAGAAACAATTAAACAAGACATACAGAGTATGTTAGTCTTGGCTCTTCAAGWTACTGACACATTTGGTGGCGATGACAGTCTATGCACAGGAAGATCAAACCTTGTACTTAATACCTATTAGTCCAAGGCTCCATGAGAATCTTTTACCAAGCATAAGTGACTTGTCTAGATGATATCCATCTGACTGTTAATGATACCATCTGACTGGTCTGGTATTAACCTTCCAAATATTGGATAAAAACAATATTAATGTTTTTTAAAGTCCAACAGTTGGCTTACATCTGGCTGTGTAGTTTTCCCATGTATGTGCACCTAACAGATTCTATATTCTTAATTAAAGTAGAAGGACAAGTATCCTTGAACCTATCTAGACTTGTGCTGCTAAATTTCTTAGCAAAAGGTGAAACTAACTATTTAGAATTTTGTGAGTAGGGAAAATTTTTCAAAATCACTTTTACTGAAAACACACAAGGGAGGGGTCAGTTAAGTAGTTCTCACAATACTGATCCACAGCCAGGAAAGCAACCCTGGGAGAGTGGGAGGACAGAGTCTCTCCAGGCACAGCTCCATAATTTATCCAAGTCCTTAAGTAGAGAAGGACTGAATTTGGTGCTTCCAGTAGTTCTTTACCTCATGTCCAGGGAGAAGGGCGGCAGGGATGTGAAATTTTGTTCGGACTGCTTTCTTAAATGGCCAAAAATGAGTTCTGGGCAAATTCACTAAAARCCATACAAATAATAGCTCATTTTTGCTAAACCTGATCACAGTTATGAGTCAACAATAAAACATCCAGGCAGGTGAAAACATTGCATATTGGAGTTTTGTACCAGACTACCTAAATATAAATAAACTCCAAACAATAGCCAGAGTTGCTGGGAGCCACTTGAAGCTTCACAGTTATGTTACAGGTTAAGTAGGTTACATGTTTGAAGGTAACCTACCAGCAGACATCCTGATTAGCTATTTCCAGGCTGACATCACCCACATGGTTCACTCTTTGATAATTAATTCTATGCAGCACGTGTATTGTTGCAGTCACAGAAAAGCTGTTGTTATGATACTGACACACTTGTTCGGATTATACCAAATTTTGCACAAAAGGAGGGATTCCATCTCTTTCTATTTTTATCAATAATATATATTCACTACTCAAAGAGCAAGAGATTTAATTTTGGAAGGGCACGGTATCTCCAAGCAAAGATGATCATAGAAGTAAAATGTTGTTTGGTGGAAACACTGATATAATTCCAAGACTATGTCAGGCAGAAAAGCATCTGAATTATTCTACATGTCTTCCATTTTCTAATTACATGATGACATAATGTTTATATACTGTGGGTACATTGATTAAAACCTGTTGTACAAAAGTGAAAACATACAGTAGTCCATGATTATTTTTCCTTCCATGTCTAATAGACTGGCAACATCAGTGAAGAGATGAGAACAGTGGTACTGATTTGAAGGAAATTTCCCTGCTTGTTCTTGAACATCTTTCCTTGCTATGAATGCAGTTAATGAAACAGTAATACTGGGTTTGAACCCAGCACAGGCTGCAAGTGTTCTGCTTGGAATCACAGCTCCAGCTTCCCTAGTAATGCTCYCAGTTTGCATTTAAGACTTCCCAGTACATCCAGTTCCCTAATTGCTCATGTAGTCACTGAAGCAACTTAGTCATTAAAGAAGAATTTTATGGAAGTGCTTTCCATTATGAAAATTCCTTTGCTGGCCTATCATATTTTTTCCCTACTCTTTCTTTTTTTCCCCCTTATCATTGCAATCAGGGATATTTTCAGCTCAGATTATTATGAGGAGAAGGAAACAACATATATATCAAAGGTGCTGTTCACCAAACTAGGTCCAGAATATTTCTCACTACTGTGACAGACATCTTCCAGCCAGTTGGGTGGCCAAGGAAATAATACATCTGATGCAAAGCAGATGGCCTGGAATGCCTCATTACTCACAGGTGAGTGTGGGATTCACTAAATCCTCATGGCATCCCAGGAAACTSCATTTCTCCATGGTCTTCACTCATAAAAGTTTGCAGTTATTCATGGCTGCATCAATGGACTATCTTTCTTTTCCCCATTCCTTCTCCTTTTTCTCCAGCACCCTGAAGTAAAAATATTTTCTTTTTGCCAGCCCAGGGAATTCCTTTGTCCTGTCTGCTTTCTGAGGCTACTTTGTCCCTTTCAGTATGTTCAGGGTCCTCTGTGTCTGGAGCCAGACACCTGAATCAGGCTGCCAGTGTTGCAGTGGGTGTTTGTACTGAGCTTGACAAAAAGTTACACTGGTACTAACAAAGTAATAAAGCTTATTTCCAATTATTAGAGGTGGCTGATTACACCAATCTCAAAATCTGAATTTTGACCAGGAAGAACATACAGAAGTATTTTTACCTAATTTCCCCAATACATAAAGTGTTCGGGTGTTCCTAGTTCAGATGCTCATAGATGTTCAGATGTTCAAAGTGTTCATATGGTACAGTGTTCAATGTCCAATACAGAATTAGTTAAGATGTTCAGAATTAGAAACCTGCAGTGCATACTCATCTGCAGATATTTTCCTTCATTAAAATATCCTCTGTTTCATTAACTGCAGTAATCTGTCCTTTTAYAGAGGGGTTTGCCCAAGGCGGTGTTACTCTTTAACGCCTCCTATATCCCTAGGGAATTCTAATGCAACGAACTTCTTTAATTAAAATTCTTTTCATCGAGGAAACATAAGCAAAAGTCGTTTTGTTTTCTGTGGGAATCAAATCAAGGTTAGAGATCGCTTCACTGCATTGGGTAGCAAAAAGCCTCAGAAAGTCAGCAGCCTGAAGTGCTGTTAGAAACACTCTATTTGGAAAGATTTCTGGGATTTCAAGAAATACTTCTACAAAGAAATCACTGTGGTACTGCTCTTTCTCATAAACACATGAATTGATTTAAAAAAAGAAGAAAGAAYCATACATCTCTGGGAAGTAAGGTTTGGGAGGACAAATTGGAATGGATACCTCTCAGTGGAGATCTTGTAGGCTCATGTTTCACAACCCTGTCTGTTCCCATTAGTTCCAGTTGCTAGATTAGTTCCTATTAAGTGTTCCATTTAACTCCCTCCCCTGTGCCTTTTACGCCACTCTGCTCCTCAGAGGACAACTTGATCTGAAACAAATATGACTTGCATACAAGATTGTGTTTTGATATACCCACATAAAAGGTTTTTTGCATGTTACAATGAGAAGATGAGTAGTGAAGGTCTCACGAATTAGTACCATCCATAGGATAAACGCACAAAGACGTTAATAAAACTTCATTTGGGGAATTAATATCACAGCTTTTTGGAAATAGGAACAGCTATAGATGTGAAATAACATATATGGAAGTACTTATTA
This sequence comes from Parotia lawesii, assembly GCA_003713295.1. Lineage (NCBI taxonomy): Eukaryota > Metazoa > Chordata > Aves > Passeriformes > Paradisaeidae > Parotia > Parotia lawesii. Next base: position 9,136,240 of record RAHM01000010.1, read on the forward strand.
TTTCTTTAAATTAAAGTGTAAGCAGCTTTTTTATTTGGTGAAATACATTTTAAACATTTAAAATGTTTTGCACCATTTAAATAAGGGCACAAAGTTGCACATTCCCTGGCTCTGTGCACTATAATCTTCGTTACTGAAAACAGTTAACTAAGTGTTCAGCTCCCTTTCCTATTCAAGACCCCTTCCTTAAATGCAGGTGAAAATAGAGATACTTAAGCATATGGTTAGGTCTTTTTCTCAATTACCATTCAACTTTTTAAATTTAAAATACCTGTTCATTTTGGTGCAGAGGTAATTAGCTGCCATCACTTCTTGTGACCTAATGAAAAGATAGGGTTCAGTTTGGTTAACACATGAGGCCAAAGCTGCTGAGGGCAGCCAGATTGGCACAGTCTGGTAGGGAATAAACCATCCTGGTCTCAGCATTTCCCTGGAAGCCTTTCACCTGTAAATGCCAGATGTAAGTGAGGTCAACCTTGGCAGCAGTAACCAGTTGTTGCCTCTCTGGGCTGCAGCCCAGCAGGGAAAATGAGCCGGTGGTCTCAACCCAGATGGTTATGCATGGCAAAAATCCCCAGCATAAAGTGATATCCTTGATGGAAGAAGTCACATCAGAAAGAGCCAGGACAAAAGCAAGCAGGAAAATACATAGGCCAGCATAGGACCCCACTCTCCTCTAAATGGGAGGGAGAGGAGTAAAGGGAAAAGTTTCTGGAGCAAGTCATAGAAAGGAGTCAGCATGGTAGGAATCAGCGACAGTGTCCAGGCTGTGTTTTTTAGATGCACAATGTCCAAAGAAAACCAGAGATACTTCTCTAGACAAAGTTAAATTTTGCACAAGGAGAGAAACAGAACACAGCACACTATATGGGCACTCTGGAAATATTAAACATTCTCTAACTAATTCTGAGGTACAGTTGCAAAAGAAAAAAATGGTCCTGTGTTCCTGTGGGACAGATGGGGAGCTAGTGACTTAATAACTTGTCTTTACATCACCTAGAAAATCTTCATCACAAATTACAGCAAAGGTTCAGGACTACTAACTTTCGCCTCCACTGAAGTCTTGTCACGAAATGCATAAGTACTGCAAAGTCTAACTCACAGTCAATTTTCCTTTAATTCACCAGATGGCAAAGGTATACAAGGAAGAAGCAGCAGAAAATTTTCTTTCCCTACAACTGAGGGAGAAGGGAAACTGATTTCTTTTATCAGAAAGAAACAAAATGGTTATGGCTGATTGTGCAGGGACAGTCAAAAAATGTAGAACACCAGCTATTAGATAACCCTCCCGCTCCTCTCCTCTAGCTGAAGCACGTGTTCCCACATTGTCTCATGCACATTCCCAGCCACCAATAACTGATTACTTTCAGACCTGCCTCCTTTCCCTAAAAATGACAGATGACGGTGGTCTAGCATGGGTCTGCCCAGATTCTTCCTGCTGCTGTCCCAGAGTCCGCCTGGCCGCCCCTGCAGGAGGCTGGCCGGCATGGCGAGTTAAGCCTAAGATTCTCAGGATTCCCCACAACATAACAGCAATGCTTCAGAGAGTTTCTGCAGCTTGTTATGGGGGATGCCGCGCATGGTTACTAGAGGGTATATTTTCATTTAGTCTGAATGCTTGGCACCCTCGGACCGTAAACAGAAGCCTAGGTAGAAATAGATGGAATTATTTACTTACACTTCCAGTGATGGAAATGATTAGTCAATTAACTTTACTAATATACAGTATCTTGTGAGAAGATAAGATGTCAACAGGCAAAGCTAGCCTCCAGGTCGTGTCAAAAAGAACAAGCCCTCTGGTATTTACATTGATTTATAGTGAACTATGACAAGTATGTAAATTATGAGAGTCCCTTTTATGTTTACATTTGTGCATTTTTCTTTGGCTATTTCTGATGATAGGCAGACTAGTGCAGCTACTTATAATTTGATATCATTGACAGGAAAGCATTCAGCCTGGAGAGACACCCTGCAGCCTCAGCTTCCTGTACTATAAGAGGCTGAGAGCACCGTGTTGGTAAATATCTTCAAGGAGAAAATGCAGCTAAAATTAGCCACAATGACATTACGGGGATGTAATGAAAAAATTGAAGTAATAAAAAGCCCAGATGAAAAAGGTTTATAACATGAGATACGTTCAATTAATTATTCAGTTCATTTAAGTAGTCCAGCTGGACAATTATAGACAGCTACCAATTCCATTACATAACCATGAAGCAATGTGTTCATGAGCTTCTATTTGTGCATCACTGTATCCACCCAGGATGTCTAAATCTCTTTTCAGTTCACTTGTAACGAGAGTTACTGGGCTGTGGTCCTGCATGTGGTATATATTCTTGGTGTCTCAAGCCATGTAAGTGCTTCAAGCTGCCTCTGGCAGAACAGCCAGCTCAGGAAGTGAACATGGTAAGAACATGGACAGCCCCGACTAGAGGTTTACATTCATTTTATGCAAATGCACCTTCACCCTCTCACTGTGCACTTCCACCATCCTTAGTCTAATCTGCTGCTCTAATTCTACCAAAAGAAATAAAGCCCTTGAGATTACAATCAAGAAACAGGGTTCCCTCACACTTATCTATATGAGTGAAAATGTTTAAGGAATTAATTTTACAAGCACTCTTTGGATCAAAACTCTCTCAAACTGTAACTTTGACAAAAGTCACGTGAGGAGTTCTGTCACAGGAACTCTGAACTCTCCATGTCTTTGATTTCAGTGGGCCATTTTGGTGAAGAGTAAATCCAAGTATCACGCTCTCCAGAGAACACGCTTTAGAGATTTCCTCTGAGCATTCACATTCCATCTTTGGTGAGAGTCACTCAAAACAATTTGGATTCTCTAGAATATCAAGAATCCTTTCAAAACCCAAGGTGATTTACCCCAGCTGATGGCCAACACATAGTCCAGAACATGAAGAACAATGTGCCTATGTCTGTCCATATGACCATAAAACCAAAACCTGGCTACATCTTTCTGGCCAGTTCTGTGCATTCAGATGTCTTGTTTGCCTTAGCACCAACTCTGGCCTAGAATCAGCAGCAAGCACATTATTCGGATCTGATTCTAGCCTGAACTTCTCTCACACATCTGTAAAAAAATTAGAAGAAGGTTCAAAGCACAGCCTTCCTTAGCATAGGCAGAGCAGTCATCTGTAATTTAATTATCTCCATTGAAGGCTGCCTACAAAGCTATCCAGTCACTGGCACTCYCAGATATCAGCTGTGAAGAAAACTGCACATCTCAACACTCTCAAAGCTTGATTCAGACCTAAACTTTGAGCAGGTTCACAAGCATAAAGGTCATGCTAAAAAATCTCTCACCTGAGTGAATCCTGAATATTAGCCAAGCACAGTCACAATTTCGTCAGGGTACAGGAGTATTTCCACAGTAGCTTTCAGAGGAGTGAAGGGAAGGAGGCAAGGCTATGCCGTTGGTCTTCTCCTTCTCTTATAGCTGCCACGTGTTCCATCCAGTGACATCCTCTCTGGCAATAACTTCACAGAGGTATGGCACTACTGCTGGGCCCCTGTATGCTGCTTAAAGTTCTGAGGGTCTGGGAGAAAACCTGGAAAATACAGGGGGAAGAAAAGCTGTTTTGTTCACCTTTACTTTTTTTCTGTGAATATCTGAAAAAAAAAAAAAAGGAAAGCTTTGAAAAAATTTAATGGAAACATTTTCCACATAGAAAAGGTAATTTCTCTTGGAAGTAAGATAATGTTTAGTGTCTTTAAGGGTGTAGCTGCTGAACGTCAAGCAATCAAAAATCTGTCTATAAAAATCAAGACTTCCACATAACATTACTCCACTGAAAAACTTGCAGCTTTGAGTTATTAAAATTCCTCTATTCCTCAGGTCAAATGGCTTAGCATTGTGTAGTGCTAGCAATACAAAAATATCTCCACATACATGTTCATGAAGTAAAGCTGAGTATTAGTTATTAGATCAATTTTCATTATTTAAACCCAAAGAACACAAATACAAACACAAAGTCCTTAGGAAGAGGTGATGTAGTTAGACAAGCACATAAAAGAGATTATTATTCTTGCAAAGTTTTCATCTCTTGTATTCTTAAACCAGCCAGGATTAAGCACTTGTATTTCCACTATTTCAAGTACAAACATAGACTTGTTCTTCCAACTAAACAGTAAAATTCATATTCTCAAAGTTAAGAAAATTTTCTTTTGGTTGCAAGTAAGTAGCCCACATTGGTATTTCAACTTTCAGTTATTAGAAAATAAATGACTGCAAGAAAACCTGAAAATCCTTGTGGACGAATGCTACTTCCTGTGGCTTCAAAACTTCCAGAAACTTTGCACCTCCAACTCTAACCGCAAGCCAGAAGAAATTATCCAGGGCATCAAAAATACACGAAATAAGCTGCTGAACAAATAAGCTGTTTTGACCTCTTGGTTTAACCAYGTATGTAAGAGGGTGATAATGTCCTATTTCATTAAGCAGAGGCTATCTGAGAAGTTGAAATGAAAGACGAATCAAATATTCCTGTTCTGTAAGAGAAACAGCCTCTGCCAGGATAATATAACATAGAAATCTCCCTTATTTTCTTCATAGAAAGGAAGAAAACAAGACTGAAGTCACTGATTCCAAGAAGAACTAGGCCTTATCTGTTGTCAGGAGTAGCTACACAAATCACTTGGAGGCAGGTCCCTGTGTTCTGCCAAATTGCTAGTAACAGAAATAATGTGAAATAAAAAAGTGAGATCATCATATGAGCTCAGTTATCCTACTGGGTCCTGAGAACAGTACCTTGGAATGGGAGTAAGGGCTGGGGAAGTACCCATCATTGGGTACAGTCACAGTCCTATTAAACAGCCAGTTCTCACCCTGTCTGTGGATAAGTCACACACAATAAGTCATGGGGTCAAAATCTTCAAGAGTCAGTAAGGTATGTCTGTCTTAAACCAGTTTGGAGAAAGCCTAATGGCAGAGACTGCAGGAGTCAGTCTTTGGATATGGGAAGAGTCTGAGCAATAACAGGAGTGAGATCTTTCACAGAAACCAGACTGTGCAACTTCCCTCAGTAACTGCCAACCAACACCAAATGGAAYAGTCTCTGCTCTGAGTACACAGCTCACTTCATACACACTTGGTATGAACACCAATATACACACGCATATTGCTTTAACGTATCAAAACAAAAACCTGCAGATGCACATATCTTTCTGGAGGAAAAGATGAGAGAATAGATGTGGGATAAGAGTTAATTGCATTGCATGTAGCACTACTGCAAGATACTCACTCTAATGATGAACAGAGTAGCTGAATATATGGGGAGTAGGAAYGATTTTTGCATAAAACCTCTAAACTGGAATTTGTGTAATTAAACTCTGTAAAACATGTCTGTACTTGCCTGCTGCTAAAAACAGCACCAATATGAACGTAAAGCAAACAATATTAATTTCTTCACTTACTGGGATAGAGACCACGTTGATGGTTATTCATTCTGGAAGGAAAAGTATGAGGTGTAATCTTAGTTTTATAGCTCCAGCTCAGCAAAACCTCTTATTTTTAAACACGGGCTTCAACCCCAAGAAACAGTTTGYGGTATGAAGGCCTGGCATGATTAGTGCCAGAAATGAGAGGGTTTCAGAAGTGTGAGATACATACTACCATAAAAGTGTAACTTTGCAGGACAGCAACAGGCACCTCTCCTCTTACACAGGCAGCTGCTCCAGAAATACTCCCTTGTTTACTGCCGGCAGCGCGCGCACAAGGAGCGCACGCCTCCGCTCCTGCGCCGCGTGTAACGAGGGGGTGCGTGCCTGCCGAATCCTCCTGTCAGCAGATCTTCTCGGTTTTCACTTCTTCTTTGCTACTTTGCAAACTCTCAGCTATTTTTTCCCAAGCCGTAACACAGGGGCTCTTAGAGATTATTGCCATTCTCCCCCTGCCTGTCATACACCTTGTTTCCAAGTATGGTCACTATGAGGGGACTGTCGCTCGGAGCCTTTGTGGAAAATTAATGGCAGACAGGAAAGGGCAAAAAAGACAGGACAGATGGCTCTGTCACCACCACCAGCCTGATGCCATGAGAGCTCTTCAGTACCTTTGCAAATGCCACTCTGTTCCACAGACTTACTCTGAAGTTGATCCAATTGCACCCTTGGCAGCTGTCTTTCTTCTTTTTTATAAGATTTTTCCTTGTCCTTTGACTTCCCAGGCTCATCCACGTGGTGAATTCAAAAGGTCAGTTTTTAAATTAGTGGYCGGGTGCTGATGGTCTGAAATACTGTTTAACTATAAACCTATTGGCATCTTGCTAGAAGTAGTGTTGAATAGTGTTGTTAATAGGGCTTGTTTACTTGTTGGTTAAAATCCAAATCGGGTCAGCTGAGACTCGAAGATGCAATGAGTAATCTTCTAATTCAAGCAGGCAAATGGAGTGATGTCACCTCACTTTATTCTTTAAATGGCATTCTGTCTAGTTTCGCTTTCACAGTGAAACACACACCCGTAGTATATTGGGTGCACTTTGGAAGCGCAAAGAGATGCCTCTCCTTATGTGAGCGGTGCCAGACATACTGTGGTTTGGTTTATGCACATACTTGAGTAAAGATAAGCTTAGGATTTTATGTGTTTAAAACATGATGAACAGGGTGAATAAATTGTGATGTGACGCCAGGCCATATAGTCAGAGTCTGCAGAGAGAAAGCTAATCCCTCTGAAGAAGTGGGGTTAAGTAGTTTCAACCTGTACGATTGTATTTATAGGAGAAGTTCTGCATTGTATACATCCCAACATGGTTTGCTGTTACTCAAGAACAATTCATGTGTTTGCAAAGCCTGGGATGTTTGTATAATTTTGTTAATTTGGGGAGAACATTTCCAGGTTTGGTCAAAATTTTAAAAAATGGAGAGTTAGCCTGAAGACCAGAAGAGCAAGTTCTATGGTGTGATTTGGGATGGAACCGTTTGTGTAAATGTGAAAATGTGTAACAGTCCCAAATCTACAGACAGTATTTAACTTGATGTGAAGGAATACCTGAGATCTTGAATATTGTGGGAACATTAATGGGAATTATGAGGCAGAAGCAAACAGACCATCACTCACAAAGGATTCTTGCCATTCCTGTATCTCTGAAGGTACAGGTGGATGGTTTTCCTACTACCAGCTCTAGTCCCTGATTGATGCCAGCTTTTCCCATGGTGGTTTYGTGTTGCACACCAACACTACTGAGTACTGGAAACTTCTTTGCTGGAAACCTAGCTACAGATTGCTTTCAGGAAGAKAGCTGACCCCACCTTCTGCAGTGGAAAGAGCTTTCTCTATTACTGTGAGTCTGGAGGGAAGGGGATTGCCATCATACCACTGTATCATGCATAGTCCATGATGTCATTCATTATGGAGAAGTCTGCTATTTCACATGATTGCATTTTGTTTGCCTAATCAAACTTATCTTCAAGACTGATTCAATGAAATGTTACAATGTTGAAGGTTCAATATAAAATGAAGCTCCAATCTGGGAAAAAAAATTCTCATCCTGTCGTGATGGGTTGCAACTATACCTGAATATGAAGTAATAAAAGAATTTGCATGATCATCTGCCTCGAAAATGGACCTGAAATAACTGAGCTTGCTATGTTGTAGTACAGAAAATACCAGCACCAAGCTTTGTGACTTTAATGCACATATGAAAGACCACTTTGTGATAGTATGCAACAGGGGTAAACCCTGTATTTGTGAAAACCAAAGCTGAGCAAAGTATGTAGCAGCAGGATTTCAGAAATATTAAGGATAAAGCACTCTTCCTATCATAAAGCAGTCACTGACTACTTTTCTAGATTCACCTGAACCATTCAGTATTCCTCCTGGTTTTTTGAGCAAGAAGAAAATGTAGCTGAGTTACACTGTTTCTAGCAGACCTCACTTCTGCTTTATGTTCAGACAGATTAGAGAATGAATTTTGTCATTTGCATTTACAAAGCAAGATGTTGTATGGTGACAATGTCACTTATGAGGTTAAACAGGGAAAGGTGCAAGTCATTGTATGCCAACATGTCTGTTTAACAAAAGGTGGTCCTGTCTTGTCTGGGCTTCACTGACATGTCAGTGCTCAATGCCATGAACAGTAAACCTGCTGCTCAGATGCAAAGCATGCCGTAGACGTCACTATTGAGTCTGTTGTAACCAAAACAAGGTCCCATAGTCATCCACTTCCAGGTCTGGAAACACCTGTTTGTGTGTTCTGCATCCTGTCCTAATTTAAGTCAGAGCCTGAAAGCAAAACACAATTGCTGAGAAGGGCATAAAAACATAACTGCTGTCCAATATTCACTCTTGGTTGTGGACGTGCTGAGTATGGGAGGTGCCATGCCACAGTCCTTCATGAAGGAACTTTGAACTGTGAATATAGGTGTAATTTCATGTCTTATATTGATGAAAAAAGCAGCTTCCACACTCCCTAAATTCACTGAGGGTCATCATAATTGTCTTTTCCAGGACGGAACAGATATGTCTACCTTCCTTTCCTCATATGTCTCATGATCTCTGTTCCTCTTYCTTCTCATTTTTCTTGAAACTTTCCCTAACACATTACTGCTACTCCCCCTCTTTGACTGGTCAAGTATTCTGTCCTTCCATTGTCCAGCTGTATGACTTCTCAGCCCCGGCCTAGATTTGGCATTTCTACTTGTTGTCCTTGCAGAATATAAATAATAAAKTGTGGTCAATAGAAGACGAGCATGGCACTTCTGTTTTTGTACGTGGAGGCTTTTGTTCATGTTTCTACCTGCTAGATATGATTTAGACATATCAAAATGCATCAGATAATTTCCTACTCTTACATTTCCTTGTCAACAAATGCTATAATCCCTGCAGGAAAGTTATGTCATGATGAATGGGAGGGAAGAGTCCTCTGTGATCTCCATGGGAGGACAGACACTGTGCCGTTCCTTAGCTTCTCTTTCACCTCTCAGAAGCATGGCCTCCRTGGCAGTGTTCAATTCTTATTCTGTGTTCCCTTTTTATGTGGCAATAATTATATGTCACCACCGTGAGATGTCATGAGATGATTGCAGAAGGAGTTTAGGAATATCAGGTTCTTAGGCAATCCACAAAACCTGACATGAGGTTACTTTTTCCAGGCTGCAATCCTGAGTCAGGTGCTTGATGGAGGGTAACCAAATAGCATCTGCCAACTTAGAGAGCACTTTTGAAAAACAAAGGTGTTGTTAGAGTAAGCCCAGAGTTATTTGCACAAAATTGGACTGCAGTTCCTCCTCTTGGCAGCAAGCCTCGGTGCTGTGAAGAGCCTACATGAGGCCTAATGAAAGAGCAGGGCAAATAAAAAGTACTTGTGATTTTAATCATTTCATTTACCAGATAGATGAGGAAAGAACATTTTTCCAGAAAGACGCTCAAATCTGAAGATGAGATCTGAATTTTGGTGGTGATTCTTCAGTGGCAATATGTGGGTGATAAGCTCAGGATCAAGACTGTCCACTTTAGGAAATACAAATCCCTTGTGAAGAGGGAGATGGAGACCCCTCCACTTAAACAGGTTCAGCTGGGAATAAAGTATGTGCTCCCYGGGCTGCAGGCTAGAAAGGAGAGTGCTGCCTGGAGGTATAGCCAAAGTGGACCAAAAAGAGTTCCAGAAACAGATGAGAGTAGACACAGTGCCGCTCCCCCTCAGCCATGTCTCCTGTTTTCTCCTATTTGCTACTCCACTCACCCTTCTGGAAGAGCAACCCAAGTGCTGCCAGTGTTGTGGTCAGAGAAAAGAAGGCAGAGATTTAAAAATGGATAAACCCTCTTCATGTTTACAGAATTTTAATACTAATGAGCTACTGCTGCTGATTAATTGGAGAAAGTATGAGATCACACCATCTCTCTTTTCTGCTAACAAAATGTCTGTATTGATAAGCAGAGACCAAGACTCTGCCTTTCATGGAATGCCATCCTGTGGATCAAAAGTGATGTGGTGGTGAGGACAGTCATGTCATAGTGACAGTGGACCCATTTCTGTGCCTACCTGACAAACAAATGCCTTGTACTCATTGTAGTCTGGGGAACGCAGAAAAACAAGGGCTGCTCAACATAGTGCCCTCCCCAACATCTCATCAGATACACTCTGTTGCAGCAAGAGCTGAAAATAAGGTCATGCATGGTGACTCAGAAGTCATGTTCAAGATAAGCAAATATTAGAGAGGAGGGGGAGAAGAACGGGGCTGCTGCATGGGCCTGGCAGAGAAAGTGTTGGACATGAGGACTATATGAACATGACATGCATATGCCATTAGTAATAGAGGAAGCTTAGAATAGATAGGATGCCTAGGAGGACAGAAGCAAGGTGTTGGGTAACAAGTTATTAAATGTCAAGTGAATGGAAGTGTCTTCTACACCAGGTCAGGTGAGTGCTAATTAATTCTGCCTGTGTCAGCAAAAGGGGCAAGAACTTACAGTTGCTCTTGAAAAGCAGTTACACGAGGTTGAACAAGATGACGGTATTGCGTGGACATTTAGAGCAAGAGACATGGTTTGCATGATGCGATGGTTACAATGCCTTCTGAGGCCCATCTAGGCCTTATGAACAATAAACAGGGAAAACTGCCCAAAGTGCCCCTACCTGTGGTAGGGGGTTGGGAATGTTGGAACTTGTTGATCTTTAAGTTCCTTTCCAACCCAACCCATTCAATTCTATGATTTGAAAACCATGGGTTCTGTAACCGAAATAGCAGAATAGGAAATCAATGTAGTCAGAATATTGACTTGAATTACTATTGTAACAGAAAAAACTTATCAAAAGGCAAAGCTGATGTAAAATGTAGTGTGTGAGTGCCGTCTAAGAAAAAAATGGGTGGTGAAACACCACGTCTCCCCTAAGGCAAAAAGCAGCCAAGGGCATGATTACCTCTAGGCTCGCCTTCCTGCTCACCAGAATTTGGAATATATTGTTTCTTCACTCATCTCTACCTGCTCGCTAACACTGAAGATGCAGTGCTCTAATATTCCTCAAAAAAGCCTGCATTACCATGGTAAGCTCATGGATAACCAACACYTCTCACTATACAATTGGTTCTTGTTTTCCAAAATAAATATTCTAAAAGGGAAGGCAGCTGATCCCAATTTGATTTGACTCAATGATCTTAGAGGTCTTTTCCAACCTATACAATTCTATGATTGTATGATTTTATTAATCTATTTGAAAATACTGTTTAGCTACCTGTCTCTGCATTTGCTTTTGGAAGAGCTCAAGAACCAGAAAAATGACATTAGCATTTCAGATCYACAGAGTAGTAAAAGTCCCAGAAAGGTTCACCAACAGTTCTGAACATGAAGAAGTTGTTCTTCAGGTCAACCTAAACTTGCCTCCTCTTGGGAACTATTCCTTGAGAAGCAGGCAAGGTGAAGAATTGATTAAGGATTTCCACTCTGCACAAGAWTTAAGCAAGAATTGAACTATGAAAATAATTCATAGCAGATTACAGGTGCTGTATTAAAATTGCTTTTCTTTCCTTCACTTCACCAGCTCCTTTTGTCAGGAACAATGCAGGCAAGGGCTATTTTCAGGAAAGGGTTCTGTTAATGGCATGTTTGCAGGAACAAATGTCGAGAATGAGCACATTTTTAAAACATTGCCTCCATGATAAGTATAATACACTGTTCTATCAAACCAATGGAAATAATTTTCCCATATTTCAAAGGGCCCTGGGAGTTTAGAGTATCACTTGGCCACCATCAACTTTTATTATTTGATCTGACTCTTGAAACATTGGCAGTTGCAATTAGTCAATATATGTATCCAGAAAGACAAGCGTCAATAATGTCAGCCAAAAGAGATATGTGAGTAGCTTCTGTATATAGATGACATTTGTAACTGCTGTGGAGACTGAGATGAATAGCTGTGTGTGACCAGGCTCTTCATGTCTGCATAAGAGCACCTTAATGACAGTTTGGCCATCTACACTGGTAGGCATTTTTAAACCTTTCAGGAAGCCGCAATCAGTGTGCCACTTAATTCACTGAGCAGGCTCAGTCTAAATCAAACTCTTGCTATAGGAAGGACAAAAGAAAGCAGGAAACAACTCAGAGGTGGCAGGAAACAGCAGCTGGGCCAACACTGCTCAGGTCAGCCGGTAATAGAAAGTGGGAAAAGTGAGACCCAAGAGCAACAAGAATGGATTAAAAGAATTGTACAAAGGTCTCCTACTCAATTAAACCCTCTATGTTTGAAATTATTTAGCATCTCAAATCAAATATGAAATGTAGAGGCTACAGTATTTAAGGAAGAATTAATCTTAGTTGGGAAACTAAAGGTAATGTGGGCCCATTACTTCATGGAGGGGAGACCCTGGTAAAGAGGACTCTGAGTAACAGTTACTGACACCTTCTATGCATCAATTTTCACTGGCAAGACCAGCCCTCAGGCATCTCTGACCCAGGAAACCAAAGCAAAGGAATATCAGATGGAAGACTTTCCCTTGGTCAAGAAGGATTGGTTTAGAGAACACCTAGGCAAACTTTACATCCACAAGTCCATGGGACCTGATGGGATGCATCCACGAGTGCTGAGAGAGCTAGCAGACTATAGCCAGGCCATTTGCAATCATCTTTGAAGAGTCATAGAGTTCAGGAGAGGTGCTTGAGGACTGGAAGAAAGAAAATGTAACCCCAGTCTTCAAAAAGGGCAAGGAGAATGACCCAGGGAACTACTGACCCATCAGCTTTGCCTCAATGCCTGGAAAGGTGATGGACCGCTTCATTCTAGAGGCCGTCTCCATCCATATGGATGATGGGAAGTTGATCAGGAGTAGTCAGCATTGATTCACTAAAGGTGAATCCTGCTTGACCAACCCAATTGCCTTCTGTGATGTGGCAGGTACCTGGATGGGTGAGGGGAGAGCAGTGGATATTGTCTATGGCAACTTTAGCAAGGCTTTCGACTGTCTGTCACAACACCCTCATAGGCAAACTCAGGAAGCGTGGCCTGGATGAGTGGACAGTGAAGTGGATTGAGAACTGGCTGAGCACATTGCAGACGTCACAATCTAGGTGGCACAAGGTCTGGTTGGAAGCCTGTCACTGGTGGTGTCCCCCAAGGTTTGATGGCGGGCCCAGTATTATTTAACTTATCCATCAATTACTTGGATGAAGGGGAGATGCCTCCTCAGCAAGTTCTCTGAAGACACAAACCTGGAATGGCTGATATTCCAGGGTGCTATGCAGCTCTTCAGCAGGACCTCAACAGATTGGAGAGATGGGCAGCAAAGAACTGTCTGAAACTCAACAAAGACAAATGCAGGGTCCTGCACTTGGGGAAAACAACCCCATGCTCCAGTACAGGCTGGGGGCTGAGCTACTGGAAAGTATCTCTGAGGAGAAGGACCTATGGAGCCTGGTGGACAACAAGCTGTTCATGAGCCAGCAGTGTGTCCTTGCGGCCAAGAAGGCTGGTGGGATCCTGGGATGCATTAGGAAGAGCATTGTCACCAGGTCGAGGGAGGTGAACCTACCCCTCTACCTCAGCCCTGGTGACTCCACATCTGGAGTACTGTGTCCAGTTCTGGACTCCTTAGTATGAGAGAGACATGGAGTTCCTGGAGCTGGTCCAGCACAGAGCTACAAAAGGGATTAGAACATCTCTCTTATGAGCAAAGGCTGAGAGAATTGGGCCTGTTGAGTCTCGAGAACAGATGACTGAGAGTGGACATCATCAATGCCCATCAGTACCTGAAAGGGGGTGCCAAGAGGATGGAGCCAGGCTCTGCTCAGTGGTGCCAAGCAGCAGGACAAGAGGCAATGGGCAGAAACTGAGGCACAGGAAGTTCCACAAGAATGTGAGGAAAAACTTATTTTCCGTGCAGGTAACTGTGCATCAGAACAAGTTGCCCAGAGCAGTTGTGGAGTCTTTCTCATTGGACATATTCAAGCATCACCTGGACACAACCTTGTGCCATGTGCTCTAGGATGACCCTGCTTGAGCAGGGAGGTTGGACCAGATGATCACTGTGGTCCCTTCCAACCTTACCCATTTGTACACGCTTTTAAAACTCTATATTCTGCTATTAAAACATTTTGTACAACTTGACTGAAACATACTGAGCAAAAGGTTTAAATCTAAAGACTTAACATTTCACTAATGAGGATGTAAGTATAATCACGAACCGGGTCCAACTCTGCCAGTCCTCTAACACTGCTCCACTTGGTCACAGTCCCCTTGCCAACTGGACAGGTCGCTTCTGCCTCACCTGGAATTTTCTTGATCTCTCCTGAGTGACAGCTGCTGGCACCCTGCAAGCATGGGAATTTGCTGGTATATTGTGGGTCAGACACAGAAGATGATGGAGCAGAGCAGAAAAGACAGGTGAGACCCTGCTAACTGAGGGTGAAGACCACTGAAAAGAGAAAGAAAAGGGAGGAGGCTTTTCCACCAAACATGAAAGTCTAATTTTTTTAAATTAGTTTCTGTCCAAATAGTAGCCGACCCACAAGCCATTTTCTGCCTGGACCATATTGATGGACCTGACTACAGTGGCAAGGTGTTAAAAGAACCACACATCACACTCAGTAATAAGTGAATTCAGGTGCCAACAGTCACAGCCACTTCTCCATGGTGCTGAGTAGCAGAAGGCAGGAATATCCCACATAATCAAAAAGTCTAAATTACTTCCTTGGGGTTGTGGCTAGTTCTTTAGTCCCCAGATCCTTCCATCTGGCTCTGCCTGTGCTTAGTTAGCGTGAGAACCACACTGGGTGCAGACCTGGAGCCAGCTGCACCTCACTGTGCCCTGAGCCCAAGATAGGGCTAGGAGCACTGTGCTGAAGTGTCTGACACAGGTCTGCCTCGGCATCATCCCAGCCAAAGGGTAGCACATACAGTCACACCTGAGTTGGCACCGGGAGTTTCTCTGCCCCTGCAACATCACTTATATCCACAAAGAGTAAGCAGCCTRTGAGTATCAGATGCATTTCCTGTGGTTTCAAAGCTTTTGTTAGACTGGAATATTTTAAAATACCAGAGTGTTAATAGCAACAAACACTTGCTAAAGTACATTTTATTACTGCTCTGTTGTTTAGTAAGCATATTTCTTATTAATTTCAAGTATCCTGCTTTGTGCTGTAACTGAAGATCTCTTGGAAATTTCTGCTTGAGCAACATATCTCAGGAAGGAGAGGAGGGGAGGGGAGGGGAGGGGAGGGGAGG